>CM017440.1:7751924-8150903 GCA_007726485.1 Eragrostis curvula | reverse complement strand
CGCCAACATCGTCAAGATCTTCTCCTGGCTTCCGATTGCAACTCCCTGCCTCCTGGTGGTACCGGGCGATCACTAGTAGGGTGTGGTTCCAAACCCTACCCATAATAGGGCCTCGTGGTTGCACTGTGTGCTAGGCCAGACGGCACATGAACCGGTCCTTATACGACCGGAGCAAGCATCTTCAATAGCTACCCTCCAATGAGGGATAGCGTCCCAGAGATAGCCTCCCCACTGAGGACTACCTCGCTTGCTCCCGTCTAAAAGCATAACCCCCACTATGGGTTTTCTTACTAATCCCACCCCTTTTATTTCACACACACACCACCAAGTTACACACACATTTTCACACAAAAACATGTGAAGCATATTATTAATTAACACGGTGTGATAAACCTAAGCGGCATTATTATCCAACAATTCATTAAAGATTAATGATGTTGGAACCTAGGGCTAACAAGGATTAAGGATAACAATAGTCAAGGCATGGCTTAACCAATATTAGGTTACTCTAGCATTTAAATCATTTTAAATGACAATGCATGTTTAATTTGCAAACAAGCTCTAAATGGGATATTTTGTAAATATAGGATCAATATGATCAAGGTGGTTAGGACTTGCCTTCACCAAAATCTTCTTCCTCTAATCCTTCCTCGTAGTCGGGGTCCTCGTACTCCTCCTCGTCGACTTGATTATCTAACGAACAAATAAAAGAAAAACTAAATCTACCGCTTCACACGATTTAACAATCATTGAAATAAAATGAAATAAAATACCAAAAATGACACAAGGAGGATGGCTTTGGTGTGGTTGGATAGAGTGTGATTTTAGATGAATTTTGGCGCAAGAATCATTTGATTTGGATTTTAAACGAAAAAGATATTGATATCTGAATGTAAAGGATTATATTGGAATTAGGGGAGATTAACTTAATGCAAGTATAATCTTCACCCAAATTTTCCAGAGGTGCACAAGGGTTGGAAATTGGTTAGAAATGAATTTGGGAATTTTTGGATATTTTTGGGGATTTTTGTGGAATTATTTAGGCACTGGAATAACATTGTGTGTACACTGTGCGTGTGGCTCTAGCGAAACTCAGAGTGTAACAGAGACCGACAGGTGGGCCAGTGGGGCCGGGGGCCCCTGGCGGCTACTATTCCGTGGACTCGGTCCACGGGGCGTGGACCGGGTCTGGCCTGTGAGGCGGGTGCACGGTGCGCCGGGTTCGCCACGTGTGCGGGGTGACGCGGCGCGGGCTGGCGACGTGGCGCCGACGCGGCAGCCACGTGGGCGCCATGCGGGACGGCGAGGCAGCGCGGCGTAGGCGGGGGAAAACGGAGCTCCGCCTCGCCGGAAACGTCACCGGTGCTCGCTACGGTAGACGGAAGCGGTGAAGGAGTGGATGCCGGGGATCTACACACGACGGCGGAGATAGGGGTGCTACACGTGGACGTGGAGGTGAAGCGTGACGGCGGCGCGAGCTCGCCGGAGCTCGGCCGTGGGTCGGCGTGGTGCGCAAACACGCGTGTGTGTGTGCGCGCGTGGGTGAAGGAGTGGCTGCGCGCGTGCGCGCATGCGTGAGGGGTGAGTAGGGGCGCTTGGCCAGGCCGGGGGCTGTCCCACGGCGGCCGGAGTTGAGGAAGAGAGGCGGCGGACGGCGGCGCTCCGGTGCGAGGAAGTTATGGCGCGCGCGGATGTGCACGCGTAGGGGGGATAGACTCGCGCGGGCATGGTGAGTGTGAGGAGGGCCTCGACCGGGTCGGGGAGAGCCTCACGGCGGCCGGCGGCGAGGGGGAAGAAGGTGGCGCGGGTGGTGCTCGGTGCAAGGGCGCTAGAGAGCGAGGGGACATGCATGTGCTGGCGCGGAGGACAGAGGAGGGAAGAGAGATGCTCACCTCGAGCTCGGAGTGGAGGGAGAAGTGGCGGAGGTGGCGGATTTGAGTTCGCCGGAATGTGACCGGAATTGGGGAAGTTGTGGGATGTAGCTCGTGTGCGCGAGGGAAGTGGAGTGTGAGTGGGAAACTGAGAGAAGGAAGTCCGGGGCGTCCTTTTATAGGCGCTCGGAGGCGGTGGAGCGGGCCGGGAAATATCCCGAGCTCGTCGGGATATTTCCGGCGAGGCTTGCGTGCTCGCGACGCGAAGGGTAGGGGCCGGAGCTTGAGAAGCGGCCACGCGGCGCTGAGGGAGGAGGGGCCCCGGGTGCGGCGCGGCGCGAGGTCGCGTTGGCTCGACGCAGTCCGCGACGTGAAGCTCGAGCTCGCGGTGCTTAATGGCGGGGCGCTCGTGTTTCTCGCTGTTGGCTTGACCGGGGGAGGAAAAGGGAGGGGGCCCGGGCGAGAGGAGCGCGGGAGCGAGCGAAAGAGCAACACGTAGGCGGCAGCGGGGAGACACGGCGGCGCGCGATTTACTTCCCCGGCCGGCACGCCGGTCGGTCGGGCGGCGCGAGACGGAGGAGGAAGAAGGTGCGGGGCCCGCGTGTCGGCGACCGGGCACGGGCTGTGTTGGGCCGAGGCGCGCGAACGGGAAAAAGGCCCAGAGGCCGGGTGAGGGAGGGAAAAAGGGAAGAAGAATTGGGCCGGGCGCGCTGAAAAGGAGGAAGGCGGCCCGATAGAGAAAGAATTGCTTTACTTTTTCCAGATTTGGAATTTGGATGGAATTTCAAATGGATTTGAGATTCAAATTTGAATTGGGATTTCACCACTCACTCAAACAATCAAAATAAAGGCAATAAAACAGCAAATATGCACATGGGTGTTTCATGCATGGTTTTATTTCGAGAAAATTTTAAATTGAACCCTATTTGAGTCTAGTTAGTTTATTTAAGTTTAGAAATTTTGAAAATTCAATTTTTAGGGTTTATCGACATGGTCAAAATTACGGGTACTACAACCAAGCACACACACATTTTCACAAAAAGCATGTGTATCAAGTTATTAAGTACACGGTGAATGAATCCTAAGCAGCATATTAATCCAACACATCATTAAGAATTAATGATGGTGGTTCCTAGGTTTATCAAGGAGATTAGGATAAGCAATATCAAGGCATGGCAATCAACAATTACTTAGGTCATTCTAAGCATTTAAATCATCTTTAAATACCATGCTTGCTTCATTTGAAATCAAGCTCTATGTGGGATTATTTGCAAACATAGGATCAACATGATCAATGGGAGTTAGGGCTTGCCTGCAAATCGCTTTCCTAATCTTTAAACTCTGACTCGAGGCTTGTTTCTCCGAGTTGGTCTTCGCGCCTGGAGTCCTCAGCAGCTCTTCGAATTCCTCAGGCTCTTCCTCGGCTCTCGCGTAAACTAGCGCATAAAACAGTACGTATAAACTACCGCAAAAGAAATAAAAGAACAAAAGAAATAAAGATCGAGGGAAGCCAAATAAGATCCAATTGAAACTTCGATGAAGAATGAGGGACATGAATCATGTATGATGCAGCATATTTAATGCAAAGCAGGTTACATGTCATAGGTGATACACCTGGCCTTGTAAGGGCCATATTCACCTAGACAAGTTATTAGTTATCTATTTTCTCTAATATATGAACATGGGTGTGTGGTTATGCATATGATCCTTGTTGGGTGAACACCTTAGGGTGAAGATGATAAGATGCATGTGCTTCATTGATGGTGACTGCGTGCATATCTAACATGCAAGCTTCTATATTATTCCTATAAAAAGAACATGCATGAATGCAGGCGATGGTATATGCAACGTGTGTACGTGATTATGCGTGATATGAATGCATGACTGCAGATAAACTGCCAAATTCAAATAAAGGAAGCTGGCAATTAAAATACCAGATAACTCCAATAAGATCCATTAAAAGATTAGTTATAAGAGCAGAGCAATAAATCAAAAGGAGTTGGGCAAGGATGCTAGGTTAGGTTCGAGATTTTGTTTGTGATAGGATAAGGGTACTAGGTTGGAAGTGAATCGATACGAATTATCGCTAGGTTTAATGCTAGCGAGTAAAAGAATGGATAGGTTATACGAAGATGAATTGAGAGGTGCGGGAGATATTAGGCGGAATAGCATCACAGGATGGGTTAGGTTAGGGTGAACAAGTACTCGAGACATTCGAGATCAATCATCGCATGATCTGCTAGGAATCGATATAATAAGTGGGGGTGTTTTGGGTGTTGATGATTTATAGACTTGGTATGGGGCTTCAAGAACAGTACCATGTGGTTCTTCGCGATTTCACGAACTCGTGGGCGCGAGAATCACCCAAAACGGAGTTCGGATTAAAAAGATACGGACATTTAAAGATTGGAGGGCTAAGTTGTAATTACAGAATATGTCCAGGGACCTATCTGTAATTATTAAAAGTTTAGGGGTCTAGGTGTAAAAGGACAGGGGTTAAAACATAATTACAGAAAAGTTTAGATACTTTTCTGTAAAAATGCAGGGCTTAAACAAGATTATTGAAAAGGTCAGGGGCTTATCTGCAAAATGTACAGGGCCCGGGGATTTTCTGGAATATTGGGATTTATTTCCTTATTGGAAATTCTGTTTATTGCACAAGCTGACGCGATTAACCGAAATGGATTTATTTTCAAATGGGAAATGCGGTGGAACGGGTCCATGGGCCCGTGGACCGGAGGTGGCGTCGCGATCCACTAGTCCACGGTGGACCGGGGTGCGCGCGCTCGGTGGTGGTCGGCCGGAATCTCTGCCGGCGGCGCGTCGAGGGGGCTAGGTGCGGTGGGTCCCCGTCGCGGGGAGTGCGGACGCGACGACGCAGCCGTGGGTGGCGCGTGTCGTCGAGGGGGACGACCGAAGCGGCAATGGGAGCTCGCCGGAGTTACCGGTGGTGGCGGCGCGCGGCGGGAATGCGCGTATGAGCGGGCTCGTGCGCGTGCAGGCGGTCGTACGGGTGCGCGGTAGTGCGGGGAAGTTGAGAGCGGGCTCGGCTAGGTGGGGGAGGAGCCCATGGCGGCTGGCGACGAGAGGGATCTCGCGCGACGGCGACGCTACGGCGAGAGGCTCCAGCGCAAGGGGATGGAGGGGAAGGATGGGCGTGGGCGAGAGAATGGAGCACGGGGGAGCTCACCGTAGGCTCGGACAGGCTGGGGGTCGACGGGGCGGGCTCGGCGAGGTCGCGGCGTCGCCGGAACCCTAGCAGCTCATGGACGCGGCGCGAGAGAGAGGGAGAAAGGAAGGGGGCGCGGGCGCGTTTTGTAGGCGGCGTAAGGCGGTTCCGCACAGTATGGCGGTGGCCGACACGGCACGGGAGCGGCGGCGGCGGGTCGAGGTCGGCGGCCGGGCCCCGGGCGCGGCGGTAGGGGCCGGGCGCGGCGGCGCGCCGCGTGGGAATGAAGGACCCGACAGGTGGGGCCCACCTGTCGGCGAGAGGAGGGGAGAAAGGGAAGCGGGCCGCGTTGCTGGGCTGTAGCGGGCCGGAGGAAGCTGGGCTGCGCGTGGGAGAGAAAGAGAAGAGAGCTGGGCCGGGAGAAGAAAGAAGGGGATTCGGCCCGAGAAGAGATTTGAATGAAAATTGATTTGATCTTTTCCTGGAATTTGAATTTGAAGAGATTTCAAATTCAAACAAAGACAAGGTTTGATTAAACACTCAAAACAAATCCAATAAAATACGAATATGCATATGGTGAAGGTTGTGCAGGTTTTAAAGTTTAAACTTTTGAAAATTGAATGTGCATTAACTCAAACTAGAACAAATTTATTTAATTTGTTGTAAATTCAAAAAGTTCAAATTTTAGTGAACTTTTAAATGAACACAACCACTTGAGCACATATTTTATTTTCCAAAAATTCCAAATTCAAACTATGTTGAATTATTTAGTGAAATTTTATTTTGGAAAATTCATGGAAGGTAAGAGTTTAGAAAAGGTTCAAATTTGGGGTGATTTTTGTCCCTTTTTGATCTTTATTTATTTATCTGTTTTTCTTCTTTTCCTTTTTCTTTTGGCTCTGAAAAGTAGGGTATTACAGTGGGACAGCTAAATAATCTCTGCAATGTGGTGTGAACGATTTTTCTGTGTATGGGCTTTCGTTGGGTTTCTATGTTTCTTCCATAGCAGTCTACTAAGTGAAGAATCTGGGATGTAAACGATTTTTATTAAACAGCGTGAAACATTGATGGTTCTTGCTCAAAACTAATATTTCTTTGCCACCATTCTTTTTTTTTTTTGAAGCAACTGGAGGGGCAAAGCCCCTACAGATTTAATATATTATTAATAATAAAGAGTATCAACACAAAAGCAAGTACAAATTCAAGGTGGTTGGAACAAGAAAAAATAGAAAAGCTAGCCACCGTTCTTTTTCGTTCCATGGTGAATCACATACATCCACCATCTCTCAACAGTTCTTATAGATGGCTTCATTGCATTAGAAGAACATCATGTAGGCCGACTTGTTCATAGCCCATCCTTTGATTTCTTCCATAAGTTGTGTCTGAATCCAGAGCGGCCCCTGCGCAAACTCGCAGCACACCTCGTCAACAACAGGGGCATTGAGGAGCAAGAACTTGGCAAGCATCCTCTGTGCCATTGCCCCCTGATAGTGAACGAAGTTAATCTCCCTCATCCGCTCCCTCAGGCAAGGAATTGCAGCACCCTCCGGCACGGGAAGCTCAACATTCCGGTAACTGAGACTGTGCGCATCGTGCACCTCCTCCTCGGTGTAGTACGCGTAGTAGTTTTTCTCCTCTACTTCCACTGGCTCCGGCAGGAAGAACATCGACAAGGTCTCCAGGTTCGGGCTCCACTCTAGAATCTGGGTCACTGCAGCGACGACGGCAGTGTCACCATCAGGGACCATGCCCGTTAGCTCAAGGTGACGGAGGGTGGGGAACCCATGTACGGAGGAGAATATGTCGTGACCCATGTTGCAGCCAAGACGGGCAGCCTTGATGTGCATGTAGTTCGTGCTTGCAAAGAGCTGGAGGAAGCCGGCGAGCCCGGCCAGCTCCACCGGGTCGTAGGCATCGTCGCCGCAGAAATCAAGCTTGCACGATGAGACCCGACGGGGACCGTGCATTGTCAGGAACGCGGACGCTGGAACAGCGCCCCTGTATTTGAAGGTCCGTAGCTCCGACGAGTCGACGGCAACGGTTGACAGGTTGTGGCAGCACTTGAGCACCAGCTTGCGGAGGCGCGCCTCGGTTACCGAGAGCGTGGTGAGCTCTTGGCACGCCTTGAGTGAAAGGTCCGCGAGGCGCGGGCAGGCGGAGACCAGCCGCTGTATGATGCCGTCGCCAGCAGTGACCCGGATCAGGTGCAGCGTGTCGAGCGACGGCAATGCGATGGACGATGGCAGGCTGAGACCGCAAGGACCGAGGCGGAGCGTGCGCAGTGCGGTGCAGTAGTTGAGGAGACTTGTTGTCACGACGTATGCGCTCCTCTGCGTTGGCGGTCTCGCGTACGAGCCGCGGCGGCGGAGGCTGTAGTCGCGGTTGCAGATCGGTCCGTTGCCAAAGCGGAGGTCGATGTGATGGAGCTCGTCGCCGGCGTCGTGCACGGCGTAGCCGATCAGCGCGTTGACGCCGTAGGCCGACGCGGCGTCGCTGAACTCCTCGAACCTGATGCGCAGCCCGCGCAGCGGCGTGCCGGCGACGCGGGCGCGGCGGTTGCGGCCGAGGACGGCGCAGATGGCGCTGGGGCCGTCCGCCTCGTCGAAGGAGAGGGTGTGCACGGAGGCGAACACGTGGCGCCACCTGCGAGACAGCGCCGCCGCGCGCGCGGCCTCGGCTGCCGGGAGGAAGGAGAGGATGTGGCCAAGGATGCCGTCGCCGAGACGGCTCAGCCGGTCGCCGGCGGCGAGGACGGCTTCGGTGTCCATCGCCCTATCCACCGGACCGATCGATCGGATCGAGTTTGAGACGTGGTGTATAGGTATCGTTCATATGATGGTAGAGCAGGACGGTTGAATACGTATCGGAATTGGGCCGGTGGAAGTGGCTCGGCCCTAGGAAAATAATTTTAGTATAAATTATTTTGGGGGTCACGGCTAGAAGCCTAGAATATATATATACAGACTTATCCATCGTATCGCCGCCTACATGTATGAGCCGCCGTCCTTCAATCCCTAGATTCCGCAAAGGTCATCGATCTCCCGTGGTCCGCCTGGCGCCGCCACTGCCACAGCCGTACACGATGGCCGTCGACCGCCTCTCGGCACTCCCGGAAGACCTTCTCCGGCGTGTCCTCTACTTCGTTCCCGCCAAGGACGGTGCTTGCACGGCCGTGCTCTCGCGGCGGTGGCGTTCGCTGTGGCGCACGTCGGTCACGCTTTATTGTCGATCGCGGCCTCTACAAAAAAGATGTCCGCGCAAAGTGCAAGGCTTTCGTCCGCGGTGCCGAGGCGGCCCTCGCTGCGGCGCACGCCGGCGGCCCGGTCAGGAGGCTGACCTTACACGTGGAGTCGAGAAGCATCGACCATATTCGATGGTTCCTGCCTCGTCGACGGATCCGCGCCATGCTCTCCCACCCGGCGACCCAGCACGTTGAGGAGCTCCGTATCGGGGTCGCCCTACGATTTGAGCGGCACGAGAGTTGGATGTATGAACACACTGAAAATTCAGAGTTGTACAAGCTCAGCTTCGGCGCGTTGCCGTCCGAGGCGCTTCGGGTGCTGCACATCGTCAACTGCCGCCATCTGAAGCCGCCTCGGTCCAAGGTCACCTTCCCGCGGCTGGCTCATCTTCGTCTTCAAAGCTGCATCGTCCCGCTTGACAGTCTGCAGCGTGTCACGAATGCCGCTCCACAGCTCACCACCTTGCATCTTGAGTCCTTCTCGTTTCCACGGATTGAAGGGACAAACGAGGGTTCTGGCGCCGTTGGGTTATCGTCCTATCAGCTTCTTTGCCCGACGGTCACTACTCTGGTGCTTTTGAAGATTGCAAGTGGCCAGAGGTGGAAGGCGGCTTAGAGCTGGAAGTACCTAAGTTGCGATACTTCGTGTGTAAGGGGCGTGTGCACCATTGCCATCGACTATCATTGAAGCCACATGCGTCCACAAACATGGTGCAAGTAGATCTGCACTTAACTGTGAAACACAACCACTTGAAGGACCAAATTTGCGCACCCTTCTGGCAGTTCATTCAGAGTTTCAACACCACAAAGGTCTTAAAGCTGAAGCTGGACTTCACGATCGATTTAGTTTCTGTTCTCGACAAAAATGGCCAGGATGAGCTTTTAAGAAATAATTTGTTCTTCAATCTTGAGAAATTGGAGTTGCAGGGAAATTATTATGAGCCTAAAAGTGAGACCACGGCCTTGGTGCTAGCGCACTTTCTTCAGTGTTGCCCATTGCTCCGTGATCTCGGCCTCAGGTTGAAGCAGCGATCCACAACATCAAGTTACCTTTCTCGCACAGTGAATCAAATGGGTTTTGACCAGTCTATCGACAATTTCCAACGCCACAAAAGATCAAATTATTCAATGAGTGGAGGTTGTGATGACAACAAAAACAGTGATGTTTCTGACATCCCTTGCCTGAGCAAGCATTCGTTCAGCTGCCTACAGAATCATCTAAGACGGCTGAGCTTGAAATTTTGGATGGAACATCCAAATTGTTTTGGAGTCCGGCTGGCTAAATTCTTTGCGGAGAAAGCTATGGTCCTAAAAGAAATATATATTGATGACGGCAGCCAGAAAATGTGCCACCACGTGAATGGCAAGATTGGAAAATGGATCCCCAATTCATCAAAAAGAAAAAGCTTGCAGACTGCAATAGAGTCTGGGGACTCCTACTGTATAGAGGATCGTCTTCAGAAACATCGACGAAGATGATTAATATATAGTTCCGTTTTAGCTATGCATATTGGAAACCTCCAACGTTCATTGTTATATTCTTTTATGGACAACTGTTTTTCATTGTGATGCAACATATATAAGATATATTTATCAACTGTGAAAAGATGCACCAGAGAATATATGAATGGCGTCCTGTATTATTTTTCTCTTTCTGATAATGTGCTCAAAGGTCAAGGCCTCATGTACTGTGTCTGGTCGAATGTGCCCTTCTCCATTACTGATCTTACGAGATTATCGTGCTTTGTATTTGATGAACTGCACGAATTTAAAATTGAAATACTCGAGCTGTGACAAAATGGATAATGCCTAGACCCTAGCAAGAATAATACTGAAAACTCTATTTGCAAAGTTCTCCTATTCTTTTCTCTCTTTTTTTTTGCGAGGGAAAAGTCTACTCCTATTCGAGGCACAAGTAGAGGGTGTGCACGGAGGCGAAGACATGGCGCCACCTGCGCGACAGCGCCGCCGCCCTTGCAGACTCTGGTTCCAGGAGGAAGGAGAGAATGCGGCCGAGGATGCCATCGCCGAGCCTGCTCAGCGGATCGCCGGCAGCGAGGACGACAGCTCTGGCAGTCCATCGAGTTTGGGACGTGGTGTAACTGGTCACGTTCGTATGGTCGAGCAAGACGGTTGGGTGAAAAATATTTGTATCTGAATACGGTTCGGTCCCGTTCTCAAATTGGCTCACAACCGAGGTCACCAAGGATTAAAGGCCCTATAAAATAAATGGAATTCTATAATCATCGATCATATCCGCCGCCTCCACGAGCCGTCCGTCCGCCTAACCCGAACCCAAAACCAATTACGCACAGAGAGCTATCGCCGCCGACGAAGAAATAAAGCGATGGCCGGCGTCGACCACCTGTCCGCCCTGCCCGACGACGTGCTCCGTCGCGTTCTCTATTTCGCGCCGGCCAAGGAGGGCGCGTCCACAGCCGTGCTCTCGCGGCGGTGGCGCTCGCTGTGGCGCACCTCAGGCGCCGTCAACCACTCGTCGCGCTTCTACCTCAACTACGTCAGCGACAGCGATGCCAGCGCCATAAGCGACACTTTCTTCCGCGGCGCCGAGGCGGCGCTCACCGCCGCGCACGCCGGCTGCCCGGTAAGGAGGTTTACCTTGCACATGGAGGCATATACCAGCTACAGCATCTCACAACTCCTGACTCGTGAACGGATCCACGCCGTGCTCTCCGAACCGGCGGTGAAGCACGTCGAGGAGCTCCGTATCGGGGCTGCTGAAATCCAAATACCTGAAAACAGATATTGGAGATCCTATGTCGACACATCAGAGATGTTCAAGCTCAGCTTCGGCGCCTTGCCGTCCGAGGCGCTTCGGGAGCTGCACATCGTCAATTGCCGTCATCTGGAGCCACCGCCGTCCGGAGCCACCTTTCCAAAGCTTGCTCACCTTCGTCTACAGGGCTGCATCATCTCGCTTCTCGGCCTGCAGCAAGTCATGGATGCCGCTCCACAGCTCGATACCTTGCATCTTGAATCTCTCTCTTTTCCGCGCTATCACCATGATGGTTCTGACATTAGGTTATCATCAGGCTATCAGCTTCTTTGCCCCACCATCAAGACTCTCGTGCTTGAAGATTGCAACTGGCCAGAGGTGAAAGGATGCTTCTTAGAGCTCGAACCACCAAAGCTGCAATACTTCGTGTACAGGGGGCTTGCGCCACATTGCCATCGACTATCCTTGAAACCACATGCGTGTACTAACCTTGTTCAAGTAGAACTGCATCTAACTGCGGAGACCCAGGAGCCAGTTTGCATACCCTTCTGGAAGTTTATTCAGAATTTCAACATAACAAAGATCCTAAAACTGAAGCTTGACTTCACGATTGATTGGATTTCTGTCGCCGACGAAATGGGTCAAGATCAGCTACTAGGAAACATTTTTTTCTTCCGTCTTGAGCAGCTGGAGTTGGAGGGACAATATTACGAGCCTGAATGCGAAACTGCGGCGGCTGCCCTGGCAAACATTCTGCATTGCTGCCCTGTGACGCGGAATCTGCACCTCAAGTTGAAGCAGGTATACAAAACTTTATATTACCTTTGTCCAGCTAAATTTGCTCAATTGGATTTTGACAAATCCATTGATAATTTCAGACGTCGGAAAAGGTCAATGATTCCAATGAGTGGGGATTATTATGATTACGACAAATCTGATATTTTAGATGTTCCTATCTTGAGCAAGCAATCATTCAGCTGCCTACAGAGTCATCTAAGACGGGTGAGCTTAAAATTTTGGATGGAACATCCAAACTGTTTCGGAATCCAGCTGGTCAAATTCTTTGCCGAGAATGCTATGGTCCTGGAAGAAATGTCTCTTGATGACGGCAGCCAGAAAATGTGTCACCACATGAATCACAAGATCAGGAGATGGACCCCTAATTCATGCAACAGGAAAAACTTGCAGGCTGTAATAGGATTGTTAGAGTCCTGCAGTATTGGAAAATCGTCATAGGAAACATTGACAAAGATGATGAATATATAGTTGTTGTCTAGCTATGAATAAAAAAACTTCCAACGAGAATTGCATTATTCTTTCATGGACAACTATTTTCTATTTTGTTCTGTTTGAACTTTTTCTTTGGAAAAACTCTTTGTGTGTTTGACTTTTGTAAGATATTTCTAAATGCTTAGAGATAATCTACTAGCATCATTGTTTTTTTATTCTCTTCTAGATAATGTACTCAAAAGTCAAAAGTCAGGCCACATCTACAAGTGTGTGGTCAATATGTGCCCTTCACTCTGCTTAGTTTCGATCAAATAGCTTCACATCAGAATAATTATGTATTGATCTGACAAGATTAGTTTTCTTTGCATTTGAACTTCAAACAGAAGGGGGGGGGGGGGGGGGGGGGGGGGGGGAGTCCACATATTTGGCATCGTGGCTTGCCACGGTGCACCGAGTGCTCTCGTATCGATCACATGAAAACAACAAATCAGTGAAAGAACACATGATGTTATTAAAAAAAAATCTGATGCACTGCAGCAGGACATGCAGAGTGAAAACTAAAATTGCAGAAAAGACTGAGCTCTCAGCTTCACGTTGGAATAGTTATTAATTGATCTGACAAGATTATTGTTCTTCACATTTTAAATTCAAAACAAAATGGCAAATCCACGTATTTGGCATCAAAACATACAAGTTGCGCTACTATTATATCTGTTATATATCTCTGGCAGCAGTGAAAACGGATGACAAGTTGTATCAAGAGACTAACTGACGTACTAGTTAGAAATGCTGAAAATACAAAGTTAGATAAATAACAACTCACCAGTACCTGTTGCTCATAGAATAGCCATGTTGAGTTATAAAGATGATAAGGATGCACCATATTGGAAGGCATAGTAACATGATATAAGCTCATAGAATAGCCATGTTGAGTTATAAAGATGATAAGGATGCACCATATTGGAAGGCATAGTACATGATATAAGCTCATAGAAAAGCCATGTTGCGTCATAAAGATGATAAGGATACACCATATGTGAAAGCCAATACCTAGTTCTATGTTGAGTTAATGAGTCATAATTTTGTTTGCCTTTGTAAACTATATTCCCCGACTTTAAACCAACAATTGGTCTCGAATTAAGTTTTTGAACAGAAATCAAAACTCTCTATTTGAAAACTTCATGTGGCGTTTGAATTAATATTCAAAAAGTTTGTTCAATATCAGTATGCTTTGATTTATTCAAACAATTTAGTTGAAACTCAATATGTCAACATCTTTTTAGTATAAACATAAATGTACCTATTTTCTTTAGACCCCATACATTTGTTCTTAAATTATTTGTGACACAAATGACTGCTAGTAGCAAGAAAAGAACCGAGCGCTTTTTCCGTATACTGAGACAAGAGATGTGAATCCACAATTATTTGTAAAACCAATGTATGAAACATCTCCTTGTCGTCTTGCATTACTCAAAGCTAACGATCATTTTGTAGCAAGGACCACCAGCGCTAAAAGAACATCATGTTGGCTGACTTGTTCAACACCCATCCTCTGATCTCTTCCATCAGCTGGGTCTGCATTGTAAGCGGCCCCTTTGCAAACTCACAGCACACCTCAGCAACCATGGGGGCATTGCGTAGCAAGAACTTGGCGAGCCTCCTCTGTGCCAATGCTCCCTGATAATGAACGAAGTTGATCTCCTTTGTTCGCTTCCTTAGACAAGGGATCTCCATGCTGACCGGCACGACAAGGGATGCGTAACGATCGTACTTGAGACAGTGCTCGTTGAAGATATCTTCATTGCTATAGTGTCTGTATTGGTCCCTTTCCTTGCAAGGTTCCGGCAAAAAGAACAGCGACAGGATTTCGAGGCTTGGGGTCCGCTCCAGTATCCTGGTCACCGTGGCAACAGTGGCGGTGTCTTCATTGTGGAGAATTCCGGTCAGCTCGAGCTCACGGAGGGATGCAAAGATGGGGAGTGCTGGAGAACGGGAGAAGACACCATGGCTGACACCGGCGCCGAGGCGGGCAGACTTGAGCTCAAGGTGTCTCGCGCTTGCGAAGAGGTGGAAGAAGTTCCGGAGGCTGACCAGTGCCCCTGGGTCCGTGATCTCCCAACCGCAGAAATCCAGCTCACATGATGTGATCCGGGAAGGATTGTCCATGCTCCTCCGGAACTTGGGTGGCGGCACCCCGCCCCTGTACTCGAAGGTGCGGAGCTCTGTCAAGTCGGCAGCTACAGTTTTCAGATTATGGCAGCAACGCAAGGCCACCCTGCGGAGGCGTGTGGTGTCACAGACAGATAGCTTGGTCACGTTGTTGCAGGCTTCGAGTGTGAGGTCCGCGAGGCGCGGACAGCCGGAGACCAGCCGTTTGATGGTGGCGTTCTGGTCAGTGACACGGATCAGGTGCATCGTGTCCAGAGACGGTAGGGAGATGGTCGCCAGCGGGTTGAGCCGGCATGGGCCGATGCGGAGGGTGCGGAGCGTGGCGCAGCGGAAGAGAAAGCTTGGCACGAAGTATTCGCTCGACGCGAACTGTTCTTCCACCACCATATCGTCATCGGAGTCCTCTTCCTCCTCCATGTTATCTTCGTGGTCGGGCACCTCGATGTCTTCGTTGACCGTCTCTTCAACGAGTGGAAACAAAACAGCGTACACGCGGTCGCAGAGCGGTTTCTCGTCGAAGCGCAGGTCGACGAGGAGCTCTTCTCCAGACTGGTACGCAGCGTGGGAGAGCCACCAGTCCACCGCCGGCGCCGACTTGGCGTCGTTGCCCTCGAACTCTTTGAACGCGACGCGGAGCGCGCGCAGCGGTGCGACGGGCACGCGGCGGCCGCGGCGACCAGTCCCCGTCCTCCCACGGCGGGATGGGGCGATCCGCCGTCTCCTTGAAGGAGAGGACATCGACGGCGGAGAAGATGTAGCGCCACCGCCGCGAGAGCACCGCTGCGCGCGCAGCCTCGTCAGCGGGGAGAAGGGAGAGGATCCGGGCCAGCACGCCGTCGCATAGGCTGCTCAGCAGGTCGCAGGCCATCGCGACGCGAAGCCCTAGATTACTGTCGGCGGCGACTGCTATATCGATTGAGTCCAGATCGAGACGGTCTCTGTAGTTAATATTGATGTGCTATAAGTCAATACGTTTGGGTGAGAAAATACTGAAAATATGTATGCGTAATTAGCACGGACACGAATTGACGTGGCTAGAAGTCGATACGGACTCAATCCGTCGGCGCACCAAGCCCTACAAAGTATGCTAACACGTCCGTATACTTATTTAGCATGGGCAAGAATTGATGTCCGAAGGTTAACGTGCGGGACGGCTATAGATCGAGAGTACGAAAGTTGCTCTTCAGCATCACAGACCACCACGACCCTTCTGAGTCAGTCGATTTCAGCAGTGCTCAGCCATGATATTCTGAGTCAGACGACCGCCTGTCAGGCCCTCCCCGACGACCTGCTATCCGCCGGCCAAGGACGGGCGCCGCCACGAGGCGTGCTTTGCTTGCTCGTTTGCTCACTGTATCGCACGCCGGGAGCCGTCGACAACATCCGGCCCCGCAACGATGCGCTCTCGATCCTTCCGTTTTCCGTTGGTTTTCATTCTACAAGCCACAAACCAACCAAAAGAACTTTGGAATTCGAAATTTGAAAAACGGAGGCCCCGTCTTCCTCTCCTAAAATCTCTCCTCTCATAAAAACTCCCCTGCCCTCCCCACTCTCTCTACCGTCTCTTTCATCTACATTTCTTAGGAATTAAGAGAACAAATCAAGCCATACTTTTTACGACGCTTGAAAAGTGAACTATTCCTGGATGAGCTAGGCAAGAAGAATGAGCTAGTTGTCTGGCTGAAATTGACAGCTTGCCAGGTTCAACTTATGTAACATTATTATAACATATTTCTTGAGTTGTTGGTTTATGTATGTTTTGTTAATTCTTTTCTTGTTTGGGTGCAGAGGAAATTATATGAAGCTTTTCTAAAAAGTGAATTAGTTCATTTAGCATTACAACCAGAGGAATCACCCTTGCTTGCAATCGACGTAAGAATCACATTCAAAACTTTTCCTATCTACTGATATTAATTCTTTAGGGTATTGTGGCCAATTCCATCATTTTTTTCTCATCTTATATTTTTTCGGGAAGAGGACATTTACTAATATGGTGTTGTAGATACGACTGCTTTTATGACTCTTGTTGTTCAATCAGCTAGCTATTTGCCTCTAGAAAACTTTTTTTTCGCATTTATTGGTGAAATTATCAATGGTATATAATATAATGATATGCAACTCTCTTGCATGTTCGAGAAAAAAATTGTAAATGGTATAATGTTTATCTTTTCTCAAACAGATATTAAAGAAAATATGTGATCACCCAATGCTATTGACTAAAAGAGCTGCTGTGGGTGTCTTGGAAGGCATGGATGATATGCTAAATTATGAGAACAAAGGAATGGTGGAAAACATAGTTATGAACCTTGGAGATATGGCTAATGATGATGATGTTCTGCAAGTTGGTGAGCGTGTCTCATGCAAGTTAACGTTCATCATATCCTTGTTGGTAAGTATTCTTGAATGCATGCCAATATTTATCGTTAGTGATGTATTTTCTACCTTTATTCAAATAATTTATATAATCTGATTTGCAGCGGAACCTTATTGAAGCGGGACATCATGTTTTAATCTTTTCAGAGACTCGCAAGATGTTGAACCTTATACAGGTATGCCCACAAACTACGCCATCCCCACCCTGGTTGAGCTACCCTTCTTTGTGAGAACTTGATTAATTTCAGTTTGTCGGAAACATGTGCTTTAGCTTGCCAGTAACTTTTTAGACCTCGGATCTACTGATAAAGTAAAACATCGTTGATGCTTCAGGCTTTTGACACCAGAATGTTATTCTTCACTGACAATTAACAGTTTTTAGCTTTGCCCAACATCATCTTCAGTTTTTGTCACACCCCATTTCTGGAATCTGTTGTGCATCCTGTATCAGTCCCTGAATCAGTAGCTGATACGCACAAGAACACAGATATGATAATCGAAAGCATACTTCGAATAGGTAAATAAGTAAAATACCTGAGATAGAACCCTTAGATAGCGGAAGATCTTGGCCCAAAGCCACAAGCAAACTTGAGAAGCAGAACCGAAAACCCAAATGTCGTCGTCTTCTATGAAGTCTTCTCCTACTAAACCAACATTCGCAAACGCGTGAGTACATAAGGTACTCAGCAAGCCCTACACTACACAAGGGTATAAATACATGCATATATGGTTCTAGCAAGGATTAGGCTTAATAGTTCATTTGCGAAAAGAAATCTTTATACAGGGTTCAGAAGTATAGAACAAGGATCAGAGAAAGAAAATCATAGTTTGACAATATTTTAGTTGGTTGGCCCTGGGGGAGAATGAAACTTTCCCGCCAGTTCCCAAGTTTTAGTTGGGCCTACTGACCTCAATGGTCATACCGACCCGGCACAATTGCCATCACTTCCAAAACACGAGCAAGCTACTGCTCACGCACACATCAAGGAATCATCATGAAGGTGGCTAATCATATCTAAGCTCAACATAGATGTGTCATATGCCATGACAGCCGTCCATCCGGATGAATTTTACACTCTGCAGAGGTTGTACATCTTTACCCACCGACTACCTTGCTCTTGGCGAAGGAGCAACATAGCGAAACCCACCTTTCCCGAGTGTCCCCACAATGCCACCCACGAGCCATTACTGACCCAGGGACTTATAATAAAGTGACCATATGATGTCAAAGACCCACTGGTCAAGTCAGACAACGACCATTCAAGATATCGTGTCGGCTCCTGGTTGCTCGTTGTACTACTACCCCTGGATGGATCAAAGTGGAAGGCACCAAAAAGTTAGAGTCAAGTCCTGCCCATAACAGGATCCGTGGTAGTACGAGAATCATCTTGTTAAGGTTGAATGAACCGGTCCTTATGTGGCCGGGCAAGCACCATGTCTCCCACACTAGGGGGCTATCACACTTATCCATCATATCATCGATCACTTACTAATGGTCTTGCCCGCAATCCAACCATCCCATCATCACCGCCTCCATCATCATCATTATCATCATCACCTAACACAGTTGTGCTACTCCCAATCCCAATATCACGCACACCACCAAACTCATTAACATATTTGTAAAAGGTATATATGTAAGTAAGGTGTGGCAATGTAGAACATTGCGAGGGGTCCTAAGCAATCTAGTAGCAAGGTGATCGTGCCATCATAGAAATGATGGAACTATCCTAGGGTTATCAAGGTGACAGGTAAACAAGGATCCAATATTAACGCCTAAGTAGTGACGGTAATATCAGCAAGCAAATAGGACCATAACTACACAAGCAGTAAAATAACAAGTAATGCATATACGAGAATAGGCCATATGGGTGCATTGCGAAAATAATAGGTTCAATCATGATCAAGGAGAAGTAGAGCTTGCCTGATAAACGCTATCCTAATCTTTAAATCCTGGATGTTCAAGCTCTTCTGTTGATGTCGATATCTTCGAGTCCTTGCTCGGAGTTCGTATCCTCCGATTCGTCCTTGACTTGGATTCTTTAGCTCGTCCTTCAAGATTGGATCTTCCTTGAATTCCTTTGGCTCTTCCTCGGATCTTGCGTAAGCTAACGCATAGAAACATTACGTATAAACAACTACCGCAAAAGAAATAAAGATCGAAAAGAGCCAAATAAGATTCGATTAACTCCAATAAGAGCCGATAGAACTCCAACGAAGAACAAGGGTATGAAGCATGCATGATGCATTATATTCTATTTATGAAAGGTTATACATTACTGGTTATGTTCTTGGCCTTGTAAAGGCCATATTCACCTAGACAAATTATTAGTTATCTAGTTTCTCTTAAAAGAAGTAAGGGGTGCATGGTTTTGCATAAAACTTTACTTACTGAAATCTTAAGGTGAGTATGATGAGATGCACATGCTTTATTGATGGTGATTGTGTGCATATCTAATATGTAAGTTTCTATATGATTTCTATTAAAGAACATGCATGCATTATGTAGGGGTGTATGAGCAAATGTGTCAGATTCACGTAGCAACTAAGCGTAATATGAGGTCTATCAAGGTGGCAAGACAAGACTAAATGTGCATGTATGCATACACGTTTACATGTACCAATTGTAGGATATGCGAACATATGCTTTCATGTATGACTTAATCTAGGCATGGTAGCTTATGCATACGGGGTATAGGCGTGTGCATAGATAGGAATGGAAACATGCTTATATCTTCATGCACATATCTTTTTAAGTGTTTTAGCATACATTAGCTATCATTTTGCATATGCATGAATGTATGTGCATGCAAACTTATACATGAAGGAGCACATGCGTAAGTAAACATGCATGTGTTGAAGATATACTATGAGCAATGCTTCGTGCATAAATTTATGGGTTTCACAACCTATGGTTTAAAGATTATATTTTATTTTACAAGCATCGATGAGTTTATTAATATAACTAAAGTTATTTATTCAAATATATTATGATTACATGCGGATATTAAAGTACTTGTGCAGCTTATACTTATGCATGCAATGCTATATGCAACATGTAATCTGCTACAAAACTGTTTAGGAAATTAACTTTATTTTATATAAACAGATGAGCAAGATGTTGTTTGTTTAAAAAGATAAAGATTTGTATCACATTTAGTGCATGATGGTGCAAGATGAGCTAATTAATCTATTCATAATATGCACTTGCGTGGTAATAAATTAAATAAATAAATGGCAGGAAAATTATCCCCAAATAAAGGTGAATGAAATACCAATAAATGACACCAAATAAAAGAGATTGATAAATCAATAAGAACAAAGTAAATATGAATGACAACATTGGAAGGGTGTGGTTTGACGAGGTTAGCATCGAGAGATGTTGCGATAAAGAGGGTTGTTAGTTTTGATTGGTTCGGTTTAGCATTGGCGATAAAGGGGCAATGACAATTGGTAGATCTATTGTGGAGCTTCAAGAATAGTACCATGCGGTACTTCACGTTTCTACGAAAGCGTGAGCGCAAGAATCGCTCAAAATGGAGCTAGGGTTGCAAAGTTACGGAGATTTAAAGATTCAAAGGGCTTATTTGTAATTAAAGAGGACTAACATGTAATTACAAAAGGTTCTGGGGACTTATCTGTAATTAAGGAAAAGTTTAGGGACCTCGGTGTAAAAGGTAGGGCGGAAACACAATTAAAGATAAGTTTGAGGGGCTTTATGTAAAAAGGTAGGGGCCTAAACAGAATTATAAAAAAGGTCAGGGGTCTATCTGTAAATGTCTAGGAGGTGGGAATTTTTTGGCATTTATAGAATTATTTTCATATTAAAATATCCATGGACCAAGTCCACGAGAATCGTGGACCGGGCGTGGGCCGCGGTCCACCGGACCACGGTGAACCGATTACAAAACCCGAAGGGGTATGTAATCTGGGCCGTTGGCTCTAGATCGGACGGCTGGGAGCGACGGGGAGAAGATGCGGTGGCCGGCGACGGCTGAGCGGTGCGGGAGGCGGCAGCGATTCGCCAGAGTTGGCCGGAACGGCGCTCCGGCGACCAAAAGCTCGCCGCGACAGATCGAGGAGGGAGAGGAGGAAGTCGCGGGCTCACCTAGGGAACGTTTTGTCGATGGGAAGCTACGGAGGAGGCCGGTGACGAAGGAGAGCGGCTCGCGGTGGAGGCGCTTGGCGCGGAAGGTGCACCGGTGCTCCTCGTTGCGTTGCTGCTGGCCGGGGAGATGCGCGGCGGCGCGGCGATGCAGGGGCGCGCGCGAGATGAGCGGGAGGAGGTTGGAGCGATGGTCGGCGTCGAGCTCGCGCGGCGGCGGACGGAGGCGCGCGGTGAGGCTAGGGTTAGGGTTCGGGGAAAGGAGAGGGGCGCCGCGGCTCGGTTTTATAGGGGATCGGAGACGTGCGAGACAAGGCGGGGCAGAGGAGGCTTCGAGGCGAAGCATCGCCGGAGTAAATGCGCGGTACGGCGGCCTTATCCGACGCGGCGGCGATCTCATCCATTGCGGTCAACAATTGCGGCGCCGCACTGCACACTTTGACGAGGACGGGTGAGCTGGCGAGGATGACGTCAAGGCGGCATGGCTACAGAGCCGAGGAAAGCGACGGGGAGAGAGAAGAGAGGCGGCGGCGCGCGGCGGTCCAAGGTGGCAGCTGAGCTGGAGGTAGGGGACGAAGCTGACAGGTGGGGCCTGCCTGTCAGTGAGAGGAGGTGACGGGCTAGGCTGGGCCGAGGTGGCCGAGGGAAAGGAGAGGAAGAGAGGTGGCTGGTCCAGCAGGGAAGAGATGGAGAAGGTTTCGGCCCAGGGGAGGTATAGGAAAGAAATTAGTTTAAACTTTTTTGGGAATTTCGAATTTGAAAGAATTTCAAATTCGAGCAAAGCCAAAAGTCAAACAAATGTTCAAAATAAAGATAATAAAATACAGGAATGCACATGGTGTCATTTGTGCAAATTTTGAATTCAAGATTTTAAATTTGAAATGAATTCTCTAGGGTTTAACATATAACTATTTTAATTTGTTGTAAATTCCAAAGTTCCATTCTTTTTAGTAAATAATAAATGTAAACAAACACTTGAGCATAAATTTTATATTTCGAAAATTTCAGATTCCACCAAGTTTGAATTACTTTAGTTAATTTTATTTTGAAAATCTTGTGAGAAGGAAAGAAATAAACAAAAATTCAAATTCGGAGTGATTTTTATTCCATTTAATTATTGATTTGAAATTAGGGGTGTTACAGTTTTTATCTTTGCCCAACTGGCCTTTAGATAAACATTTTTTTTATTGTTGGATTGTGGTAACAGGAACCCTTTTTTTGGAGGGCTACAAGTGTTTTCGCATTGATGGTACTACCAAGGTTTCTGAGAGGGAAAGGATTGTGAAGGTTATCCCCTCTTCCTTCCTATTTCAGAGCTTTATGTCATGGACTCAACTTCTGCTTTTTGTTGCTGAAATGCAGTTTCCTCGTTCAGGACTTCCAAGAGGGTCCTGAAGCTACCATATTTTTGCTGACTAAGGGAGTTGGTGGACTTGGAATTACACTGACTAAGGCAACACGCGTCATAGTAGTTGATCCGTCTTGGAACCCAAGGTATCTTAACAATTACATTGCGTCAGGATTTCTTGAATTTTTTCACTATAATTTTTATCCTTAAAGTGCCTTTTTCCCTCTTTACAGTAAAGATAATCAAAGTGTTGATCGTGCTTACCGTCTTGGGCAGACCAAAGATGTGACTGTATACCGCTTGATGACATCTGCAACCATTGAAGAAAAGCAATACAAATTACAGGTAAGAAACCATTTGAGAGATTTTACCTCCTAAATAACAAATATTCATATACAATTCGTTGAAGAAATTTTAATGAACCATAGTGTTTATCTTTGCGACTCCATGGTACTAGAATTTGTTTTTTAGGTGTAGGAGTACTATTTTTTGTTGTTCATACTTTCATGATAAGAAACTTGGGAACTTCTTTTCCTGGGTGGTTAATACCAATTATTATGCCATGCATGCACCATTTGCTTTTAGGTTTGGATTTAACCATATTTATGTCTTGCATGTCCACCTTAAATCATGAAAAGAAAGCTAGACAGTGCTTCGCAAGACATTATGTTTTTCTTTTCCAGGTGCTCAAGGGGGCTCTGTTCAGGACAGCAACTGAGCAAAAAGAGCAGACACGTTACTTCAGCAAGAGTGTACTCATCTTATTACTGTTCTTTTTGTTGCTTTCTCATTGTCCTACTGGGTGTTTATGGCTTTCTCTGTACATGCAGGAGATTCAAGAGCTTTTAAGTTTGCCACAACAAGGTTTTGATGTTTCTCTTACGCACAACCAGTTGCAGGAGGTCCATGGTCAACAAGTCACCATGTAAAAAATCAATTCACATTGAATTATTTTACTTTTGTCAAAGTTTAACTTGATGAGTCATATGTATCCATTTGAAATATTAATTATTGCTAATGCGTATTAATGTAGATAACTGATGGATACACCTAGAAATTTAACAACAGTTTTTCATGAATTTTAGATTCAAAGGTTGGGCGAAGTGTGATCATTTGCATCAATCAGGGGGAAGCTACATGTTTTCCATAGAGTTTACATTCCTCAAGAAATTTTCATAGCCATTTTAGTACACCAAAAAACGTTTTATTTAACAGAATATGATGTTAGTGCACCAGAAAATTGTAGCAAGTTGATTTCATATGATTGTGCTACTTGATCAGTGTACAATAGTTGCTCATAATTCGAAGTTTACTGTAAACTACTGAGGAGTTTGTCCCCCTTCTAATGCATTATGTAGGGATGAATCCTTGAGGAAACATATACAGTTTTTGGAGCAACAAGGCATAGCTGGTGTGAGCCATCATAGCCTTCTATTTTCAAAAACAGAGACCCTGCCCACATTAAGTGAGAAGGATGCCCGGACAGGTTAATTTTACAACTTTGAAGTTTGAACGTAAATATGTCTCTTTTACTTGCATAAACTTTTAGATAGGCATGCCTTTGAAGGATACCATGCTTTCATGGACGTCGCGCGTTGTTTACCTTGCGTTTGCTATGTTGAGTTCTTGCTGTGATTGATCTGGTTGTATTAAAATGACACGTCCTTGTTTGCAGTAAATCTCAAACACTACAACAATTTTGACTTTCCATGACGATGCATTTTTGTCATAAAAGGTCCAAAATTCATCACAAACAACCTTCTATGACGCAACGGTGACGAAAATCGCTTCGTCACAGAAGGTGCGTAGCTGATTACCTTCTGTGACGTTTTCGTTGTTTTCGTCATAAATTTGTGACATTTCACAGAAACGTCATAAACATTTATGACGCTCTCAAATTCGTCACAAACTGTTTATGACACTCAGAAATTCGTCACTAACTGTTGGACCGGACCTGCCTTGCTGGCCGGACATTTGGCCCATTAATGTAGCGGGCCTTTTAACTTTCGGCCCATTAATATTGAAAGCCTTTTTACTTTCGGCCCATTAATTTAGCAGGCCATTTTACTTTCGGCCCATTAATTCAGCAGACCATTTTACTTTCGGCCCATTAATTCAGCAGGCCTTTTCACTTTAGGCCCATTAATTCAGCAGGCATTTTCACTTTCGGCCCATTAATTCAGCAGGCCTTTTTACTTTCGGCCCATTAATTCAGCAGGCTTTTTTACTTTCGGCCCATTAATTCAGCAGGCCTTTTCACTTTCAGCCCAATAATTTCGCGGGCTATTTCACTTTCAGCCTATTAATTTCGCGGACCGTTTTACTTTCGACCCAATTAATTTCGTGGTCCATTTTACTTTCGGCCCAGTTAATTTCGCGGGCCATTTTACTTTCGGCCCAACTAATCTCGTGGACCATCTACTTTTGGCCCATTTAAATTGCAAGCCATTTTACTTTCGGTCCATCAATTTCAGGGGCCCTTTTACTTTCGGCCCATTTAGTTTACTGGCCATTTTACTTTTGGCCTTTTAAATTTGCAGGCCGTTTTACTTTCGGCCCAATTAATTTCGCTGGCATTTTACTTTCGGCCCAACTTATTTGCCGGACCATTTTCGTTTCGGCCCACTAGTTTCGCAGGCTTTTAAACTAACGGCCCACAAATTTTGCAGTCTTTTAATCTTTCGGCCCACCAGGTTCACGGGCTTAATGTTTCCATTTTTTTTCCGTCCCATTTCCCACAGCCAAACCAACAGAATATACACAGCCAATCAACAGAACATACACAGAAAACCAATTTGCACAACACAATAGATAGCAGATGACATCACATGATCATCATGAACCATACACTGAACATTAGAATAGACCACAGACAACAAGGTGCAACATTACTACAAACCACATATTGGTTAAGGTTAAGGTACCAGATGCAAAAGACATCACAGCGCCAAAGTCCAGCTGTGGAAACTATGCATCTCAGAACTTGTCATAAGTTAAGGAACATGACAGCCATCACAGCTCAAAATGAAGTGTCCAGCTGTGGCAACCATGCATCAGAAGTTAGGGCACTACCTGCTGGTTCAGCTGAACCAACCCCTTGATCAGATTCATAGTGTCCACTGATGCTTTCTTCAAGTTTTCCATATCTGCAGCCTGCTTCAGTCTTGCGGCTTCTGATTCTTCCATTTGCTTGGCCATGCGTTCCATCTGTTCTTTCATGTCTTGAACCAATTGGTTGGAGCTCTCAAGCTGACCCTCAAGCTCTTCAACTCGAGCAGCAGCAGCAGCAGCATCTTCACTTGCAATTGTCTTTTTCCCTTTCAGCTGGATCCCAATGTTGCGAAGAAAAGTAGTCTTCGGCAACACCTCAACAACAACTTCAGCAGGAGTTTTGGTTGCATTTCCGTCAGCTTCATCATCTGCAATGATGGCTTCCATAGCAGCCTAACAGCAGGAAACACGCAACAACTCAGATCAACACAGATATAAAAAGAAGTCAACATGAACTAATAGCTAACAGCAGCAAACAAGGCATTTTAGGCAACAAATCAACAATTGATAAACTTCTACCATCACCTAAACATCACAGCAACCAAATATCAATGAAAATGAGTCATGGGGTGAACTTACGACTGCATTCTTCACAGGCTCGGTGTAGCCTTTCGTGCTGCTAATGTGACAATCCTTGAAAAGGTCAACCAATGTAGGTTCCACATCTTTGTATTTCTCCATTTTCTAAGAAAACAAGGAAAAGAAATGTTAGCTCCAAATTAACCGCTGTTAACAAAAACAAGAAATGAAGGAGACACTTACAACAGCATGGCAATGTGCAATAAATGAACGTGATCCTTTTTTCTGCATGCATTGAACTTGCTCTCGGTTTGCTTTGTTTTTCTCACACTTCTCCTACAGAGAAATGCACATTAGAGACAAGAAGCATTGACAAAACTGGTAACACATAGAGGTGACAAGAATGATACCTTGTGCTTAGGTTCTGACCACATCGCCACTAGAGCCTGCCAGTCCTCATCTAGCATGTTTGGCACCGGAGATTTGGTGGGAACTTGGTTTGCTGGGTATTTGTCAAAGTATTCCTTCTTCAGCCGATACCTCAGCTGCCGCTGGCCACCCTTGAGAAGGTCAGTGCAAGCTTCTATGACTGCCTTCTCCTTGATGTCGACAGCAAATGCACCCTACAAAAGAAGACATTGGAAAATTAGGCAATCGCCTACGAAGGAGAGAATACAAAATTTGTACAGTTGTCAGGTTTTTAGGAAGCTTACAGCAACTTTCCCCATGTAGTTCTCCAGATGTTTTTCATCCTTCTTGTAATGCTTCCAATGAGGAAGAACAGGGATGTGCTGCCTTAGTATGATCCCACCCTCAGATGCAAACTTTGCAGCTTGCATGGGTGCCTCAGGACGCCTCTTGCCATCAGAAATGTGCAAGGGAATCTTGACACAAAGCCCTTTGGTCATCTTGTCCAGTCCCTTCCCCATACTGACCCCCCTACGGTGAGCAACCACCATAGCATCTGGTTCACCTAAACAATAATGAGACACAATAAGCACCAAACAGAAGGGGGACAAACAAACTATTGTACATGAGCATCGCCAAACAATAACTTGCCTTCATTTGAAACATTGATGTCAGATTCAGCATCTTCTTCTTGGTTGCAAGTTGCTTCAGCCTCTGTTAAAGAGAGCTCCCTTGTCTTCTGCCGAGTCCTTCTAACTGGCTGCTGCAGCTCTTGTTCAATAGGTGCCTGCACTCTTTTACTGCTGCCACCTTTCATTGTGGCTGGTGATGCTGTGGTGAGCTGCATGATGGCCATATGTGAATAATGTTAGATGAGATACATCCATGTCAACATCATACAACATTGTGCACTAATGAGTGAATACAACATAAAGTTCTAGATACCGTGGCAGAAGCATCCAGATCAAAGCTGTCGTCCTCAGCAGTGGCTTTCCTTTTGGGTCTTCTGGCAACTGAACGATTCAGCAGCTCTTTGGCTCTGCCGACACCAAGGCGTGGTAATGCCTGGCTGTTACGCAGAATGTTCTGGTCTCTCTGGAGCAGATATGGATTCACCTCTGTAGCTGCGCACAAAAAAGAACATGAACCATAAGCTTGGATGATATAAGCCAGCAAATGCAAGTTTGATGGATGTAAATGGCAATTAACAATCACTGGAATCTACAAGTGTTAAACTTAACTGCCAATGTTATCAAGTAGGAAATGCAAATGCGGTATGATGAGTGTTTTACATTGCTATTGCAGTCAGGTGTGCATTAGTAACTTAAATGGCAATTAAGAATCAACTCATCTAACACAACAGTGGCAGATTCACAAAGTAGCAAAGCACCACCGCAGCAGTAACAAATACACAGAGCAAACATGCTACACTAGGACCTTAAACTAAAACGAAAGGGAACCATTCGATCCATTTGGACCCATTTGAAGGTGTGTTTCCTATCGGACAACCTATCCAGAGGAGGATGTGATCCACTTGAAGCATGGAGAAATATGAACGAAGGAGGACCTGCTGCGGTTTGCTATCCTGCCTTCTGACCAGGACCCTTCTGACCGGGAGCCTTCTGACCAGGAGCCATCTCGAAGGGAGTCGTCGGCGACCGAGGGATCCGGCTTAGGTGAGGGAGGGATCCGACAAGGCCGAGGAAGAGGAAGCAGGCGGTCGTCGTCGAGGAAGAGGAGGCAGGCGGTCGTCGTCGAGGAAGAGGAGGCAGGCGGTCGTCGTTGAGGAAGAGGAAGCAGGCGGTCGTCGTCGAGGAAGAGGAAGTAGGCGGTCCAAGGCTCCGGGAGTCGTCGGTGACGGAGGGATCTGATGAAGCAGGCGTCGTCGAGGGAGAGGAAGCGGGTGTCGGTGGAGATGAAGGCGGCGGATGCGGTGTGGAGGTCGCGGCGGCGGTGGAAATGAAGGCGACAGATGAGGGGTGGAGGTCGCGGCTGCGGTGGAGAAGATGGTGGCGGCTGCAGTGTGGACGCCGCGGCGGCAGCTTGGTTTTGAGATGGACTCGACGCAATCGAGCACGCTTATATAGCGATCCGGAGCTGGGCCGTGGGAGCTGGGCCGTAGGAGCTGGGCCGCGGGAGCTGGGCCAAAAAATTTCAGGACGCCAGGATTCAGTTGACAGTATGGCAATGGCAATATTTTGTCCAAATTTGAGGTCTGAATTCTGGTTTTATTTTCTAACTCCTTAACAAATTCGAATTTTGAACTGAAACTAGTTCACAGACTCCTTAAAAAGTACAACGACTAGGTCTGTATTTTTTTGCAAAATATTTAAAATTTTCAAAAAAAATTGATTCCCTAGAGGAGGTCATTTAGCTCACCCCAAGCAAACCTACCCCAAGAGTCAAACAGGCCGGGTCCACTACCTTTTCCTTGACCAGGAAGGATGGCCAAGAAGTCCACCTGGCCGGGCCCGCCACTATCTCTTCACTTCACTCCCATGCAGCCAAAAGTAGCAAACCTGGACAACAGTCTCCCATATCAAGCTCCTGCTGCTGGTACTTGTAGGGCACTGGAGCTCCTCCGTGACCCCTCAGCTTCCCACATCCCTGCTGCACAGACAATCAGAAGCTTCAGCTCACTCACACTTCACAGCCACTGATAGCTCCTCCTTCCCTTCACCACCAAGCCACTACTAGGAAAAACCCCCAATGGCACAACTCCCAAGGCTCTGCAAGCCTGCAGTTCCTCTGCCATGAACAAGTGAGCAAGACAATGGAGCCTGGAAAACACATTTACTCCTCAACCAGGCTCAACTATAAGAGTTGGGCGACCTCTCCTCCCAAATCCACACTCCCAATCCATCCCCATTGCTATGCTCTCTCCCAAAACCCCGCCGCTCGCTCTCCTCTGCAGATCTTCGTAGGTGGTCGCCTCGCAGCTCCTCCGCGCGACGCCTCCTCGCGCCGTCTCCCTCGCGCCGTCTCCGCGCCGCCTCTGCATCCCGTCACCGTCGACGGCTACCACGCGCCTCTTCATCCCGGCGACGACGGCTACCGCGCGCCGTCACGAGGCGACGGCTCCCGCACAGATCAAGTCGACTTCGACGACGGCGGCGGCGATGACGACTTGGAGTTGGGGCTTGAAGACGGCAGCCTCAAGTTGACGCAGACGCAGGGCGCCGGCGTCGTGCAGCTCATCGGGAGGGTGGAGGTCCGGCGCCTTCTGAGTTCCCCGCTTCGCGCTGTCTTCGCCATCGCCTCGGCCACCGTCTGCGCGCTGGTTTGGCGGCCCGTGGTGGAGCCGCTGCTCAGGCGCATCAACGCCATCCTGCTGCCGGAGCCGGACCTCCCCGTCACGGAGGCCGACCGCACCTGGCGGCACTCGCGCTGGGCGAGGTGGGTGCGCGTCAAGGCACGACGTACCCTGCGCGGGATCACCTCACCCCAGAGCTGCGCGTTCTTTGTGATGTCGTGCTTCTTCCACGAGCTGCAGCCAGAGATCCACCCGAGGATCCCAGTGTCCGCCGTCTTGAGTGGCTTCGAGGCGGCGGCGAGATGGATTAGCCGCCGTTTCCATGGATTCTGGAGCAGCTAGATGTCCGCGCGCGGTGGGAGGGCTCGTCGCACCAGAAACTATGGTGCTTTTGGTATATATAATTGGTATCTAAATAGCTAGTTGGTATATATGGATATAACTATAGCTAGGAAGAAGTGGGCATGCAAGTAGATGCTTTTGGAGATGGTTTTGTGGCAATTGGGAAGATGTGGATTTGGATGCTATTTCAGGTAGAAGTTTGAAGTGTTAGTGTCAAATTAAGCTAAGGTGAACTTGCTATATATATATAGGAAGAAGTTTGCTACTTGTACCTAATATTAATATATATATGCTGCATGTGAACTAATGAAGTTCGTTTGTGACAAGTTTACATTTTGTACTGTTAAAATTCAGTCCAATTCGTTGATTTCAACGTCCAATTGTTCATTTCATTTCACCTGATCACTTCGAAGTACACATGGACGTGAACACAATATATTAACGCGCGCTCTCGGCGCGGACACTACAAACTCCACGCGAACGCGAACTCTACGTACCACGAGCACGGCGCGGCGCCTTGAGCTATGCCCAGCCCTACACCACGGCGAAGCAGTGGTGGTCCATGGCATTTTCGTCGAGGTTGCCGTTCGGGAGCTCCTTGCCCTGCGCCACGATCTCGACGACGTGGTCCTTCAGCTTCTCTTGCTCCATGTACTTCACCTCCGGGCAGAAGGGGCACGATTACCAAATTATGCCCGCCCAGGTCGACTTGGACCTGAGCTGGTACTTGGGGTTGTGCCTCAACCCCTCCTCGTCCGATGAGGTCCAGTAGAAGTCCTCGTCGTCCTCGTCGTCGTCCATGGGCTCCTCCTCCGTGGGCTCCTCCTCCATGGGCTCCTCCTCCTCCTCCTGCTGCTCCCGCATTGTAGCCCATGGCGACGCCGGCTGTGCCGGGCGTTCCTCCTCCTGCGGCTGGTTCGGCCAAGGCGCCCATGGCGACGCCGGGCGTGCCGGCCGTTCCTCCTCCTGCGGCTGGTTCGGCCAAGGCGCCCATAGCGACGCCGGGCGCGCCAGGCGTGCCTCGCGACGGCGCGCGCGCCTTGAGCGCCGACGGCGGCTCCTTCGGCGGCGGTGAGCCTGCAAACAATCCCCCCAAAAACAAATCAAAAACCCAAATCAAATTCGGCCAGATCGAATCCCACAAGAACGAATCCACGAAACAAAATAAAGTAGGGGATGGAACACGTACCGACGACGAGCTTTCACCGAGAGCCGGCGGCGGAGCGGGGACCCCTTGGCCGCGCCTGAAGGAGCCGCCGCCGCCCGAGCCTCCAGTGGTGCCGCCGAGGACGATGCCGCGCCTGGAGGAGCCGCCGCCGGTAACGCCTTCACGGTCCATCGATGCGCCTTGTCGACGGAGAAGATGAGTCGCCGAACACGCTTCAAGAAGACGGGATGGGAGATGGAGAGCGGTGTACTGTACCTTGGGGGGAGAGTGAGGGCGCTCGTTTTATATCGTCTGGATCAGGACGACGAGAAGTGGAGAAGGCGGAAGTGGAGAAGGCGGAACTTGAGAAGGTGCGTCCGCGAAAGGACTCACTTTCAATGGCACGCGGGCCCAGGCGGAAGTGGAGAAGGCGGAAGTGGAGAAGGCGCGTCCGCGAAACGACTCAATTTCAATGACAGGCGGGCCCAGGCGGAAGTGGAGAAGCCACGTCCGCGAGACGCCCGGTTCGACCACAGGCCTTCTCCAAAAGGTTCCGACTGGACGGGTGTCAGCTTCTGCGATCTGCAGACGTGCGTGGACCAGCTGAAGATTCACCTACACTCCATGACGGGTGGGACCCAGACACGTGCGGCCCCACAAATCAAGTGAGAGTATCCGGCAGGCAGGTAAGTATTTACACTGTTTTCAATAATTCGTATCTTGTACATACCAAAAAAGTTTTCAAAAATTGGACCAAATTTTGTGTGAATTTGTAACGACCAGATACACATACTTATCAAATTGCACGCTGATTTTCAATAAACTTCGCGAGTTATAAACAAAATAAGAAATTAGTGGTTTTTGCAATTGTTTTGTCGAATTTTATCTCACAACATATAACGAATTTTGATACCAAATTTGGTTTGTGACGGTTCCATGTCAATACCAACCCATGAGATTTTTGGTAATTTTTTTTGAAACAAACTCCACTAAAGTGTGTTCAAAATGGACTAAGTCCTCACATACCAAATGGAAGTTTCACTCCAATCCAAGGAGAAGTGAACAATTTCCAAAATGCAAGTTTCCAAAAATTAGAAACATAATTTATATGTGTGATGGTTGCAAATATGTCCATCTCCGAGAAATTCCATGTGAAAAACAATTTTCTATCGAGATTTACAAAATTGACAAATTTGAGTTAAAAATGGCAAAATTTTAATGACCATTTCAGTACATTAAATTGATATAAACCGATGATCATGTGCAAGAAATGGATAGAACCTTTTTTTATAAACATTCTGGAAAAAAAATGAGGCCATTTGGATCTTTTATGCCCAAGATATACAAGTTTGAAATTTTAACTATGAATTGAAATGAAAAAACGACCCCTGGAACAAGAACTGTGGAAGAACAGCGCCACGCCAGCAATTGCCCGGTCCCGTGTGTGACGTGGCTGCGCCTAGTGAAGGCGCCTCATGGTTTTACGCTTTCGGGCGCTGCGGGGAACAAAATTGGGCCGGTAACTGGAGGAGAATCGTCCCAGTTCTTTCGGCCTTGTTTGATTCAAGGCTAATTTCGGCCCGTTGCACACCCGCGGGAGCGGCCGGAAACGTAAACGAGAGATGCGCCTTCACATCACGCGTGCGCGTGGCCGCGCTGATCTTTAGTCCCACATCGGCTGCCCAGCGCGCGCCGCACCTACTTATAAACGAAGGGGACCTAGCCGTCTCGAATTCACTTGTTCTGTTCCCAGTCTCTTGCTTAACCTGTGCGTCTGTCCCGCCGATACTCTGTGCGGGCCGTCCTATGCCGCACCCTCAGCTCGGCCTGTGGGCTGCTTGATGTGTCGATGCTGATCAGCTTGTCTGATCGATTCCGCACTCGCAGCAGCCTTGGCTGCCAGTGGTGCTGGTGATGGGCGGTCCGCACAAAACAAATTTTTTTGAACTTTTTTCTGGTGACACACCGATAATAGTAACACACTTCATGCAGAACAGAAAAATCTGGACAACGTATACATCGACAACACGGTGCTTGCGCTTTCGGGCGCTGCGTGGAACAGCATCGGGCCTGGAACTGGAGGAGGATCGGTCCGGTGCTTTATGGGCCGGTTCGGGGCACGTCTGATTTCGTCCCGTTGCATCACGGCAGGAGGGCCGGAAACGTAAACGACGGAGCCGCCTTCACATCCCCCGCGCGCGTGGCCGCGCTGAAGTTTAGTCCCACATCGGGTATCCAGCGCGCGCTGCACCTACTTATAAACGAAGGGGACTCTCCTCTTGCGAACTCACTTGACACCTTGCCATCTCCCTGTTTCACCGTTGGCCTTAGCGGGCCGTCCCATGCCGTGCCCCTCAACCCGGCCTGTGTTACGGCCTCTGGGCTGCTTGTGCTGGTGCTGATCCTCGGATCGATTCCGCACTAGCAGCCTGGGTTGCATGTGGTGCTGGTGACGGCGGTCCGCAAAACAATTTTTTAAACATAGATGACCATGGGTCCCACATGTCAGAGTAAATAGATGGCGCGCCTCAGCTACAGTGCCCGACTCGCAAAACAAATTCAAAACTTTGACGGCGTTGGGTCCCACATGTCAGGCGAAGAGATGGTGTGCCCCACCTGCATTTCTCGCTAACGTGTGGGGTCGGCCTCGTCGTTCAGGCGCTGAAAGCGCCTCGCGAGTAATACGCTTCCTCCTTGCGGGCCGAGGAGGATCGGGCCGGGAAAGGGAAAGGCTTATGTGGGCTGGTGATTAATGCGGCCCATTGCACCGTAGTGGCTGAGGGCAATTGCGGCCTGCTCATATATAGGCCCCTCCGTAAAGTTTAAGAGCTGCTGCCTTTTCTAGTGCTCTTGGGCTTTATCTCAAGCATGACACGTGGGTCGCACTTGACATGTTGTGGGACCAGACCACAGGTGGGCCACGTGTGCATGATCTGAAGAAATTATTTATCAAAAACTCACATTTTATCAATCAAATTTTGCTTTTTATTGAATAAAAAATATATGTAGGTCCCACTTGACATGTATTTTACAAGTGGGCCATGTAATGACAATTCATAATTGTCATAAATTTTGGTGAAAAATAGTGAAAATTTGTTAATGACGATTCATATTTGTCATAACCATTTGTGACGTTTATTATTTACCAATTATGACGTTTTTGTTCGTCATAATATGGTGATGTCTTGATTTATGACGATTTCGGGGCCAAATTTAATGACGAATCTCAGGTTTCGTCATAAATCAACAGATTTAATCAAAAACGTCATAAACCCAACACACTTTATGACGAAACTGTATGTTGTCACAAGAAAAACATCATAGAAAGTCACATGTGTTGTAGTGAAACCATGCACGCCCATAACGTGCCAGCACCACTATAAGGGATCATCTAACTATGTTGTCAATGGGTAAGGAACTAGGGACCATCATCATTTTTCTTTTCTCTGTGTGAGTAGGCTGTCTTGCATATGCACGTCCAGTAAACATGTCTTTCTATTTTTTTCTAGGGTGACTCTTGTGCTCAAGCCAAAACATGAAAAATTCACTACTAGATAGTACTCCCCAGTCAACAGAAATGGAGAGACTCTTGTAGAAATAAATGCGAGAATCTACCGTCTTTAACATAACCAGCAAACGTGGTAACTCTCTCAAGAGATTCCTGTATGCCGCCAACCAATATATCATCAGACTGTGCGTATGCTCTGTGAAAAGTTTTGATTTAAAGCACTGGTGTGGAAGCTGGCGGTTGCTGCAAGTCACATAGATGTTTCATGGACCACCAGTATTTTATCCATCGTAGTTACCTTTCCAGTGGTAAGATTGTAAAGCCTCTACTCCACTGGTTTTTTCTTCTGACTTCATGTCTGGAATTAATGGGAAGTCCCCCACGGATTTTGGAGGAATTGAGTAGTTTCACGCCTGCCTCTTGTGAAATTCCACCAAAAACCTTGTAATCTGGACTAGGCTGCACCGGATTGGTGATACGTCCACCAAACTTGCGATTCATGTGCTTGCACATTTTATGGTTTCCATCGTCAATGTACAGTTCTTCAAGGAACATTGCTTTCTCGAAGAACAAATTGGCCAGTTGGACACCAAAGCCGTTTGACATTTCCAGATGAAACTGCAAACTCACTCGTTTTAGATGGCACTGCACGCAGCTGAACCATTTATCAGTCAATCCAGGAAGATCAGAAACCTCATGTTTCTGATCCTCTCCGCCGAAGGACAGTACACTTTCATCTTTGCGACGCATGAAGTGGTCGATGGACTTACGAAAATCCAACTGGGCTTTCCTGTCGATCATAGTTCTCTTATGTTCTGAAGCATTCCAGTTATCAGGACGATATTTGTAAGGTTCTTCGGGGTTCAACTTGAGGCTGAGTTCAGCAACCGCAGGGCAACACTGGAGCAAGTTTCCTATCGCAACCGCTGCCGCGTATTGGCTCGCGGCCTTGTGCTTTGCATCCACCTCAAGGCGCTCCAGGTCGCTGAACAACGCGCCATCCAGGAGCTCGTCGTGTCTCTTCTTTTCGGTGACAGCAATGGTGTCGATAGGGCCCTCAAATTTCAGCTTCAGAACCTTTGTATTGCAGAAACTCGTAACAAATCGCCAGAACTGTTGGCACTCTGCGTATTCAAAAACGTGCAAATCAACTCGTGTCAGGTCCAGCATTGGTGATCTCAGAGGGAACCTGTGAACGTGCCCGCTGTACCTGAAGTGCCGCACTCTCGGAGCGTAAAGCTTGATGATGAAACTTCCAGAATAGCAGCAGTTCAGTAGCGCTAGGACCGTGACAGTTGGGCAGCAGAAGGTTCGTGTCCAAGAATAATCGTCTCGAATGTGGCAACGCCACCCATCATCGTCTTCGTCGTAGTCCCAGTAGGTAGTATGAAATTCCTCTCTTCTGATTTCCCAGTAGGAAGTACGAGACTCTCCCTTTGTTCTGATGTAGACGTACTCAAGATTCAAGGTGTCGAGCTGCGGCGAGGCGACCATCATGACCTGGAGGTTGTCGAGCGAGACGGAGCAGCTCTGCAGCCGCAGCACTGTGAGGCATGGGAAGTGGAAGGCGGCCAGTGACGACGGCAACTCAAGATTGGTGCAGTTGGTTATGTGCAGCTCCCGGAGGGCATCGGACGGGACGGAGCCGAGGCTGAGCTTGTAGTGCCCTTCGCCCATGTCCGGCATGGTCGTCGGGCCGTGGTACTTGCTGCCGGCGAACGGACAGTAGGAAGCGTAGGCCTCGATGTGGAGCTCCTCGACGCCGCGGCACGACGGGTGGGTGAGCACGTCGTCGATGTCGTGATCCTCGTCTGGGTAGTCCTCACCGTGGGCGCGGGACATGAAATCCTCGATTTGGGAACGGCCTTCCTCCTCGACGCGGATCGTGAGCCTCCTCACTGGCCCGTGCGCGTCGAGGGCCGCCGCGGCGCCGCGGAAGAAGACGTCGCGCCTGCCGGCGACTGTGGAACCGTCCTCGCTGTTGCGGCGGGTGTCGAGGTAGACGCCGGCGCCGCCGCGCCACGGCGTCGGCCACAGATGGCGCCAGCGCCGCGAGAGCACGGTCGTGGACGCGGCCTCCCGGGACGGCACGAAGTAGAGGATGCGCTGCAGCAGGTCGTCGGGAAGGTCGGAGAGCCGAGTCCCGGCCGCCGCCGTCGTCGACATTGGCGGTGCGTCGCGGCTCGAACGCCACCCGCACGTTCTGCCAGTGTTTCTTTGACGAGGCGCAGGCTGTGAACACCTATTTGATATCGGAAATACTTTCTTTTCGTCATCGATAGGGAACCGGTGCAACTCCGAGTCGGGACAGAGGTTTTCCTTTTTGCGAACCTTTTTCTTTTTGGAGCCGGGACAGATCGAGTACACGTACATGGTATCAAAACTTTAAAGATAGTTTGTATCCAAATAGACCCTACATGTACGTTTCTCCTGTACGAAACAACTAAGAGTAACTCCAGCAGTCTCCCAATAATTTGCCTCCCAATACTCTTTATTGGGAGCCTCCCAATAGTATTTTCAGGATATTGGGAGGTGCAGCTCCGGCAGTCTCCCAATAGCTCCCTCCCAATAACCCCTGACATGTAGGGTCTTTTTTCTTCTTTCTCTCTTTCCTCTCACTTACGCATGGAGCCCACCTTATCCTCTCCATCTCCTTCACGCGCGGCACCGCACTCGCTCAAGCCGACACCGGCGCGCCGCACCGTGGTCGACTCGCCCCGTCTCGCTGACCTCGCCCGCACTGCCATCCGTGGCATTGACGTCGTCCACGCCATGGCTCACCGCGACGCCATCCGCCATGGCTGCCACGACGCCGCGCGCGGAGCTGCTGGAGGCCACATCCTTGCCGCCATGGCAACAGCAGGCGAGGCGGGCCACGACGTCGGAGCGGCACGACATGGCACGGAGGCGGGCCTCGACGGCGTGATTCGCCGGCGGGGCGCGGAGGCGGGGGCTCGATGGTGTGATTCGATTGCGGCAAGCACTGAGGAGACGAGTTGGGAGAGAGGCAGAGGGGTGGCGGGTGGTGCGGCGTCGATGGAGGACCTCGACGGCGGGCAGCGACGGTAGGGCGTGACGACGCGGAGCTGGACATACGGCGGGCAGAGCGCGGGAACGAGCGGGAAGGGGCGGGAATGCGCGCGCGCCCGTGGGGAAGGGTGGGGCCTGCCAGAAAATGGTATTGGGAGGGGAAGAGAGGCTCCCACTATAGTGGGAGGGAAGGGCTGTTTTTTGAGAGGGGAGCAAAAGTGGCGAGGGAGATTGGGAGACTGCTGGAGCAAGTTTTGCCTCCCCAAACTCCCAATAAATTAACTTTTTTAGTATTGAGAGGGTTATTGGGAGACTGCTGGAGTTGCTCTAAGGTCTCAGGTTTGTTTCCTACACAAATTAAACCACACCATTATGGTCTTAGGAGGGGGGGACTAATTTTTATAACCCAGTAGAAGACTAACAATAATCCTGATAGTCAAGGCAACCCAGCTAACGTGGACTTCCAAACAGGAACCTAACTAATTGTTAGTTCGCATGGATCCAAATAAGGTCTAATTAAGAAAGTCACACAACGTTTTATATACTTCTTCCATATATGCATGATATTGTATCCATTATAACTTCATTAAATAGGTAGCTCAGGTAGCGGAATCAGAAAGATTTTCTAAGAGGGTCAGATGGTGATGGAGTTTCAAGAGAAGAATCAAATATAGTAGTAATTTTATGTGTAAAATTGGAGGTCAATGAAAAGGGGGGAGGGGGGGGGGGGCATGGCCCCCCTCAGCTTTCGCCAATGAGCTAAGAAATCATATTTCAGGAGAGGATGATGAAGGAAATGATTGAAGGGTTTGAGCCATTCCTCCACCTTCAATCTATGAATATAAGAGTTTTATACGCTCGTTGAGGTTCTTAGGATACTTCCCTATGCTGGCAGTCTTCGACCCATCCCCGCTGCAGCTGTATTATCTGAAGAAGACGGTGCTAAGATATACAAAACAACAAATTACTCCATACACAGAGTCTAATATACATAGGTCCTTTTATGGTAGTCTCTCTCACCCCCTTTATCTTGCATGCTACAACGAGAGAGAATAAACTAATCCCAGCCTTTAATTTTGTCAAGTTAATGGTAAATAAATTGATCTAGGGTTCCGAGGAGATCGCTTTCTCAGGTGCCATTCCAAATCCTGTACTTCTTTATACTGCGTAAATATTGCTAGTTAGCGTATAGAAAGAACATTTTGTAGCAAGATTTGTAGCAAAATTTCGTAGCAAGATTAGTTATTTTTGTGCCTACGTAGATATATCACGTGTGTGCCTTCAAAGCCCCGGACTACGCGTCCGCCTGTGCGCCGCTGCGAAGATCCGATCTCTTGGCAGAGCCCCGGAATCCGGACTAAACGTGATCAATCTCTTCGCGCCGCCGCAAACGTCGGCGATGGCCGCCGCCGTCGACCGCCTGTCGGACCTCCTCGACGACCTGCTGCGGCGCATCCTCTGCTACGCGCCGGCGAAGGAGGCAGCGTCCACCGCCGCGCTGTCGCGGCGGTGGCGCACGCTGCTGTGGCGCGCGCCCGGCGCCGTCAACCTCGACACGCGCTCCTATGATCGCGCGCACGGCCCCGGCGGCTTCAGCCTCGCCAAGCGCGAGGCCTTCCTTCGCAGCGCCGCGGCGGCGCTCGCCGGCCACCACGCCGCCGCCACCGCAATCACAAGGCTCACCATCCACGTGGAGACCGGCAGCTACTTCACTGCCTGGCTGTTCCTGACGCTCCGCGGGATGCACGACCTGGTCGCCGCCGTCGTCTCCAACCCAGCGGCGCGGCGCGTCGAGGAGCTCCTCGTCTCGGCGGACCACGCCTGCGCTTCCCCTAACTGTGACCACGACGCCTTGTTGTACCATCTCGACGTCGCCTCCCTGCCATCCGAGGCGCTTCGCGACCTGCACATCGTCAACTGCGGGGAGCTCGCGGCCAGCGCCAGCGCGTGGTGTTCCCACGGCTTACGCGGCTACGGCTGCAAGGGTGTGCAGCCTCGCTTGAGGATCTCCAGGGCGTGATCCACGCCGCTCCGAAGCTCGACGCCTTGAGTTTGGAAGACTGCTCCTTCACAAGACGGCACGCAAGCGATTATGGTTTGCTGACTGGGATAGCAATAGCATTCCACCGGCTCTGTTGGGAAAATCAAGTTTTGCGAGTGTCCTGACGTACGGCCGCTCACCCAAGCCGCAGATTTGCTTCAAGATTCGGACGATGCCAAATGTCACTACGGGAAAGCCCCCATATGCTGAGTGTAACATAGTTTGCCGAGTGCCTTTTATCGGGCACTCGGCAAACCACCTGTTTGCCGAGTGCCAGAGGCTCGGCGCTCGGCAAACGTCTGACACACGGCACTTCTTGTGTTTGCCGAGTGCCCAGCCGCAGGCACTCGGCAAACATATACTTTGCCGAGTGCCAAAATAGGAGACACTCGGTAAACATTGAACACACGGTACTCAAACAGTTTGCCGAGTGCCTCCGTTAGTGGCACTCGGCAAACTATTTGTTTGCCGAGTGCCTAACGTGGGCCCTCGGCAAAATATTTTTTTTTTCATTTTTTCCCACAGTTTCCATTTTCGTGGTGGATGTATGTATCAATGGTGCTTCATGCGAAAGTTTGGTGATTTTTTCGATCCGTTTGGTATATTTAAGGTGTTTATGACATATAAAGTATATATTGAAGATAATTCAAATTTGAACTTTAGGTGATTCAAATAATAAAATATGTTCACACAAAAGTTTATATTCATATTCTTGAGTCCAATGTAAGGTGTCAACCATGAAATGAACTGAAAATTCAGTCATCTTGTACATAAAATATAAGTGTGACGATATGGGTGAATAGTATTTTAATTTTATAAAATTCAAACAAAGTCCAAAAATTACAAGACTCGCGCTGGTATCATGAAATCATACATGGAGACCATGATAAATCGTAGAAAAAGTTTCGCAAAAGTTGCCATGTACGTTGTTTACAAACAGAAGCATCCTCGAAGAAGATCCATAAACTTATGAAGTGATTGTTTGGATTTCGAACCAAAACGACGGTCATAATTTGGTTTCACCTTAAACCTATTTTTTATAGGTAAAGGATCATATGAAATGTATCATGGCAAAATTTTGCATTTTTTTGAATTTATTTCGAATTTATAAAAAAAAATTAGTTCCTCCAGAAAATGTTTGCCGAGGGCCCTGGACCTAGCACTCGGCAAACAAGTATTTGCCGAGTGCCTTGGGTTTGCCGAGTGCCCTGGATCTAGCACTCGGCAAACCTTTTGGCCCAGGACTTAGGCGCGGCACCGGTTTCTTTCTTCCTCCTCCCTTATCCTTTCTTCCACCTCACGCATCTGACGAGCACGCGCCGCCGCCGCCTCCACTGCGCCACCCCCGGCTGCCGCCGCCGCCACCGCGCCTCCCCGCCCGCGCCCCGGCCCGCGCCACGCCGCCGCCTCCACTCCGCCCCGCGCCCCGGCCCGCGCCACGCCGCCGCCTCCCCGCGCCACCCCGGCCGCCGGCGCAACTCCCCTCCCCGCCTCCCCGGCGCGCCTCCCCTCCCCGCGTCCCCGGCCCACCTCCCCTCCCCGTCTCCCCGGCCTGCTCCCCCGGACCGCCGGCGCAGCTGACCCGACGCCGCCGCCCCGCCCCGAGGGCTCCCCTGCCTCCACCAGCCCCCGAGGGCTCCCCCCGGCCCTGCCTCCACCAGCCCCAGGGGCTCCCCGCCGTCGACGTCCAGCAAGGTGAGCCTTTCTCCTTTTTTTTTTTGCTTTTGTCAATAATTTAATATGAACTAGTTAAATTGAATCCCACTTTGTTGTATGCAATTGTTCGATTAAAGTGTATGCAAATTTTAATTGCTTTTGTATGCAATTGTTAGATTAAAGTGTATGCAAATTTTAATTGCTTTTGTATGCGAAAAATTACGGAAAAATTACGGTGTATGCAAATGTTGAATGCTCCAATTCTTTCATTTGTTTGTATGGAATGAAATGGAACCGACGTGCTTGCGGTGTATGCAAATGTTGAACGGAAAAATATGAAATATGAACATGTTGATGCTTTGTCATCAATTCGATGTGGTATCCGGCCATCACGCCGTTGATTTGAATTGAATTGTGTTTGCCGGCCATCGCGCCGTTGTTTTCTTGCAGGGTTTGGGAACCTCACCATACAGGGGAGGTGCTGCCGAAATTTTAAATTGACGGCTTTATGTTTCGTTCTTTGCAGGATAGGAGAGGCTTTTCCACCGTCTTCCCCTCATCACTTTGCGGGACAGCAAGGTGAGACATAAAAGCCCCCCCCCCCCCCCCCTTCCATTTCTGTTTGTAGGTAACGTGTAACCTAGTTAGGCGTCTCCTGTTCGAAATAGATACAGTTGGAGATATGCCCGAGGGTTGCATATCTATGACCGTATCTATTTCGAATTGTCCATGTTTCTTGGACAGCCCGAGGATGCGTAGATGGGGCTAGTTTCCATTGTCTATTCCGGTTCGAGACAGAGTTTCGGCCGCGCCTCCCTGTTGTTCTCCGGATACACAATCTCCCTCGCAGGACGTGTATTTGGAGAACAGCGGGGAGGTGCTGCCGAAATTCTGTCTCGGACCGGAGTAGACCTTGGAAACTAGCCCCATCTACGCATTGTCGGGTGGGATTAGGACCTATCTTCACCTATTAGACATTGTATGCATCGTGTAGATACCAATGAATTTTAAATTGCTCCGTCATATGATAGAAGATGGATGACCGTGCGTGGATGTACACGGGCCGTCCAAGGAAGGGTTCTGAAACAAGTGAATGGGTTGACAAGACCCTTGCTTTCTTGAAACAAGCATTTGCCAATGTCAGCAAAGGTGGAAAGACTTGGTGTCGCTGCAGCCGTTGCGGCAACACAAGGGAGCAGACAGAGGAGGAGATGGGGTTGCATCTTGGTAACTATCGATTTACGCCAGGCTATACCCGGTGGGTCTACCATGGTGAAGCCCATAGATTGAGGGAGGAGGTCGTGAGACAACGCGTCGATGATTGTGATGCTGATGGCGGGGTGGAGGACATGTTACAGGACTATCAGGAAGCCCAGTTCCGTGAACAACCTAGGGGGGAGGAGGAGCCAGAGGAGTCCGTAAAGCGCTTCTATGACATGTTTGAAGCGTCACAGAAACCTCTTCACGGGCATACCAGGGTTTCAAAACTGGATGCCATTGCACGTCTAATGGCCGTGAAGTGCCAGTTTAGCTTGAGTCGGAACGCGTTCGATGTTATGTTGACAGTTGTTGCCAGCCTGCTTCCGGAAAGTCAAATTCTACCAATGAGCATGTATGAGGCACAGAAAGTGCTTAGTGCACTTAAGATGCCATATGAGCAGATACATGCTTGTCCGAAAGGATGCGTCTTATTCAGGAAACAGCATGCAGAAGCAAAATACTGTCCAAAGTGTGGGTCCTCTAGGTTCATGGAGGTAGACGCGGGTGATGGGCAAAAAAGGCAGCTCACGGTACCCGTGAAGATCCTAAGGTACCTTCCGTTCTTACCGAGGATCCAACGGCTGTACATGACCGAGGAATCCGCGAAACAGATGACATGGCACAAACATGGAGTTCGATACAAGGCCGATAAGCTTGTACATCCATCCGATGGTGAAGCATGGCAACGATTCGATAACATTCATCACATCAAAACTCGGGAGGCTCGTAATGTACGTGTGGCCCTGGCAACAGATGGGTTCAATCCATATGGCATGGGGGCTGCCCCGTACAGTTGTTGGCCCGTGTTCGTTATACCCCTCAATCTCCCTCCAGGCGTCATCTTTCAACGACAGAACATTTTCTTGTCGTTGATAATTCCTGAAAACCCGGGGAGTAATATGTCTGTTTATATGGAGCCTCTGATTGATGATTTGGAACGTGCTTGGGAGGAAGGGGTATGGACATACGATAAAGCTACAAAGACAAACTTCAGAATGTATGTTTGGTACTTCTACTCTCTGCAGAGGTGGCGGCAGGCGTCGGGGGAGGGGGTCGACGGCACCGTCCCCTGCTCCTTCCGTGCACGAGTCGGAGGAGGAGCGGGAGCAGGAGGCCTCGGAGGCCTCAGAGGAGCAGCCGGAGCAGGAGGCCCCGGAGCAGGAGGAGGAGGACGGGGAGGAGGAGGAGGAGGACGGGGAGGAGGAGGAGGACGGGGAGGACGAGGCGGCGTCTGAGGACGTGCCTCAAGTGTGGGAGCGAGGTCCCGCACGACTTCCACAGCAACCGATCCCTGTTGAGAGACGCCCGTTGGTTCGACCCAAAGGGAAGAAGTAAGTAACTTTAACTTTTAAGTCATTTGCTATGTTTCAAATCTCAATAGAAACTAATCATTGTCTTGATCACTTGGGCAGGGGCTGGGAGGCAATCGTTCCGGGTGACCACGAACGTATTCCTGCCAGCATCCTCGGCCTTTTGTGTAGGAGACACTTTCCTGGCATGGTGCCACTGCGCGACGGGGGGCAGGAGCCAGCCTTGACGTGGGCCCACTACAAACGCGTCGCTGATGTCCCAGACGAGGATGGGAGAGACTTTCGCACCGTGGCGGACCGGGTAGTTGGAGAGCTGTGGGTAAGTCTTGTTTACATTGAATTGGTCAATACATCTCGTTCATTGGATATTCTTCAAATAATGAAAGTATACATCGCGTCAATGTGCAGGATTTTTTCAGGGTCGAGCCAGAATGGAGGGACCGTGCGGTGCGTCGGGTGTACGATGCATGTCCTAAACTCATTACGGACATGCATTACGAGGCGCGCGTCCAGGCCGTGAGGACCTACTACGCCAAAAAACTTGGTAGGAAGATTGAGAAAAAGGAGGCTCGGACCATATGGCTGGCTGCAGAACAATACATGCAGGTAATTTGACATTCTCATGTTTTCTATACTTGATTAAGTACGTTTAATTTGTTATTCTCATAGTTTCACAATAACTAACATCTAACTTGGTCAAATGACGTGTAGGTGATTCTGTGGTAGTGCGCCTCTCACAGGGACTGCTGGGAGTACTTTGTGAGTAGGTGGTGCGACCCCGAGTGGCAGAAGACGCACGAAGCTTGCCGGCAGCGGCGTTTGAAGATGCCTGGTCCAGCACACCATCAAGGCAACCGTACCCTTGATGAGTACGCGACTAGATGGGTACGTGAATTCGTTTCGTTGTTTGTAACGCTCAATTTTGCATAATTTCTAATCATCTTTCTGTTTTCTTTGCAGTCGCGGGCGCATGAGGGCCGAGAGTGCCCCCCGTTGATGGCTTGGGCAATGGCCCACAAGGGCAAGGCGACGTCGATCGAGGTCGACTACAACCCGAAGGACCCCCCCCCCCCCCCCGAGGCGTACAGCAACCCCACCATCTACGCTCGCCTCAGTCAGTACACCGAGATGGGTAGGGAGAAGCACGGGCCAGAGTGGAACCCGAGCACCGAGGACCTTGATGGAGAGATCATCATGAGGGTGGGTGGAGGTAAGAAGCATGGCCGGTACTGGATTGGGGACAGCACACTGGACACGGCCTCTACTCCCATCCTCTCTGAGATCCGAGCGAGGAGCTCATCCTCAGCCCCGCCCATACGCCCACGGCCAAGCGCTGCACAGATTCAGTTTGACCAAGCCCAGGTTATTTCTGTTCTATTCGTCGTTTCGATGAGTTTGACATATGTTTGCTTTGCATTGTAACATTGGGATGACATATTGTAGGCCCAGCTACGGGAGGAGATGGAGGCGAAGCTGCAGGCACAGGAGGCGAAGTACCAGGCACAGCTGATGCAACAGCAGGCGAGGTACGATGCGAGGCTGCAGGAATAGCAAGCAAGGATGCAGGAGGACTTGCACCGGCAAATGCAGTTCATGTTTCACCAGTGGCACAGTGGTGGGATGCAACCGCCGCCACTACCTCTTCCTCCTGTCGGCACTTCGAGTCCGAGTCAGGGCACTCCGGTGAGTCTATCTAAATCCTTGTAGTTTCATTTCTACCTTTCAATTATAATCTCGAATGCTTCACCTTGTATGCTTCTATCTGAAATCTTGTGTTAATCATGTAATATCTTCTTCTTGCAGAATATATCTGCTGGATCCAACAATCAGCCGGTTTCCCCTCCCAATGCTTGGTCACCGTTCCCTCCTTATCCTCGCCCTCCTCCGATGTAGGTTGTAGTTGTATTTGTACTTAAATTGCATGAACCAACTAGTTGTGGACGTCAACTTGAACCATTTCATGAACTTGTGCTTGTGGACGTCAAGTTGAACCATTTCTATGTGTATTTAGAGACAAATATGTGTTTGTGATGGATTTCAATGTGTTTGTGGTGATTTTAATGTGTTTGTGATGATATATATGTGTATGTGATGATGGTGAGCATGTATGTATGATTGGGTATGATTTTGGTCCAGGTTGCAGTGATTTTAAACATTTTATTGCATTCTGAAAAAAAATTTTGCCGAGTGCCTCAGAAGTTTGCCGAGCGCCAAAACCTGGCACTCGGCAAACTGGCCATTGTTTGCCGAGTGCCTTTTTCTGGCACTCGGCAAACTGACCAGTGTTTGCCGAGTGCCAGGCAGATGGCACTCGGCAAAAAGGAAAAGTTTGCCGAGTGCCAGGGCTTGGCACTCGGCAAACAGTTGATCTTTGCCGAGTGCCACCTGCCTGGCACTCGGCAAATTTTTTTCGTTTGCCGAGTGCCTGCCGTTAGGGCACTCGGCAAACGATCTTGACGGACGTTTCCCGCCGTCACGTTACTTTTTTTTTGCCGAGTGCTTTTCTGACACTCGGCAAAACCTTTGCCGAGTGCCCGACAAAAAGCACTCGGCAAACTCGGCTTTGCCGAGAGCTGGTTGCCGAGTGGAGCTCTTTGACGAGTGTAATACCTTCTTTGCCGAGTGTTTTGGGCACTCGGCAAAGAAGGGGTTTCCCGTAGTGCGTTGAGCTGACGGCGTAAGCCTCCTCCGTCATCTTCTTTTTTTTGCTCCAAGCCTCCAGCACCAAATGTCCTGACCAACTCTCGCCGGCGCTGCTCTCCGCTCCCTGCGTCGGCTGCTGGGCGATGAGCCCTATCCTTGGACCAGCTCCGGTGTTCCGTGCAAGGTCCAGGCGAAACGATGAACTCCAGGCCGCTGTGAATTTTGGGCCGGTCTTGGAGAGATGTCTCGTGGTCAGTCATGGCGAGATCCACCACGTCGACGGCGTCCCACCCCCCCCCCCCCCAACCCCTTGAATGGCAACTGGACACGAGCCTACTGAGAAAGCGAAGCCCCCCTCCCGTGCAGCTTGCCGGCAGCCGGTGGTGCCGTCGTGCCGACGCCATTCGAATCCTCGATCGTCGCGGATGACAGCGGTGCGCGCCGGCGCTGCTTTCCATTGCTCCTCGACGCGTCCGAGGCGCGGGGACACCCGGGGCGGCGAGCTGCCTGGGCAGCGCAAAGCATCGCGGCGCCCGGGGGCGGCAGGCGCACGGCCGACTGTTCGCTCGACGCCGTCAGCCGCGGACGACTGCTCGCGTGACGGCGTTTAAATCAACAGGACACGTGCCCTCGTTTGGAAGGGGCCATATATCAGGCCACTCGCAAAAAATCCGCGTTGGGCTCTGTTGCCCGATGGTCACCGCTCTTGTGCTGCAAAACTGCAGCTGGCCGGGCTGGGAGGAACGTGATAGAGAGCTTGACGCTCCAAGGTTGCGGTACTTCAGATACGATGATTCTAGTAGATTTGCACATGTATATACAAGCAAGCATAAAGACGGGTACAGCTGATTCCACCACATTACATGCTCTCTGGCGTAATGAGTTCATAGAATTAATTCATATTCACTATTACTAATTATGTTTATTCATGAGGAGACACTTCTGTTCTTACATAACCCAACTATGAATGTTGGTTGTGATTTTACACTTAATTGTTTTTAGTAAGCAATAGCTCTTAAATTAATTAATGATATACACTATGGGAGGGAAACCCTTCTTTGCCGAGTGCCTGTCACACCCAGTTTTAAGGACAAAACTGAATGCATAACTCTATGTGCGCCAGGATCAAGTTTCGCACATAAAGGGACAATAGTGAAATAAACAGTATAAGCCAGTGTCATTATTACATCGTCTCATTGTATCATTATTACAATATCTGAATAAAATGTCCCAAAGAACTAAATAAACGACAGCGGAAGACTCCCAAACACACAGGCAGTCGACTGGGGGAAAGCACGCCTAGTAGTACTCCTCATCAAAGTAGTCCATCGCGCCTTCATCTTCAGAGCAGCATGACAAAACATTGTGGGGAATAGCAAGGGTGAGTACTTGTCGTACTCCGCAAGTGTGGGAAAGTAAATGTAATGCAAGCTTATAACAAGAAAGGCTGACATAAAGGTTAAATTGCAGAATAAGCACCCAACACCAAACTAGCATACCTATATTACTAGGTGAGAACCCGATTACCCCAAAGTTATTAAATTAACTACTACAAGGTACTCCCCTTGTAGCAAACTGGGTTACTCCACCTAAACCATCCAAGTCCAACCATCCATTCTCTAATCATGTGAGGATCCAGGCCGCTCCTGACCGTGAGCACGGCTGTCATGACAGTTTTACTTCTCTGCAGAGGTGCACAACTTTACCCACAAGGTGGTGATTTCATCATCCGTCGATGACTAAAGTCTCCATGTTGCCACTTCACACTACCGAAGGTGTGAGGCCAAGAGATCACCACATGGTCTTTCAAAGTGCTTCCCAGCCGGCAAACATCCCATGCTAAGGTTCCACCGCTGTGGGATTACGCCATCCAGACAGAAGCCCCCTCTTGCACCGTGGCTAGGATTACTCCATCCATCACCTAGGAATGAGATTACTCCATCCCACTCCTCTTCCTCGAATGCCGCCAAACTGGGAAAACAACATCCTACTTGACCAAGTCTACCATAATCAACCTTGTGCTTTGTGCTGTTGTCCTGGGTTGCCGCTCCACGAACCGGTCCTTAGCAAACTTGAGCAAGACTAACCCATACCAAAGTCTCGTGCTAACAGCACCATCATCAAACATACCACTTGCTCAAGTTACAGCATACCTAAGTTCCAGGTTGCTAAAAAGATTAACCGGTCCATGAAGGTTATGTTGAAGTGAACCATTAGTCAAGATTATTAGTCAAATTATCATCCACCCAAGACAGCAAGCTAAGCATTTCTACCCGTCCACATTATCATTAACCTCTACCATAACCCGGCGACAAGGATAAAGTAAAGGAACAGGGTATGACACATGGGATTCCAATTGAACGCAAATGCATGACTAGAGGGAGAAAGCAATAGGTTCAATATGTTCAAGGACACTTGCCTGTTCCCCCTGCTGCTGGCTGATCAAACTCCAAGTCCTGAAAGTTCTCGATCGGCTCCTCTTCTAATAACGTTAACATGCAAGCACACAAGCACAAACAATAAATAACAGTACACCAGACAGTACTAACGTACTACAAGAACAGTACCAAAAGATAGAGCTCGAGCCTACGATCACGTGAGCGCAAGAATCGCTTAAAACGGAGCTACGAGTAAAAAGTTATAAGCATTTGAAGTTAAAAGGTTTATTTAAACTAAAACAGGGTCGTACAGGGACCTAATTGTAATTTTAGAAAAGTTCTGAGGGCTGAAATGTAAAAAGTTAGGATAAAATATAATTTAGCAAAAATTCAGGGGGTTTTCTGTAAAAATACAGGACCTAAACATTATTAGCAAAAAGGTTAGGGGCTTAAGTGTAAAAGTTACATTTTAAAGAATTTCTGAAATTATTCTTTTACGAAAATTAGAATTATTACGTATGCGCTGACGTCATAATTCGAATTATATTAAATTAAAACGAAAAACCCCGTGGACCGAGTCCACGGCGGCTGTGCACCGGGTCCACGGTGGTCCACGGTGAACCGGACCACCGGTGCGACCAAGGCGCGGCGACGCTTCAACGGAGCGCGCGCGGGACGGCGTTCCCGGGCGCAGAACCTCGCCGCGAGAGGCGGGGCGGCACGCGGAGACGTCGGGGAGCTCACCGGGGCTTCACGCGGGGCGGGAGATGGCTCGACGGCGGCGATCGACGACGGGGAGAGGCGGCGGTCGTTCGGCGGCGTCGGGGGCGGTTCTCGGTGCGTCGGAGCGCGTCGCGAGCGGCGGGGAAGGGGCGGCGCGTCACGGGGAAGCGCGGCAGCGTGACGACGTCGAGGGCGGCGGCGGCGTCGCGCTTCTTCCCGAGCTCGAGGAGGCGGCGACGATGGCGGCGGCGGCTAGGGTTGACGGGGCGGCGCGAGGCGGCGGATCGGGCGAAAGGGCTCGCGGGGGGGTCCACGGCTCCTTTTATACGCGGAGATCCAGGGTGGGTCCGGCTCGGACGCCGAGAGAGGCGGGCGCGCACGCAGAGACGGCGGCGGCGATGCTGCGGCTGCGGCGGGCCTGCGGGGGCTGCGCGCGGGCTGCGCGGGCTGCGGCGGGCTGGCAGCTGGGCCGCGGGGTGAAGGAAGGAAACCGGCCCAAGAAGAAAAGGAAAAAAAGAAGAAAAAGAAAAAGGCTAGCTGGGCCAGGCAGATTAGGCCCAGAAACAGTCTTCAAATTTCTTTCCTCTTTTCTATTTCGTTTCTCCTTTCTAAAATCTAAACTAATTCCGAAAACGATTTCTACACGAAGTTTAAATATATTTTCCGCACAATAAAATCCCTACTGCAAACTAATCCAGCATGAATGCAACAAACAATTATTTTATAGCCTAGATTAATTTATTTAATTTAGAAAATAATTCTTTGACCTAGGAAAAATGATAACACCCTAATTAAATAAAGAAAAATTTTAATCTATTGCAAAAATGTGAAAATTAGGGTGTTACAGTGCCAGAGCTCTGTTTGCACTTGACAAACTCTTTGCCGAGTGTAACACTGGGCAAAGAGCTCACGGCATTCTTTTATAGTGCAGATGCAGGTGATTCCATTTTTGGAGAATCGTAAAATATTAATCTAAAGGTAGCGGCAGAAAGCAACGTAACTAGTCAAAACGCCTGACGAAAATGAAAGTGATCGGTCAAAGTCAATTTCATCAGCATGCGCGTGATCACTTTTGGAGATCACCTTACTAATAATCTTTCTCCTTACTCACAATTACCTACGTGATGATATCAGAAGATAACCTCGAAGGATTACCTATATGTTCTGCCGCAACTATGTACTATATATGATCGACCTGTTGGTGCTTCCCTTTCTTAATGAATGGGCAGAGCGCCTGCCACAAACTTCTAAAAAGGAATTTTTGGGACCATTATTATCTACAAATACTTTTCAAAAAAAGCAATCAAACGTGCGGTGAAATGCATTCAGGGTTGACACGGTAACTATAAGGAGAATCACCAGCAGGTTGAATTGACTGCAGCAGCAAATTGTGAGAAGTAACTTGGTTTTACTATGTCCATGCTGCAACGAGCAGACAAACAACTTTTGTCACGTAGATTGCACAAGAAAACATGATGCATAGAATTTGCAGCGTTGATCTGCCTATTATATTTTATTTACCTACCAGCGTAGAGACATGGTATAGTAGTGGCAAGGCTAAAACTGCATAAGTTGCTTGCAGTTGAAACTGCAAATCAAGGTCAAATTACCTTCTCTTGTTATAGATTATATAAGCTGGGTTATATAATCGAGGTGTCAAACAAACAGGGCCTTAAAAGATGCAAATATCACTTTATGACTTCTATAAATCCCTCTCCAGATATCTTCTGAACTTTTGACAAATACAGTTTCGCCAAAGAAATTCTGGCTTTGTTGTTATTTTTTTATTGTGTATTCACGATTTAATTTCTCATACCAAAGGATAATACTCAGCTAGTGAAATGTAAAAAGTTTGTGCAGGCACTTTTTAGGGGTATGTGCTGACTCAGGTTCGGAAGGCTTCTACACAAGGAGCACATGAGGGAAACCTTTGTTGTGGTGTGCTGCACATTGGAGACGATGGCCCTAGGCTTGTTCGTCAAGAATAGGTGACAATGCCTATAGACTATGTGAAGGATGATTATCCCATATTCTTTTATTCATTAGTCAGTAATAATTAAAAAGGGTTATATGCATTGAAGGGTGTAAAAGACTGGAAAATTTTCCATTTTCTATTAAAAAAAGGCAACTGAGATTTTGTTGATATAGGTTGTGGTGTAAATGCAGTGGTAAATTAACATTAAATCTGATAAAATTCTTTTTCCCTGATCATTGCCTGTAACATATTCACCTAACAGCTAAGCACAAAGATCAATGACAAGGCTAGACTGAAACTCTGAAATTATCTTGTCACTGAAAATTGCTAGTAAAGGGCAAATACAGCTGCTGTTGAATTCGTTGTTGAAAATTGCTTATGAGGTTTCCGAGTCATATACCCCTATCCAAGTATTTTACCATCTCAACTTTTTGAGGAAACCATCTCATTTTTTTCCGACAAAACAAGTTTCTAAGGAATAGAACAAGGATAGTGAAATCTTCATTTTGCCGTTACTTTTAAAAATGTGCATTCTGTTCATAAATGTTATATCGCACATGGAGGGAGATTCAGAAAGGTACGGGCTTCATCTGTATTTAGGACAAAAAAGTAATAAAAAATGATAATGCCCTGTTTGGATGTCATGGTTTTCCAGAACTAAAGTATCAAGAACTTGCGATTTTTTAAGCTGCAACTATGCAATACCACGTTTTAGCAAAAAGATGTCAGGTGTAAGTTTCTAAAACTCCAAAATGACTTAACTTTTAGCAATACTATGGTTTTTAAAACTGCAAGGTTGGTTACATCAAAACACTTCATCAATCTACATACAAAACCAAATTATTTTATTGAACCATGTCTTCTTGTATCCAAACAGGGCCTAAAAATAGTTCTAACCATTTTCTGTAACTTAAAACCGAAACCCATGGTTCCGTTTCACTGATAAAATTCATCGGACAAAGGAACCTTTATTTCTTTCTTTTTGTCTCCACTAATAGGTCCAGGCGACCAGCCAGGTCGCAAGAGTGTACTCGATTTCCTACTGGTGGGCCCACCTGTCCGTTGAGCAGCAGACATTTGACAGAAGCAAGATCATAAACTTAACCAGGCGTTTAACAAATTGGTCAAAACTACGGATAAGTCCGAAACTCCGAATGTGATCCTGCCGAAGTCAGTGTTGTCTGCGTAATTGCGTTTGGAGGTCCCGACAACACCCAAAATTTTATCTGATGCCATGTGTATGGCGTATTTATATTGGTCGTCCTACTAGAGAATAACATACATATTCTCATCAGGAAAAATAAAGAAAGGTGTGGCAAATACGAAACCACACAAAATCAGTTGTCTAGTTTCTAGACACAAAAAACCAAAAACGATTGTCCAGTAGGAAAACTAAGTTTGAATGTCCTTGCCACAGAGATATACAAATTGGAGGCATGCCTTACAATTCGATCTCTCATCTATCATCCCAAAAGTCCATTAAATTTGCTCACTCAATCATTCCAGATTGAGCACGGCGTGGCTGCATGCAGACAGTACTGGCTGCAGAGTGACTCAAACCCTATGCACCTCCATGGCTACGACTTCTTCGTGCTCGCGCAGGGGATCAGCAACTTCAACCCCAAGAGGGACCCCAAGAAGTTCAACTACCATAGCCCACAGCCCAGGAACACGGTTTAGGTGCCCTGGACCGGATGGGCCGTGATCCGCTTCGTCACCGACAATCCAGGTACTTAAAAATTTAGCTAGCTAGTTTTTAGTCAGTTAAATTTCTTATAAACTCTCTATGAAAGAATTAATATAACTCGAAATCTGAACGAACAGGGGTGTGGTACCTGCACTGCCACTTTGAGTTTCACATCATCATGGGCATGGCGACGGCGGTTCATCGTGGAGAATGGGCCAACGCCCAAGACCAGCCTGCCTCCACCACCGCTAGAATACAATAGATGCAGCGCCAATGGTCTCATGCAGCCATAGAATTTTGGATACACGAGCACACGGCTAATCATGCAATCCATCCCCGTCAAGGCGTCGATGTCTTGCACATTTTCCCTTAAACTCATCAAACTCGCCCTGTAAATCTTTTCTGTTCTGGTTCCTAATGGTAACTTGGCTGTGTCTCACATTATTATAGTCATTTGTTTACATAATAACTCATCAAATGATTTTTTGCGTAAAACTCAGCAAATGAATAATGGTAGCAGCAGAAAAAACACATCAACCATATGGTCCTCTAGTGTTAAGTATGGGATTGAATGTGAAAGAAATGATGCCACCATGCTTATCTAGGCAAGAAAAATAACAAAATAACTATCTATTTCATTCGAAAAAAAAACTATATACGCTAAGGGAATGACTATGCATCTCTTAGCGATTGATAAGCATATAGCAATTACGTTTTTTATTTCCTGTAGGTTGGACACGAGCCCACTGCCGGATGATTCTCTACCGGCGGCGAGAAATTCTCCATCGCCTTCCAGCAGTGGCTGCCCCTCTGCTACTGAACGCTGGACGCCGCCCATGTATGTTGGCTCGTCGAGCCGCGGCGCCTTGGCAAGTGGGCACGACGCCGACAAGCATGTTCGCCAAAGCAGCCGAACCCACACTTGTTGACTGGTCGTCGGTCAGAGTCGAACGCTTGAGAGGCTGTTGGCGGAGGTTGAGAGACTGACGAGGTCCAGACCCTGCAGTTTCCATGTGCGGGCAGAAGAGGTCGGTGGCAGCTTCCACGGATTCCTTCCTCCCTGGTTTTCCGGCTGCAGTGGCTGCTCTTCCACGACCAGACAGCCGCCCACGGAAATTAGATCTCCGACTCCTAAGCAAGCTACATCGGAGTGCACCGCGAAAGAAACTGCTCTATACAACCACACAGTACTACTACAACGGATCATCATCTAACTATGTTTCCAACGGGTATGGAACTAAGGACCATCATCATTTTACTTTTCCCAGTGTGACTAAGACTGTGCTGCATATGTAGAGATCCAGTAAATATGTCTGTCTATTTTGTGTAGGCCGGTTCTTATGCTCAAGCCAAAAGATGAACAATTCACTGCTGGATGGTACTCTCCAGTCAACAGAAATGGAGAGTCCAGAAGAAATCAAGGTGAGAATCAACCGTTCAACGTGGTAACCCTCTCAAGAGAATCTTGTATGCATCCAACTAATACATCATCAGACTGTGCCTTTGTATCTGTGCTTTGAAAATTGTTGATTTCAGGCACTGGTGTGAAGCTGACGGTTGCCGCAAGTCACCCTCTGGCGGGCTCAAGTGGAAGAAAAGCAGCGTAGGTTGGATTATACATTGCACTAATATGAAAGTTAAGTAGTGTAATTCTTAGGTTTCAAGTATAGGATTATGTTGCAACATTTCACGTTGAAAGATCGTTTACTTTTGGTTTTATTTATATGAGATGATTACGAGTACAATACTCATATTCATATGACTCGTGAACAGAATTACATGCTCATCTATGGAGTAAAGTTCATACTGCAGTTTTTTATCCATTGTAGTTACCTTTCCAGTGGTAAGATTGTAAAGCCTCTACTCCACTGGTTTTCTCTTCTGACTTCATATCTGGAATTACAGGGAAGTCCCTCACGGATTTTGGAGGAATTTAGTAGTTTCACGCCTGCCTCTTGTGAAATTCCACCAAAAACCTTGTAATGTGGGCAAGGCTGCAACGGATTGGTGATACGTCCACCAAACTTGCGATTCATGTGCTCGCACATTTTATGGTTCCCGTCGTCAATGTACAGTTCTTCAAGGACCATCGCTTTGTCGAAGAAGAATTTGGCCAGCTGGACACCAAAGTCGTTTGACTGCCTCAGGCAAAACTGCAAATTAACTCGTTTTAGATGGAACTGCACGCAGCTGAACCATTTGTCGCTCAATCCAGGAATATCAGTAACCTCATAATTCGCATTGTCTCCGCCGAAGGAAACCACTGCATCTTTGCGGCGCATGAAGTGATCAATGGACTGACGAAAATCCAGTTGAGCTTTTCTGTTAAGCGAAGTTCTCTTATGTTCTGAAGGATTCCGGTTACGTGGAGGCCGTCTGTAAGGTTCTTCAGTGTCCAACTTGAGGCTGAGTTCAGCAACCGTGGGGCAACACTGGAGCAAGTTTCCTATTGCAACCGCCGCCGCTTCTTTGTTCTCGGGCCTGTAGTTCGCATCCACCTCAAGACGCTCGAGGTTACTGAAAAACGCGTCACGGAGGAGCTCGTCATGTCTGCTTTTCTCGGGGACAGCAAGGTCGTCGATCGAGCACTCAAATTTTAGCTTCAGAATCTTTGTATATTGGAAACTCAAAAGAAAGTGCCAGAAGCGGCTGCAATCTCCGTACGGAATAATATGCAAATCAACCCGTGTCAGCTCCGGCATTGGTGATCTCAGAGGGAAGCTGTACACGTGCCCGCTGTACCTGAAGTGTCGCACTCTCGGGGCGTCGAGCTGGATGGTGAAACTTTGATCGTAGGAGCAGTTCAGTAGCGCTAGGATGGTGACGGTTGGGGAGCAGAAGCTTAGTATCCAGTCCGGAGGGGCTATATAAGCTTCTTGAATGTCGTCGTTGTCCGTTCCCCACCCATCGTATCCCCAGTCGAGGTGGGAGTAGGAAGGACGACAATCCTCTGTTGTGATGAAGACATAATCAAGATGCAAGGTGTCGAGCAGCGGCGACGCGAGGACCGTGTCCTGGAGGTTGCGGAGCGAGACGGCGCAGCTGCGCAGCCGCAGCACTGCCAGGCACGGGAAGTAGAAGGCGGATGGTGGCGGCGAGTACTCCAGATTGCTGCAGTTGGTGACGTGCAGCTCCCGTAGAGCCTCGGACGGGACGGAGCCAAGGCTGAGCTTGTAGTGCCCGACGACGTCGCTGCTCTGCGGCACGGACATCGGGCCGTGATACTTGCGGCCGGCGAACGGAGAGCCGGAAGTGTAAGCCTCGATGTGGAGCTCCTCGACGCCCCGGCACGACGGGTGGTCGAGCACGTCGCCGATGTCGTGACGACCCTCCTCTGCACGGTCGTTGCCACCGCGGCGAGACATGAACGTCTCGATGGTGTAATTGTGTTCCTCCTCGACGCGGATCGTGAGCCTCCTCACGGGGCAGTGCGCATCGAGCGCCGCCGCGGCGTCGCGGAAGAAGGCGTTGCGCCTGGCGGATGTCGAGGTGGAACCGTCGCTGTGTTCGTGGGAGCAGCGGGTGTCGAGGTAGACGCCGGCGCCGCCGCGCCACGGCGTCGGCCAGAGATGGCGCCAGCGCCGCGAGAGCACGGTCGTGGACGCGGCCTCCCGGGACGGCACGAAGTAGAGGATGCGCTGCAGCAGTTCATCGGGAAGGTCCAAGAGCCAGGTCCCGGACGCTTCCGCAGCCGTCGACATTGGCGGCGCGTCGCGGCTCGATCGCCGCCCGCGCGTTCTGCGAGGGATTTGACGAGGCGCAGGCGGTGGATACTTATTTGATATCGGAAATACTTTTTTTTTCTTTTCTTTTTCGAGAGGGAATCGGTGCAAGTCCGAGTCGGGACAGAGTTTTTCTATGAAAAGCACAATACGTACGATTTCTGCACGTCGCACACGAGCCCACTGCCGCCGGGAATTCGTCCATCGCTTTCCAGCAGTGCCGGATTTCCCCTCTGCGACTGAACACTTGACACCGTTCGATCCGGGACGTGTGGCTGGGAATGGACTTGTTGACCGGTCTTTAGTCAGAGTCAAAGCCTCGGGATGCTGTTGGCGGAGGCCCAGGGCCCAGGCTGCCGGGTGGCCTTGATCTAGCGTATCGCGGGGACGGTCTGACGGCGAGTAGAGGTGAGCTCGTGCCGATTTCTCCAGGCCTCGCTCTCTCCATGAACCGTGCGGGCAGAAGAGGTCGGTGCCAGCTTCCATGAATTCCTTTCCTCCCTGGTTTTCTGTCTGCGGTGGCTGATCTTCCACGACTGGGAGCGGCAGACGTCCAAGTTTCAATTCCGAGAATCTTCTTCGGCATATTGGTGTTCCATCCACGCACGGCCACATGCCGCCACGGAAATTATATCTCCGACTCCTAAGCTACATCCGAGTGCTATGCTATGCACTGCGAAAGAAACAGCTCTATACAACCACACAGCTTCCGTGACAACATCAAAGGTTTTAAATCCGGACTACACCACCTGAATTCCTCGCTCCGCCGCTCCATCCGTGACAACATCACTGCAGAAGTAAATGTTGGCAATGGCCAATGCCGTCGACCGCCTGTCCGACCTCCCCAACGACATGCTGTGGCGCATTCTCCACTTCGCGCCGGCCAGGGAGGGCGCCACCACAGCCGTGCTCTCGCGGCAGTGGCGCTCGCCACCACAGCAATGTCGTCGATCGGGCACTCAAATTTTAGCTCTTTATCAACCCTTGCTTATGTAGCAGTACTTATTAGTCTATGTGGTATTCAAATCAACTAGGTAGTGTTGTGGTGATGGTTTATGACTTCATTTGCACCATGTCAACAAGTTTATGACTCGATTGAGCAATTTTTAAGTTATTTGACTAAATTGCACCCACCCTACAAGTTGTGGTACCACTAGTGCAGTTCACGTAAAAAAAACACCATTATCGTCTTAGGGGAGGAGGGATAATTTATGAGAATTTTGATGATAGCTAGGGGTTAATAGTAATCTTGTTAGTCGGTCTCTAGCTAATGCAGACTAATATTTAGTAGACTCAAGTATCCAAATAGACACCTAATTAATTGTTTTTTTAAGCAAAACCTGATTAATTGTTAAGTTGCATGGATTCAAACAGGGCCTCAAGAAGTCACTCAACCTTTTTATTAACTTCTTCTATACATGCATGTTACCATGGAACGAAGTCACGCAACCTTTTTGTCAACTTCTTCTATACAGGCATGATACAGCATCAACATTACAAGTTCATTGATTAACTAGCTAAACTGGTGGAGCTAGAAAAGATATTTCTTAAAAGTTCTTCTTCTTAAAAAGGTTCAGATGGTAATGAAGTTTTTCAATAGAGAAGAGCCAAATATAGTTATTGGATATAATTACATATATGGTAAGTTATGTTTACAAATAGGAGGTAGAAACGTGAGGTGTTGCCGTGTTGGGGGGGGGGGGGGGGGGGGGGGGCTTGGCCCCCTCAGTTTCCGCCACTAAGCAAAGAGATCATCATATCAGGAGAGGGTGATGAGGAAATGAACAACCGAGCTTTAGACTCGTCGACGTTCTTACTCTGCTGGCAGTCTGCAATCTGGAGCATCTCTGTCATGGAAGTCTCGGCAAATACAGCACGAGCATACGGCTTCCATGCCCTTCCTAGTAATTATAGAGCGCTTCCCAGTAAAATATAGGGAAAATTCCTTTCGGATCATCATGAAAACTTCTCTTTCCTATCTGGCTAATCACATAATCCATCCCTTGTCAATGTATTGCACGTTCCTCTAACTATCGAATTCCACGGGGAACAATCTGGTTCCTTATACAATACAATTAATTAATTCTTTTTCCTTTAAAACTATTATTTAAAAAGGTTAGTAAATTACCATCATTCCAAATAATGGTCGCTATAGAGGTTTTAAAAGGGCTATAGCAGCTAGAAAAGTGGGAAAATGGACCCTAAATTACAAGATGCTATTTGCTAAACCCTAAACCCTCTGGACACCGCTATTGCTATTGCGGCTGCTACGAAAGCTATTTGATATAGACTCACAGAGAGGTTTTTACATCAGGAGAAATGGTATTCCAGTTAAGCTTAAGGTGAATGCAAACTTAGCAGAAAAACACGTCAGCCAATCTGATGATGCCATGGACGAGAACCAACGGACGACGCAGAGCTCAGTCCCCTGTCAGCCTGTCCTGGCGCCCGTCGAGCACAACAGATCAAACACAGGCGCCATGGCATGCGGACATCGTGCGCCCCTCACGCCAGGTCGTCCCCCTGCGCAGGGGCGGGCCTACATGGTACCAAGGGTATTCAAATGAATACCCATTATTTTGAACAATTTGTTTTGTATAAAGACTATACCCTATGTATATGCATCAAGAAACGAAAATAAACACTTAAACATGCTCAATCTAAACACCAAAAGAAGCGCACCTACATTGATGTGTTGATTGTTTAGTACAACTGTGTGTGGAACAATTCAACCATTTGATTCTCTATAATTTAAATTGTCAAAAGAAAATTTTGAATACCCATAGTCTAAATCCTGGGCCCGCCCCTGCCCCTGCGGAGTCGAGGACAGAATCCGGGTCCTGGTTACGTCAAGTCCCGGAATCCTTGGTGTTCCACGCACAGGTATTGTTGCAAGCACGAATCCTTTTTTCCATGGGCACATGCGTCTCCAAAGCTATAGAGAGCTCTAGATGTACACATCCGGGAATCACAACGCGTCGTTAAAACCCCGGAATACGCGGCAGCCTTGGCTCCACCACAAACATTGGCTATGCCTGGTGCCGGCGCCAACCACCTGTCCGCAAGATGTGCAAGGCCCCCGGCCCTAGGAAACGCCAAATAATAGGATCAGAGTCTTGAGTGCTAATGCATGTATGGTGACTATCTAATAAATATGAAAATGGAGGACTTTTTCTCACCATTTTGATTTTAGTTTTGTAATAACATTACTTCAATGGTAGATCCGTGATATAAATATCCTTGTTTTTATTAGATTGATACCTCTTAATTTGATTGCTAGATCGTTCCTATAAGATGAGACATAATTGTCTTTATGTTCAATAGTCACACACATATGAATACTTTTGACATAATAATTCTATAAGAAAGTATTTAATATAGCTACTTATAATGGTATATCAGATATCTCTACTTATAATGATATTTGGAAAAAAAAAAGTCTTATATAATGTAACTTCCTTCACTTCTATTCTTCACCTCGATTGTTGCCTTCGTGGTCTTTATCGAGCTTATAGAGAACGACTTCTAGAATGAACATCAAAATAATGCACTGTAAATTTTTCAATGTCACAAAATATTATATAAAAAAAAAGAAAACATGATGAATCTTGTCTAAATATGACAAATGCAGGAATTTTGTGAATGATGAATGGTGTCACAAATTTCAAATGTAAGTTGAATGTATTCAAACCATCTATGAAAGCTCCAAGCTTCATAGAAGATAAAAGCTCCAAATTTATTTTTATGAATGATACCATCTATATTACTGTATAATTGAAAGTTTTCACTTTTGTGAATTTCTTAAGGTATTTAGTAATACATAATATTTGAAGAAATACACTATATCATTCTTTGGAGTTTGGAAACAAAACACTCAATTTATGTTTTCCAATTTGTTCATCATCGACTCTCGTATCTCCTTCATCATAAGATAATTCTACAGGAGGGTGAGGGAATGGTTGCGCTTATAGCAAATAAGTGTTCCCATTCCTCTATAAATAAACAAATTCAAGTGCTCCTATATTTCTAATTTCTTTTGTACCGGACACATACTGACCCCATGATATCACAATTTGTTACCTCTGATAATTAAAAGAAACATTATCCTCCTCTATCAACAAATTTGTGATATCCATAATATCTATAAAGAATATTATCCTACTTAAAGAGTTACATATTGTGATATTTGATTTCACAATGAATCTAATAGCATCATTTTTTTTATGTTATCAATCTTTAAAAGAATTTGCTATTGAGGAAGTCTTATTATATTTGCGGACAACAGGAGTAATCGGAATTTAGGGTAACTAAATCCATTCCATCAGATCCTCCAGCTAAAAGAAATATATATCACATCACAGAGAGCATAAATGTAGAATGTCATACTAAATGTTTCATATTTCTTGAATTTAATAACTGGATCCTGGATCTTAGGATTTGGATGTTAACAGTGTTGATATTACAGAATCCTGGAGGATACTTTTTTCATTTATATAAAAAAAGAAAAGAAAACGGAGGATATCAAACCTTATAGCAACACAAAAGCTTGCCAAGGAATTTATCTTGTCACGCTTCTATATAAACACCAGCAAAGAAGCTTGCCAAGGAACACCGTAGCATAGGACAGAGGGATAGATTTCTAACAGTCATCACTCGCCCAATGACCCCCAACCGGACGAGGACCGTGTGTTTGATGACTGCTGTTGGTTTCATGGTTCTTTTGATCACATCCAGCATCCTCTCATCCACCTGTGCAAGCACGTATACTGCCTGCTCTTCTTACACTCAATTTTCAGTTTAGTTCATCTAGCAACATGTAAATTTGTGCGTGTTTGATGATGAACAATTAACTGAGTTGTTGATGGTTGAATGTGTATGCAGTCGTTACAGAGTGCGACGACTGGGAAGGAGACTGCAGTGAAAGGGTGTGCAACTTGATGTGCAAACAGAAGGCCAATTTCAAGGCCAGCAACAGATACGCTGGCACTTGCAAGCACTCTGTCAAACGTCAGCAGTGCTGCTGCACGATCTACACGGAATGACGTCGAAACAGTAGTAGTATGCAATGGATGATGAGAACACTGCAACGTAGAAATTTCATGATGCGAGTGTCTCGATCCAATTCTTCTTGCATGTACGTACGTGCTGCACCAATATTATATGCATCTCTTTGATGTGAATCCAATAAACATGTTTCGACCTTTTGTTCTCCTGTGCTTCTCATATTATATATATACTAGTATATTAGAAGATAAAAAGAAAAGGATATGGTTCAGCTCCTAACAACTGTGGTGTTGGGGATACAAGCTTCAATAATTATGTATTTGTCAGCAGTATATAAGCGTGCACAGAAGAGACGGCGTCGTCTCTGTGGAGCTCGACTCGAGCTCCCATGCCATGAGCACCCCGGCCAGCGCGCCGGCCGGTCACGTACGGTGCGGTGCCTCCCGAGATGATGCAGACTGTAAAGACGACCTTGCCGTTGGTGCCTGGCACCAACGAAGACCCGGCTCGTCGTCCACGGATTAGCCATGGAGATCGTACGATCCAGAGAACGCGTTCGCCGGCTTGGTTCTGCCCAGCTCAAGGAGGCGTTGATGTCCCCACGGAGAGGCGTGGCGAGGCCGCCGGAGTCATCGAGGGACGCGACCGCCGGCGAGCTCCGCTGCTGCTCGCGCGCTCCGCCAGGACAGGGGCGCCGTCCTCTGCCTCAGAGACAAGGAAACGAAGGGAACGGATCGCTATCCTATCGAATCCGAGCCGCAGGTGTTTGATCCGACGGCACAGAGCGACCCAGGAGGCGGTCGCTATTTCGAATAGCGACCACCTCCCGGCCTGAGCAGGGGCGGAGCGCCGCCGCGCTCCCGCCGTCATCCGGGTAGGCCGTGAGCTCGCGGGTACTTCTTTCCATTCCCGCTCACCCGTGTCCATGGCGCCGACTCGTCACAGTGCAAAGCTCCCTGATCGACGTCGTGGGCACCAAGCAGAGCTCCGCGTGGAAGAACCGCACGCGGGCGACAGCGCGGCGGTCACGGTAGCCTCGGATTCCGCCACCAGTTACACATGAACGGCACAAGACAGCTTACAGCCACGGCCGCCAAGTCCCCTGTACCGACGAGCCCCCCGTGGTCCTGGGACGTGTCCCAGCTCGAGGCGCAGCCCTGATCAGCCAGCCGGCATGCGGATGCGATCAAGATTCCACATCAACTGATTTCTTTCGCACAATACCACTGAACGATGATGGTATTGATCAAGATTCGTGTTAGCAACTATTCCAGAGTTTCGGAGTGGAAAGGCAAAGTTTATCTCTGAAGAAGGAAGGTGATGCTGGAGTAGTTGCTGCCGGTGATGAGAGAACTCCGCCGGAGCTGCTGCGAATAGATGATCATGGCACTATGATGGGCAGCATGTTTGGGCGCAGTTCGGAAAGTCAGAACATAGGTCTTCGCACCCGGCGCAACCACCGGACGCTTTGGTGACTGAAACCAGGGGGTTTGAAACACCGCACAAGATTAGTTCTCCATGTTGTAAAAATACTGAAAGGTTGTTATGTACATATTTACCCTTCATGTGTAGCGCGGCCATCAAGGTCACCATAGCAATGGCCCAGGTAAAGAGGGCAACGAGCGTGCTCTTCTTGCTCATGTCCGATGAGCTTCGCCAACCCTCCTGGAACGGCAAACAAGTGGTCTAGCTAGGGAGTCTGAGTGCGTATGCTGAAGACCTGCCTCAGGTGCGTTTATATAGAGGCATATACAGTTCCAGGTGTAATTGTGACGATAGATCTAGAGGTAAAATTGCGATATTCAGAGACCACCTCAACGTGCCGATATGCCAAACGCGTCACCTTTTTTATCGATCCAAAGCCAGCCACAGAGCTAGTTCTCGTTAATTTGTTTGCTGGACAGAGAGGGTGCAGACTACATTGAATAGTACAGTACGATCTGATTATGTTAATAATTAGCACTTCAATATTAGTTTTTGATTCATTAAAAAATAGAGATTAACGAACATGCATGGCACGCCCATGGAGCTCCCCGTCAGCTCCATAGGACAGTGTTACCAAAATCATCAGTCTGAATATCATTCATGTATGTGTGCTATGAATGTTTGGCTCTAAAAGTTTTAATCCAGTAAGGTAGTAAGCAAACAAATTAATGTGCATTCATCACAAAATCACCATCTTTCCTTCTTTATTTTTTTGACAAAATTGGCATACATGTCGGTTTTTTTGCGATATGATCGAAGTGTGAAGCTGCATTCAGCATTCCGATGTTTTAACGTGCATCCATGTCAAACGCGGTACCTTTTTTATGGATCCAAAGCCAGCTAAATTAGAAAAACGGCAGCTACCAAATGGTGGTTTAATTCTGTTACCTCGCGGTTCACATGGCAACTATATATTTTTGAGGCAACGAACTCTCTCCAAAACAAGTACAGCAAACGCTTGTATATATTTATCACGACTGTGTTAGGATGCTGTTCGAGTGGTGTCAAAATCCAGAACCCTCTATCTCGTCCAGTTTTATGGCCCACTTTTGGAAGAGCTCAAACTATGAAACTATGAAAATAGAGTGGCTGATGAGAGCATGCAATCGATCAACGCTGGTGGTTAGATAAATTTCATGATGCAAGTATCTCGATCTAAATTGTTCTTTTTTTTTTTTGCGAGGGGATCTAAATTGTTCTGGCATGTACTTCACACCAATAATTCATATCTTTGATGCGAATCCCTAAATATACGCCTCTTTTGCTACCTTGTGCTTGTGATATTACATACGATGTAGTAGAAGATGAAAGAAAAGAATATGCCTCAGTCCCACAAAAACTGTGGTATGAGATACACCGGATATACAAACTTCAATTTTATAATATAGATTCATCAACCGTAACCACCGGACTGGAGCTCCCATGGATGCCCAGGCCAGCGCGCCGGCCATGGTGCCTTCGGAGACGATGCAGACTATACAGTAAAGAGGACCTTTCGGTAGGTGCCAGGAGCCGTCGAAGCTCCGGGTCGTCGTCCGCGGCGTTCGCCGGCATGGTTCAGCTCAAGGCGGCGTTGACATCCACGCGCGCCGCCCGCCTGTTTTCCCAGTACAGGTGCGATCCCCACGGAGAGGCGTGGCGAGGCCGCCATCGTACTCGAGCAACGCGGTTGCCGGCGAGCTCCGCCTCTGCCGGCGCCGTGCTCTGCTCGCGCGCTCCACCAAAGCAGGGGCGCGGTCCTCCGCTTCAGAGCCAAGGAAACGAAGGGAACGGACCGCTATCCTATCAAATCCGAGCCGCATATGTCCTATCGGATGGCACAGAGCGACCAGGGAGTGGTCGCTATTTCGAATAGCGACCACCCCCCGGTCTGAGCAGGGGCCGGAGCGCCGCCGCGTTCCCGCCGCTGCTCGCCGTCATCCGGGTCGGACGTAAGATCGCGGGCTCCTTCTTCCGTTCTCGCTCACCCTCGTCCACGGAGTCGACGCCGATAGAATCAGGCGGCGCCGTGCAAAGCTCCCCGATCAACGTCATGGGCACCGTGCCGAGCTCCGCGTGGAAGAACCATCCACACAGGCGACGGCGCAGCGGTCACCATGGTCGAGGGACGTGTCTCCCAGCTCGAGGCGCCGCCCTGATCAGCAGCCGTGTGGATGCCATCCTGCCGGCTCCAGTCCCCGCAGCTCAGGATTCTCCCTGGCCAGGAACGTTACATCGCATCGGCGCCCCGCCGCCCGGACACTGTAATGGTGAGCATCGGCGTTGGCGACCATGGCTTTGGTAGCTTCGTCCCGTTGATGCCTGGTTTCACTGGAAGAAGGGCCGCGCATGGCGAGCCACCACCAGGCCGCTGCTGGGCTACGGTGAATCGTCAGGTTGTCGCTGCCGTAGCCGACGAGAATCTCGGCGTTCATAAGACGCTCCCGCACAAAGCTTCTGAACAAAGGGTTGCAATTTGCAAACGAACTGGTTTTACTTATTGTCATCCCGTTTTCAGTAATGAAAATCAGCTGAACTGCACACACAACATAACACCAGATTCGCAGATTGTTTCGATCGAATTGTTGCTGCATGTGATTGTACTACACCAATAAAATATGCATCACTTTGATGCGAATCCAATAAACACATGTCTCTTTTGTTCTCTTGTGCCTTTCATGTTACATATACTATATAGAAGATGAAAAGAAAAGGATATGCTTCAGCTCCTGCGAACAACTGTGGTATTGGGGATACAAGCTTCAATTGTGTATTCGTCAACAGTAAGCACAGAATGACAGAACAGACGGGCGTCGTCTCTGTGGAGCTCGACTCGAGCTCCCATGCTATGAGCACCCCAGCGCGCCGGTCACGGTGCCTTCGGAGATGACGTAGAATAAAGACAACCTTGCGGTTGGTTCCAGGCGCCGACGAAGCCCCGGCTCGTCGTCCACAGAGGACCGGCCGACCCAGTGAGGGAACGCGTTCGCCAGCTCAAGGCGGCGTTGACGTCCACGTGCCGGCCGCCTGTTTCCCAATACAGGTGCCATCCCCACGGAGATTCGTGGCGAGGCTGCCGGCGTCCTTGAGCACCGCAGCCCCCGCCGAGCTCCGCCGCTGCCGCTTGCCGGCGCTGTGCTCGCGCGCTCCACCAGAACAGGGGAGCCGTCCTCTGCCTGAGAGCCAAGGAAACGAAGGGAACGGATCGCTATCCTATCAAATCTGAGCCGCGCATGTCCGATCGGACGGCACAGAGCGACCCGGGGGGTCGCTGTTTGAAATGGCGACCACCCCTGGCACGGAGCGCCGCCGTGTTCCCACCGCCGCTCGCCGTCATCCGGATCGGCCGTGAGCTCGCGGGCTCCTGCTACCATTTCCGCTGAGCACAAGTGGCACACAGCAAATACCCACAAGCCGAGGCAGAGCGTCAGGTTGATCGAGGCGTCGTCACTGGCACAGCGCCACTCGAACATAGGGTTGCAAAACACGACGAGGACCGTGTGTTCGATGACTGCTGCTGCTTCATGGTTCTTTTGATCACTTTGAGCATCCCCTCATCCACCTGCGCAGGCATGTATACTGCCTGATCTTACTCTGCAGTTTTCAGTTTAATTATGTAATTTGTGCGTGTTTTCTGATCGAATTAACTGAGTTTGTCATTGATTGCAGTCATTATAGAGTGAGACGACTTGGAAGGAGACTGCAGTGAAAAGGTTTGCAACGTGACGTGCAAATAGACACTACAAGATTACTACTAATTGCCGACAGTTCTTGCAAAAGTGGCCGACAGTGCATGAAGTTTAGTGTATTTGTTTTGAGTGGGTGACAGTTTTGTAGTACAAAATTTCATATTTCCCAACAGTTTTAGCAAATTCCCCACAAACTCATTCCCTACAGTTTTCAAATCAATTTAGTAAATACACTAAAAATTGTCACTCACTTATAGAAAAACTGTAGGGGATTGTTGCAAATCTTGTAGTGAGAAGGCCAGCTATAGATACATGGCACTCTTGCAAAAAGTTTTTCAAACGTCACCAAGCCCTAGCGTAGCCACCGGACCTTCGAGAACAAGATGTGGAGTAACTGGTCTCTTTTATATGGTCCAGCAAGATGTTTGGGTGAAAATATAAATAAATTTCTGATTTATTTATTTATTTATTTTAATGTGAATACGCTTCAAGCGTGAGCGGCCCGTTCGTTTTGCTGGTTGGCTGGTGGCTGGGCTGATTTTTGTGAGAGGAAAGTACTGTTGGCTGGCTGATAGGCTGGTTGGCTGGGCTGATTTTTGTGAGATGAAATCACTGTTGGCTAGGCTGAAAACCAGCAAAGGTCGGTAAGGCGCAAGAAGCCAGAACCAGTCGCTTGATGGCAGAGTTTTGGTCGGTGACGCGGATCAGGAGCATCGTGTCAAGCAACGGCAGGGATACATTCGCCGGTGGGTTTGAGCCGGCATGAGCCAATGCGGAGGGTGCGGGGCATGGCGCAACGGAAGAGAAATCTTGGCACGAAGTACTCCACCGCGGCAGTAGGGAAGAGGCGGGCAGGAGCACGAGATGCGGTAGGGAAGAGGCTAGGGTTGTCGTTGTTAGGCCTTGGGCTTGCATTTCACACATAGTGTAAAGGCTTCGGGAAGAGTTTTACCGACCGTCGGTTGGACTTAGAAGTTAGGAATTGTCGACCCACCCTCCAATATTACATGTAAAATCTTTTACCGACCTATAGTTCGTTATTTAAACAAGAATTACCGACCCATGAAAAATTCTAGCATATGAGTTATGTTCCTAAATTTGTATAATCGTTGTACGCGATATTATAATTTAAAAAAAAATCAACAGAGGAATTTCTATTCTAGCAACATGATGTATGCATATATATGTTGTGCAACATCACAGTCTATTGAAGAACTAGCGAATTCAAAGTTGTATCCAGATAAAAAGAGTAGAGCATTTGCTGAATTTTAATGCATCCAAAATGGATATTGTGGTATTGTAGCCATCTTTAAAACGTTTAGGTTACACTAATGCTATATAGCAATGGTAACAATCTATTTTTTACATGGATGCCTTTAAAAATATCAGCAATAGAATTAATATTTATGTAATAATCAATGTGTTTATCCAGATGTACTTTTTAGATTTTTTTTTTCTCTGTAAGGCAAATACCTCAGAGGTAACAATAGTAGTGATGAAGACTAGAAGTGAAGGAGCTCCTCGTCGAAGCGAAACGGCGTACGCGTGGCCGCAGAACGGCTCCTCGTCGAAACGCAGGTCGTCGAGGAGCTCGCCGCACGGCCTGCGGCGTAGGAGAGCCACCCGTCGACCGCCGTCGCCGATCCGGATTTTCCTCCCAGTGAATGACTCGGCCCACGCAAGGCAACAAAAGCATGGTTCTGCTGCTCCAGGCGGCGTTGACATCCACTTGCCGGCCGCGTGTTTTTCCCAGTACAGGCTGTACAGATGCGATCCCCGTTGAGAGGCGTGCATGGCGAGGCTGCCGGCGTGCTCCAGTAAGTAACGCGTCCGCCATCGAGGTCCACCGGTGCGGGCGGCGCCGTGCTGGCCCATTAGCAGAGCAGGGGCCGGAGCGCCGCCGCTCATCGTCATCCGGGTCGGCCGTGAGCTTGCAGGATCCTTCTTCATTCCCGATCGCCGGCGAGCTCCGCCGCTGCTGTGCTTGTGCGGTCGACCAGAACAGGGGCGCGGTCCTCTGCCTCAAAGCCAAGGAAACGAAGGGAACTGATTGCTATCGACAATCCGAGCTGCATGTGTATGATCGGACGGCACAGAGCGACCCAGGGGGCGGTCGCTATTTCGAATAGCGACCACCCCCGGCCCGAGCAGGGGCCAGAGCACCGCCGCGTTCCCGCCGCCGCTCGCCGTCATCCGGGTCGGCCGTGAGCTCGTCGCCGGGCAAATCTCCCCGATCGACATCGCGGGCACCGTGCAGAGCTCTCCGCGTGGATGAACCACACGGGCGACGGCGCGGCGGGCACGGTGGCCTCGTAATCCACCGCCACTTGCAAAGGAACGGCACAAGACAACTCACATCCATGGCCGCCGAGTCCCCAGCACCGACGAGCCGGGCGCCGGCTCCCGACGAGCGCCACGACGGCGAGAAGAGGCCTCCCCAGACCCAGTGGTCCAGGGACGTGTGCGAGCTCGAGGCGCCGCCCTGATCAGCCGGCGTGCGGGTGCCATCCCGCGGGCTCCAGTCCCAGCACTTCAGGATTCGATCTCCCTGGCTTGGAAAGTTGCAGATGCAGAGCTCTAATGGCCGGCGAGTGGTGTGTTCCGGCATGGTATGTCTGACATCGCAGCATCGGCAGTGTTCAGGTTATCGGTAGTAAACAAAATTTCGGGACCCACCGATAAGAACGAAATTCACAAATATCGCGGATTTTCCGAAATTTCGGCCCGAATTTTTTCAAACGAAATTTTGAATTCAACCAAAATTTGTCCGAAATTTAGTCCCAACAAATCCGAATATTTTGAACGAATTTCGGCGATGAAAAACAGGAGCAAATAAACAGATTAGATACTTTAATAGTCCCAACTCTCAGGTCATTACGGCAATACTAACATGCGTAAATGCACATCCATACAAGCTACATGCTTCCAGTTTGTGCGGTTAGTCTATGATACTATTAGTGCGCCATGGCTTTAGTAGCTTCTTCACGTTGATGCCTGGTTTTACTGGAAGAAGGGCCGTGGCCCGTGCTTGGGCTATGGTGAGGTGAACCGTCAGGTTGGTAGAGGCGTCGTTGCTGGCGTAGCCGAGGAGAATCTTGGCGTTAATAAGACCACTGAACAAAGGGTTGCGATTTGCATACGAATTGCCTTACTTTTTCTCGTCCCGTTTTCAGGAATGAAATTCAGCTGAACTGCACATACAACAACGGATTCGCAGAACTATTGCTTGAATTTTGAAGGAAATGCAACAACAACAACAACAAAATGAGGATTGTTGCTTAAATGTTTCATTTCTCAACTGCTGTTATCAGCTAGTTCATCCCTTGCATTAGTGTCACAAAACCAGTGAATGGATGGCCTAGAGCGATACACAAGGTTGTTATCGTCGTATACAACACCTATACATCAGATTTCATATTTCCCCTTTCCCAATGGGGTCACAACATGTTACAACCGGTTCTTCGAGCACGTGACAGGATGGTATGATGCGCCCAAATATGCCAGTCACGGAACCTGAATTACTGAGCAGGAAGAACACAACACATGTTCATGGCTTGTGCGATTCTGCATTCACAAGTACAACAATTAGAATGTTAAGGCTCTTTCCACCCAGCATCGATTCCAGATTGCTGCATGAACCGAGGAGAGGTGCTAACTTGCTTTGACAACCACTAATCACCAGAAATAAAGTACTAAATACTGCAATGTGCAGTACCATTTCACTACTATTCCAGATTACATTTTTGCAAACATATATTTATAATATGCAACGCTATCTAACCTGACAGCATAAAAGACTCAGCCATCAGAAGGTAACTGCTCTTCCTCAAGCTCCATTTTACAGATTAAGCATTCCCTCTCAAAAAGCAGGAACTCCTGGCAAAGAATGATTGCAAATTTTGTTAGCATCAGAAAAACTAGCAGTTAATGGATGAACAAACTGACAAGCATAGAACTCACCTGCAACTGCTGCTGGCTGAACAAATGCATCATTCCATACTCAGATGAAGCAACTAGTTCAATGAGTTTATCACAATGATCCAGAGAATCGCCTGCCTCAGAAAGCGAGATTGATGCCTGCATAATGTAATCAGATAAGATTAAAAAATCCTATAAAAAGTACAACAGCACCCATTTATCTGCCATTCAGTGCAGTGAATTGTAAGATCACCTGCATAGATCGTAGAATTGTTTCAGGTAGGCAGCATCTTCGACAGAGCCCTCGGATGATGTAAGCAGCAGTGCTCTCCACAGAACCATTTCCATCAGAATACCATGCATCAATCCGTGATATTTCCATTGAAACTCCAGGTTGAAACCGATTGAGTTCACCTGCCGCAACAAATTATCACTATCACTGCACGACATATTACTCCCTCCATTTTTAATTTGATGTCGTTCCAACAAGGCTCAGCAGTGCATTTTTAGTTCATTTGCTTGGTCGGGAACGTCAACAATTAATGAACAGAGGTAGTATAAAGAGTGGTATCATTCAGTAACTGTTACTACCTTTAAAGCCAGCGGCCATAATTGCAGCAAGAAGACCTCCATCATTGGCTTCATGAAGCCCATATCCATCACCTTCTTCTGCTTTGCAGCGAAGAGCGACTTCAATACAGCAAGGATCTTTCGACGAGACCTGAGCATCCACCTGTTCCATTGTTGTGCATACAGAACTTAGAAGTTGAAACACGAAGCTGTTTTACAGTTCTGACTATGCTCTACAGGTAATTAGATTGACTGGCATGCAGTGAGCCAAATTATTACTGGAGCATATACTTGATTTGAGAAAGAACACCAAACCTTCAACTGGCGATGCAACACATCCTCTTCGCAGACAGTTGAATAGAGTGCACTTGTTAAGGCCGTGCATAATGTTGCATCCGGCAGCATGCATTCTCCAGAAGGTAGGCACAGTATTGCAGTAGCATGCAACTCAATGAAAATAGGCTCCGAGGAATCAAATGGACTGTTCTCAACAGCATTTAGCCATGGTCTTTCTTCCTCTGATTATGACAAAGAACATAAAAATCAGTGAAAACTAAGTTGGATACATTTATACTATTTGAAATTGAGTTATTAAGAAGCATAGTTTCACAATGGCAAATCACATAACACAGCCAAATAACTTACTGTGCAATAACAAGAATGCCAACTCCAGTGTTTCTCGTGCTGCAGAAACAGCTTGATCCTTTTCTTCCACTGAAAGCATTTCAGGAGCAACAGCAGCATTCACCATCTCAACTTTAAGCCAATTCCGGTAAGTTGCATCAAGAGAATAATATTCATGCTGTTTGACCGTAAAACACAATTACGTGGTCAAATACAGAAACAATAATATGTTCTGCATGAAGCAAAGATGAATCAGGATAAAACAGATAACGTACCCAATCTTCAAACTCTTGTAAGTTATCAGATACATCTGGATCTTCCAGTGAAAATGTATTATCCTTTTGTTTTAATGGCTCAGCCAGGATAGCAAGCAACTTGTGAGGTCCTGCTGGGAGCTCAGGAGCTCTCCTCATTGATATAAGGGAAAACTCCCGGAATAGCGTGTTACTGATTGATCAAAGAATCAAATATAAGTTTCACAGAAATAAAGTTAAAAAAGATAAATGAAGCTATTCCACATACTAAATAAGATAAGATTACAAGCTTCTCTGGCAAAGTGCAACATTGGTAACCATTGTACCTATGCATTAATGCCCGTATCAAAAGCTTTCCAGTGATAATCTCAAAGCCTGGAATAGAGGATGGTGGTGTGAAACAGAGCCACTGAATAACCGTTGCTTTCTGAAGTGATTGCAAGTGATACTGTTGTGCAATATCAGAGAAATCTTCATCGTACTTCTTGGGTTTCGTTTGTCGAGATCTTGACAGCACCCTGCATTAAATTTCACATTTTGTTTTTTACAATGTATCCAGGAATATGATCTTAGTATCTGAAAATAGGTGCATTTATCGATATATGTATCCTAAATCACCGAACCTCTCAATGATTTCTTCGAAAGAAGCCTTGGATGATTCTAAAGATGAGAATGGCAGATACTCCACAGCAGAGAGAAAGAGCTTGTACATGGTGTGCAAACTGTTTCAAGGATAAAAGGTGTGAGGCCAGCTAACCAGACGCTTGAAACAGAAAATAAAAGTTAAAACAGAGAACTGAAAACTTGAAACAGGGATTAGTAAAAGTTAAAAAAAATTACTATATTCAAAATTTAAGGTAACATGAAGGTATAAGGGTGACACAAAGGAGACAAAGACTGCCACCCCGAACTATTCAAAGCCACTTATTGGATTGACTACAAAGTACAAACCACAAAACACAACATTGACAACTGACATATAAAAAGCTCATAAGTGGCATAACATGTATGCCCTGGATTATAATGTTAGATGATGAGCAGCTGAAAAGTTATGATGTCAGAAATAGCTTCTTTTCAATTTTAGTTGCATTATTACCACACGCAACACAAAGGTATAACTGTAAGCATATTATGATAATGATAATAATAATAATACCTGCTGTGTAACCTTAGTTCCATCATTTCCACAAACAGCTCAACACAAAGGTCACGTTGAAGTTGAGAAGCATAGACTCCAACCAACTCCTCTTGATGCTCTGAAAATAAATATCTCACGTACCTGGAGTCATTGAACATTCCTGTTACGATTGTGAAGTTAACACAAATAGAATAAAAGACCTGAGCTTAACATATTGGTAAGACAACAGCAGAAGCAAGGGTTTAACACTTGATTTGATGAAAAAAAAATGCATGCTACTTATGCGACTCAGTAATATAAAAATTATTAGGTTAGCCTACAACTGAACCTATCCGGCAGCATGTAGATCAAATTCTATCAGCAGTACTTACGTCGTTATGATGAGATCGCCAATAGCAACTAGTTTTTCCTCAAGCTCATCCTCCATTTCATCACCGAAGATGTATCGCAGCACAAGGACAATATGTGCCCCGAAACGTATCATCTCGGGATCATCAAGGGGCCTAAGTGAACACACAGGTAATGCAAAAGGGTTATGATAACACGATATGTATATGAAATTAGTCTCAAGCAAAATCATAACAATCCTACCGCAAAATGTTTTGTTCCTCTTCAGAGGGTGACAACCATGACCAAAGAAGGTCAAGAAGATGAGCTATATTTCCACTCATGAGATTCATCTGTAATAAGAAAAACATATGAATGGCCATAGGTTGTTAGACAAATGACGGGTTGTAGCTTCAACCAGATAATGATTTTCCAATTACAATATTCGAGGACTCCATCTGAATGAAATGTGATTTAAGTACTTGAGAGCATACATGTGTAAGATATAACAAGTTAAACACTGCGGATCAACAAAAATTCCAAATGGCAATGAGAAAGGAGCTGCAACCTACAGTGTCTAGATATCCTTTTTTTCTATAAAGGTGAACTTGACTCCATTAGCACAAAGTGGAAAATCTTCAAGAACACACATGATTCAGAATACCAATTTTCAGTGATGAAATGAATTGCTTTTTTTCTAGTTGCACTTCAGAAAATCAAGTTACATAAAATGGGTAAAAAAATGCAAAATGAATAAGAACATAGGTAGTTCTTCATTCTCAGAAACAAATCATACCTCAATTTGTCGATGCTGCTCACGGCATGCTCGAGAAACAGTTTCATGAACAAGGTCACTGCATCACAAGAATAACAGATTTTTAAGGTACATGAACAATCAGAAAGCAATTAATTCTCCAAACAAAAATGGAAATACCTTGAGTGCAGTTTCTGCAGAAGTGCAGTTATATCACGTGGCTGCTGATCAAGGACATGGTACGGCCAACTTTCTGGACCAACTGAACTTAGCATAGGTTGGTTTCCATTCATATCTTCATCGAGTTGTTTTTCATCTGGTCTACTTGTTTGGTACTGAGATAATTCTAGATCCACTTGAACATCTAGCCAGGACTTTGCCATTGCCCAACAAGCCGACTACAAAATGAGCAAGGAAAAGATGCATCACACGCCAGCTGTAAAAGGGGGGGAAAAACATTAAATCAACAACATACCTCCCAGTCAGTGCAAATTGGCAAGATACGCTTTAAGTTACTACACTGTAAAGCATATACAGCCATCTCATACCGGCCACCATCTTGTTCAGCAATTTTCTGCAGCAGTACTATTAATTTAGAAGTAGTTCAGCAAAGCAGTGAGCTTGGCTAAACTTAAAAGTAAAATGAACACAAAGGAAAGCGAAGAAGTTGATCATGCATACAGCACTACATTAAACAAAAACAACGAAAGAACAAGTCCAGATGAGTAGAGCTCACCTCAGAAGCACAGTATGACGCCCATTTCCATAGACGCCACTGACGTCCAACACCACTTTCCAATTCAATGGCTTGTAGCATTCTAGACTTTCCATTTTTGTGCAATGCTTCCAGGGACGGGAACAGATCTATGCCACCAAAGGGGCATAGGGTGGCAGCTCTCCAAGCCTGAATAAGGCATCACAAATAAGGAGAGATGATACATCATAAGAAAACTGTAGTTGACAATAACTGATCTACCTGGCCAGCAGAACGGCACAGTTCAGATGCCTCTTCTAATCTACCTGCTTTTAAAAGAGTCCAGATATCTTCCAGTAGTAATTCATCTTGCTTCTGCTCACACACAAAGAAAACACAAATTCTTATTACCTAACCTTAAATTCTTAAATAAAAAATAATTACGAAACAAGCTTTGAATAGGCTTTGTTCCTGTATACTATTGCTAATCCAGCATTTTGCTTTAGTTTAGTGAAGAATCAAGTTTACAAGGTAAGGCAGATCAGAATTATCCAAGACAACCTCTGCTAAAACAGTTCTCGCATAAGCAAAAGATACCAAAGGATATTCAGATCGGAATGGTCAAAGAAACTAACTACAATCTACATTTCTGGCATTAACCAAGATCATACACATAATAGAATATTGGCCTCTGTGAGAGCATCCTTGCACTGTATTTGGGATAGATGGCAGCCTACCTTGTCATCAGGATGGAGTTGGGCTCCTTCACGACTTGGAGCATCAAAATCAACATGCTTCACTATAGTTGAATCATTACTCTTCCTTTTTAAGTACCTCTGTGTACGATGCCAAACACCAGAACTTGGTAGATATGAACCAACATGAGATCCTCTCACCTATATGAATGCATGGCATCAATAATTGCAGCATACAACCGATGTTATTAATTTACCCTTGGATACAAGTTGATCGTGTAATTCTCAAATATTCTGATGCTTTATTAGATAAAGAGTGAAATCCACTGGAAGTCCTGGAACTTGTTCTGTAGTCTCACTTAAGTCCCGGTACTTTGAACTTGCCTAATCTGAGTCCTTAAACTTCGGTAGCTGTGGCAATGGAGGTCCAAAACGCCCCTGACAGGCTTGGACTGCTGACGTGGAGTTCCAGCGTGGATTGGGCGGGACTTTTGGCGCTCTTTTCTGGTCACGTGATCTGCATATGAGGGGGATGGGTGGGAAAATATGCAGCAAGGCCCCTGCCGTGTCCCAGAACTCATTTAGTCAGCCTCCTAGTTTGTTACGACTTGGAGTCGAACAGGCAGGAGACGAACAAAGGGCGGCGGCGATTGCTGCGATTCCCTGTGCGCAGCACGCATTGGAGTCGATTCGTGGATTGATTGCAGGGGAGGGAGCGGGGGTGACTCCACCTCTGCTTCCCGATTGCAGGGAAGGAGGCGGATGGCGCCGGTGTTGAGGAAGGAAGGGGAACCGCCTCCAATTTATGGTGAGTGACTCCATGGCCTAATCTTTCACGCCGCATTGCTCTAGGATCCGATTACTATCTCTAGATTTTTGTTATCTCTAGGATCCGATTACAATCATATTTGTTATCTCTAGGCTCAAGGTCGATTCTGATGCATATTTGTTCAAATTAGGTGTCGGTTCTAAAGAGTTCACCGTGGAAATTCATCATGGGGGTTTTTTCTGTGGACTCGGCATCAATCGTTCATATATGAATGCAAAAGTGAGTTGGTTTGATCATGTGGATGCTGACAGCTGGTGTTATTTTTCGGTGGAGGAGATTGTAATGCAACTTGGTTATGGAATTTGTCCTCCTAATCTGAAAGTATATTGGTTGTTGCCTGGTAAAGAATTATCAGATGGATTGAGAATTATTTCTAGTGATAAGGACACCCTTGTTATGCGGTCAGTTGCTGATAAAGTCATGAACTATGTGATATACTTTGATCACCACAACCATGTTGGAGCTACACAATGGGAGCATGCTGAGCAGGAGGAAGGTGAAAAGCTACCAGAGATTTACAAGAATGTTGGAGGACGCATGAATGAGGGTTGTTCAAGGTCTGCATCACAACCTGCACCACAACCAACCACTGCCCAAGGTGATGTTTCAGATAAGGAAAATAGTGACAGTGATGATGCTTCGGAATTTTTTGACTCTGACAATGAGATTGGAGATGGCGACGATGATCTTTTCGTGGACAATGTGGATGAGGACGTTGTTGATCAAGTGACTGGAAAGAGAAAGAAAATAAACAAGGGAAAGACGGCTGCAAGTAATGAACAAGTAGCAACCACAACGGGGGAACAATCAACAGATGATGAGCTAGAGCTTCCAGAGGACTCTGACGGACAAGGTGGAGTTAGGTTGAAGTTCAAGACATTCATGCCAGAGGACCTGAATAATCCAACATTCAGGCTTGGTATGGTGTTTGGGTCCATTGAGCTGGTGAGACAGGCAGTGACAGAGTATAGCTTAAAGCACAGAGTTGACATTAAGATGACAAAAAATGATAGGGATAGGATCAAAGCTCATTGTGCAGCTGGTTGTCCTTGGAAGTTGTATGTTTCATTGGACAGCAGGGTTAAGACATTATTGGTGAAAACTTATGTTGCAGAGCACAACTGTAGGAAGGAATGGGTGTTGAAACGATGCACAGCAAAATGGCTTGCTGAGAAATACATTGAAACATTCAGGGCTGATAGGAAAATGACATTAGCTAATTTTGCTAGGACAGTGCAGAAGGAATGGAACCTCACACCATCCAGGAGCAAGTTATCTAGAGCAAGAAGAATGGCAATGGATCAGATTTATGGTGATGAACTAGAGCAGTTTAATATGTTGTGGGACTATGGAAATGAGGTTAGGAGGTCAAATCCTGGAAGCACATTCTATTTAAGACTCAACGATGGTCACTTCAACAGCTTGTACTTCGCCCTTGATGCAAGTAAAAGAGGCTTCCTAAGTGGGTGCAGACCATTAATTTGCTTAGATGGATGCCATATTAAGACAAAGTTTGGTGGTCAGTTGCTAACCGCTGTTGGTATTGACCCAAACGACTGCATATTTCCAATTGCCATGGCAGTTGTAGAGGTGGAGTCCTTAGTCACATGGAGGTGGTTCTTGGAGACACTTAAAGAAGAACTTGGCATTGACAACACCTACCCTTGGACTATAATGACCGACAAACAAAAGGTAGTGTAGCATATACCTATTTTCATTTACATGTTTTTTGTCAGCCATGTGTTCTAACAAAAATCTTATTGTTTTCAGGGTCTTATACCAGCAGTTCAGCAGGTTTTCCCAGATTCTGAGCATCGTTTTTGTGTCAGGCACTTGTACAATAATTTTCAGGTACACTTCAAAGGTGAGCATCTCAAGAATCAACTTTGGGCTTGTGCTAGATCTAGTTCAGTTGAAGAATGGAATGCAAACATGGATATGATGAAAGCTCTGAATGCTGATGCACATGCTTGGTTAGAGAAGATGCCACCTAACACTTGGGTTAAAGCATTTTTTAGTACATTTCCTAAGAGTGATATCTTGTTAAACAATATCTGTGAAGTGTTTAACAAATACATACTTGATGCAAGAGAGATGCCAATTCTTAGTATGCTTGAGAAAATCATGGGACAACTAATGACAAGAGTGTACAACAAGCAGAAGGAGGTAATGGAGAAATGGACAGGTCCCTTTTGCCCAAAAATTAGAAAGAAGCTGCTGAAAAATACAGAAATGGCGAACATATGTTACGTGTTGCCATCTGGTAAAGGTATTTTTGAAGTGCAGGAGAGGAACTCAAAGTACATTGTTGACATTATTCAGAAGCATTGTGAATGTAGGAGATGGGATCTGACAGGCATTCCATGCAACCATGCCATATCTTGTTTGAGGCATGAAAGGATTGCAGCTGAAGACCTCCTCCCTTCCTGCTACTCAGTTCAAACTTACTCCAATGTGTATGGTTTCAACATCACTCCCTGTAGTGACAAGACTAAATGGGAAAAGACCCATGGACCTTCAGTTCTACCTCCAGTGTATGAGAAAAAGATTGGTAGGCCACCTAAGTCTAGGAGGAAGCAACCACATGAAGTACAGGGCAAGGATGGCCCAAAAATGTCTAGACATGGTGTTATCATAAGATGTGGTTGGTGTAAGGGAGAAAATCACAATAGTGCAGGATGTGCTCTGAAGAAAGCAGGAATTAGGCCAGATGGCGCCATTAGAAATGCAGCTCCTACTGTTGAGGAAGTTGTACATGATGGACCATTGATCATACAGGTAAATATATTCCCACAATAAAATTCAATTATTGTAACTATTGTTACATATTAAATTTTTAGAACCCTGTAGGATATGGGGCTGCCACAAGCAGGAGTACAGCAACTTGGTGAAACCATGCTATCTCAGATGATGGAACAGGTTAACTATTTTACTCGATCTTATAACCAGCAACCAGTTCACTTGCACTAACAATTATCCGTATCTGCAGGCAACAAACAATGCCCCTCTCTCACAAGATATTGGACCATTGCCAGATTCTATCTATATTTCACAGAACCAACCTGTTCAAAGGCCAGTTCCACTGACAACAGCAACCAAAGCAGTCAAGGCCACATTGACAAAGCGAAAGGCTGCAACAAAGAAGAAATCTGATGGCCCAGCTCCAAAAAAGAAGAAGTGATGGTCTAGCGCTAGTTGGATTTTGTAAATCTTTTGTGCATGGCAAAGTTGGATTTTGTGAATGAACTATACCTTACTTTTGGGTAACTAGCTTACATAGTTTATCTTCCGATGGATGTAGTCAGGATGCTTTCATTACTAAGATGTAACTTGGGTTTCTCTTATGATACTTATTCGGGTTCCTTCTTTTGATTTGGTGGATTTCATCCATCGGAAATCAGTACTACTAATGTGGAACGATGCTCTGTCATAGTCAATTTGGACTAGCTCTCTAATTTTTATGTGTCTAATCCGTTCCAGTTTCATTTTGGATCGACCGCATTGTAGCAGGCGACATATATTGACTGCAGTACGTGTTGGTCCATGGAGCAGACCTCAACAACTGGAAGGGGTTAACTGCAAAAAGAGGACCTCCATCACGCGCCAAAACTCACGCTCAGGCACCGAAAGTCCCGCCCAATCCACACTGGAATGCCACATCGGCAGTCGAAGGCCGTCAAGGGCGTTTTGGACCTCCACTGCCACAGCTAACCAAGTTTCAGGACTCCGATTACACAAGTTCAAAGTACCGGGACTCAAGTGAGAACACGGAACAAGTTCCAGGACCCCCACTGGATTTCACTCTTAGATAAATGTATGACTGGTACACAGTGGCGCATTGTTCCATTCCATGAACCTTCTGAATTAGAGGTGTTCCTACCTTTTTCTCCAAATCAAGAGCTTCAGAAGCCAGGCCTTCGAGCCAAAGTACGATCCTCTTACACAATTGTGCGGTAAGATCGGTTGCAACAAAACGGCAAGCCTCCTGGTGGGATGTGGTTGGCGACTGTTGACAAAGATGCCACAGAATTTAAATGATTCTACATCGGACACAAGTCCAAAGATATACAAATTTGAGAATTACGATTAGTCTTACCACAAAAAGATCTCCAGGAAGCTCCTCATTTCCTATCATTAGGCATATAAAAATAATTTCAGAGGGGATATGATAAAGTGGTTACCCAGAATAATATTCGTTCATAGACTATGATACTGCAAACAAAAACGATCCAAGAACAATATACTTCAGTCATCTGAAGCAAGAACTTTTACCTTTACCGTAGAGGTACCAAAGAAGTGACCACGACGCAGCTTCATCCAGTAACAGTTGGGCTTTTTGCTGCATAAGTTTATCATCCACCAGCCGAAGCTTTCCCGTGGCAGCAGACCTAAAAGTAAAACATAATTGGCCAGATATCCCAAAATTAGTTTCTACACCACAGTAAAGGTAACCCATTTTCACATTGTCAATATTCAAATATATAAAGTGGATGTACCCATCATGGAATAGTGGTCAAAACAAGTCAGCGCAACAAAACAGTATATAAGTGACAAAAGAGTTATCTATGAGTTTGTGCAAATTCCAATCTGACAGCTCAGAAGTTTAGAATGGAACATGTTATACAGTAGTAAAGTAACAGAAAACCTTATTGACTCGGAAGCCTTTCGACATGTCCTCTCAAATTGTAAAATTACTTCTGGGAAGGGCACCAATCCTGCAATAAAAAGAAAACATATGAAATAATAGTTACAGCATCATTAAGTCCTTAAAATGTAACGGACGATTAGCGGAAAACTGGACAGAAAGGAGGGGCATCTACTTTATGCCACCGCATATCAAGAAAGCAGAAAGATATCATGCATGGCTATATTCATGTTCATGGACTGCTTGCTACTGCAAAAATTAGGCTGCGGGTTTCTAGGGCTGCTGCTAAGCCATTAACTGCAAATAGATTAGAGATGATAGACCAGAGGCACTTGCTCTTGGGCAAGAAAAAAAAAACACTAATCATCAGGACCGCAACTGCCCACTAAGAAACAACTAGTTGTGATACTTGAAGATATGTGCAATTTTAGTTTTCAGAAGAATTAACTAATTAATTTATTCATCCCAGTGCAAAAAAAATTATTAAAGCAATGACACCGATTAAATAACATATCAGTTATAATACAAGTGAAACAAGGTTTAAACCAAACTTTGGAATTGAAAACATTACTTAATAAAGAAATCATCCAAAAAATGACATGATAGATAGCAAAACAGTTAAGCACTCATACAAAAAACTCACTAACCAGACTAATAGTGCTTCACTAACCTTGGATTGCAGAATCAAGAAGAGATGCAAACATTGTGGAATTTGTTTCTCCTTCACGTGACACATCCATGTCGTCCTCCAGCTTGACTGATTTCAGTGCTTGTTTCACCGCCTGCCTCCCTGAACTAAAAGCTGCATCTGAGGCAGATCCATCATCTACTGATTCTCTTCTTCTTGCTGAACCAAACAGTCTCGATCCATCCAAGCCATCCATGTTGGAATAATCCGCAGCCTCCTGCTTGATGTCTTCAAGGAGTAAGCCAGCATTCGGCCGCCTCTGGATGCTATCTCCACCATATAGCAGTCTGGCTTCAGACGATTTGGAGAGCGAACTCCCCAGCAGCGGGGAGGCATTCGAAGAAGAAAGCCTCTTTCTGCAAATATCAAAGGAAAACAACATCTCACTATTTTCTGGCAATGTAAGCTGAATGAAGTAATTTAATCCATACATCAACAAAACTAGGTGATGAAAAGAGGGGCACCGCGCACTGAGTACATATCTTATCCTGCCATTGAAACAATACTGATTGAAACATAACAAGTTGAACAGATCCCAAAGCCTGGGCACCATGATTCATGAACTTGCCAGCAGAGGGTACATTTCTGAACATCAGGCTTATTCAGAACTCAGGCGTAATGAATCCCCAATTAAGCCGACAATTTTAATGAAGTCTCAACTACAAAAGGACTCGGTTATGCACTGCTGACACTAAGTAACTAGTTTTTCTTTTAGCTTAACTAAGTTATGCCATTGCCAAGGCAACAATTTGTGCTTTATATGCTGACAAGTTGACATGTTAGTTGCTACCAAGTAGCATTTGACTCGAGCTAGCATCGAATTAACTTGTTTTATCACCAATCAAGATCCAACTGGCAGTCACAGCCTCCTACAGCACATCTAAACAACATTATCACAAATCAACCAATCCCCCCCCCCCCCCCCCCCCTCATTTCCAATCCACTCCAGCTTCAGTTAAACCCCTCACATTACTACGGCACCAAAGCACACCCGCATCGAAAACACAGCCGAACAGCCGAAACACCAGCAACAAATCGAGAAGGAGGGGACCGCCTCACCTGTAGCGGCGGTACTCCTCCCGGCGGCCGGAGGACTCCGGGTCGAAGTAGCCCGGCAACGGCGGCGGGCGCGAGGACGGAGACGGCGATGGGTCCACCTCCATGGACGGGCCGCGCGGATCGACGGGGGCTGGGGCGCCGGGGTTCAGCTAGGGTTTTGATCCCTCGCCGGAGTGGCTGCGCGCCGCGAGAGCTCGAGCTGGAGCTTTCGGTTGCAACTCAGCGTTGGGCTTGTATGGGCCTTTTGAGATGGGCCTTATGCCTATTTCAAAGGTTAGGCCAGGCTGGTGTTCAATTTCACAACGGGCTGGACCGTCTATGTGATTCCTGTTGGGCTCATCTATGTGATTCCGGTTGTGCTGGACTGTCTATGTGATTCCGGTTGGGCTCATCTATGTGATTCCAGTTGGGCTCAAAAAACCGGAATCCCTATAAATAGCACGCGCTGTCAAAAGCCTTCATATAGCACACTTTACGATTCATGCCCAGACTGAATCCAACGGCGAGCGTGGGTTGGTTGCGCAGAAGCGACGCGCGAGGCGCCAAGTGTCAACACAGTATTGGAATGTGTGTGAGAAAGTGAATTCTGAATTTCAAAATAATTTTTCTTCTTAACTGTTACTCCGTTTTCGAATCCGTTTGAACCGTGATGATCTTTACCATTAATTGAACAAAATAAGATCCCATATGAATATATTTTTTATTTTTTTTTAATTTTTTAATTGTTCTTATTTAATGGAACAATTATTCTCAATTGATGGAACAAATGTTCCCATCTAATAGAACAATTGTACAATTGTTCTCTATTGCTAGAACAAATGTTCCCATCCAATGGAACAATTGTTCTCCATTGCTGGAACAAATCCAGGTAGAACAAATGTTCCAGGTGATAGAACAATTGTTCCTTATCGCTGGAACAAATATTCCAAGAGATTATAAACTAAATTTAAACAATGAGAAATAATCTCTTGGTCCAAGAAATATTAGTTAAAACCACGAGAAAAATCAAAATAGCTTGCGCTTTTTTTCTACACATATTATCTTCTGCCGCTAATGGACTGAAAGCAGCTCGCGCAGGCAACTGAGAAAAAACAAGTCGCCCATTGTGCGCTAGGCAGACTAAAAAAATCACACCAGCACCAACTGCTACTAGCACTTCAGGTAATCACGCGCGCAGAAAAGTCGTACGAGCGAGGGAGGACGCGGAGTGGGCCTTGGGCCGCGCTACACGGCAGCTTCGCGTGGCGCGACGTACACATAGGAGCTCCCCCCAAAGACGCTTCCCGTAGACTTTCTCCAGACGAAGTAGGCAAGTAGCTTCCACAAACTCGAATATCTTTAGCAACTGCTTCTGCAAACATTTTTTCATGTATATGTTTACCTATGTTCTTCATGTGGTGCTCCACTGCTGGTTGAAAGCTTTCTTCTTTTCTAGTCGTATCTATGAGAGGAAAAGGTCGAGAGAAAATGACACCTTCTTTTGGCTTTTGCAGCTATAAAGCCATTCCAGTGAACGAACTCGCGCAAGCCACTCCACTCCAGGACAGTTCGGATACACTCACCACATCATCAGAGAAATGGACAAATTAAGGTAGTTGTTTCGTATATCAAAAACAAAGGTAGGATATACGTACAGATACACATGTAAAGAAAAGCTAAGGCAGCTAGCTTGGATATACACAAACCGGTAACAAAGCTTCAGCACAACACTTGCAGCAAGCATCAATCAGCACAGCATGAATCCAAAAAAAAAAAAAAAAAATCAGCACAGCCAGGCATGCCGACGTACGTACGGCTGTGGTAGCGCCACGAGATCCTCGTGCTTCTTCATTCCTGTGCAAAAACCGTGCATGATGTGTGCAAACTTAGGAATGCATGATATGGCAGCATGTAGCACACCTCGGGATGTGGTCTCCACTGGCCGGAAGATAAGAGAAGTGCAGCTAGCGTATGTATCATGCTACGGTGCAACAAGGCCAAGCTGTCTTACCTTGGCAACTTGCCGCCGGCCAATGCATGCGAGTATCATATGCAACGCTACGCGAGGACGAGATCGATGCGATCGGCCTACCGCGTGAAGGAATATGAGCCTACTATATATGGCCTGATTACCACATATCAGCACATGCTGGAGTCTGGACTCTCCGTACAGAACCAATGTTGATAGGTTTTCAGCTAGTACAACCTTTTATAGTAAACGCTAAAATTCCACTAGAACAACCTGGGGCGAAGGTAGAAAATATAGAATTGGTGACGGTGGTGTCAAATATATAAATGATCAAAAAAATTAATGAGCTGATTAGTGCTACAATTGGGATTTTACGTACTGTGGGCCAGGGAAGCTCGATGTTGCTTTGCTAGTGAGAACAAATGTAGTGTAAAACGCATAAAGCCTTTTGGCAGGGTAAGTGTTTGGGACAAACCATATACCATGATTTTCCAAGACCCAACCCCTCAACACTCAGTGCACTGAAACCACAAAATAAAAATAATATCATAATGTAGTGGCTTGGCAACCGTTGTTGCCAATAAAGTAGTCCAGCTGGTAATACGCTAGGCTTTTACGTTTCAAAAACTGTGGCATTTTGCGGTTTGGGCAAGTTAGACGTATACGCATGCATGGAGTCTCCAAGTTCCCATGGCAATTACAACTTTTAAAAGCTCTAAATATATACTATATGAAAAGGCCAGACACAGTTGTAACGTAGATACGCATAGAACCGTACTTTTATCCAAGACCCAACCCCTCAACACGCGTGCACTAAAACGACAAAACAAAAATAAAACCCTAGCATAGTGGCGCGTCAACTGTTATTGCCAATAAGTAGTCTAGCTGATAATATGCCAGGTTTTTACGTTTCAGCGATTGCGTGGCTTTTTATGGTTTGGGCGTGTTAGGCGCATACGCATCTATGGAATCTCAAAGCTCCAATGGCAATTGCAACTTTTAAAAGCTCTAAATATATACAAAAAAATGCCAGGCACAGTTGTAACGTAGATACGCATAGGATGTGAAACCATACTATCTTCCAACCCCTCAACACACGTGTGCACGAAACGACAAAACAAAAATAAAATCCTAGCATAATGGCCTAGCAACCGTTATTGCCAATAAGTAGTCCAGCTGGTAATATGCCAAATTTTTACGTTTCAACAACTATGTGGCTTTTGCGGTTTGGGCGTGTTAGGCGCATACGCATCCATAGAATCTCCGAGCTCCAATGACAATCATGACTTTTTAAAAGCTTCGAATATACATAAAAAAAACCTACCAGACACAGTTGTAAGGTAGATACGCATGAAGCCATGCACCACACTAACAATCGTCACACACAATGGTCATCGTCTAAATTAAGAATTTTCTCCAATTTTGTGGTGGAAAACCCATGAAAGGGTAGAGTGAATTCAAATTTCATCTTATACAGTAGCCGCCAGGATATTTTTTTTTTCTGAGTTACAGTGGTACTGATCCGCTAAGCACACTCGCCACTTGTACGCAAGCAGCCAGCGCCTTTTCGCCGCGCCCATGCATGCGAACGCGCGCCTGGCCTGGACCCGCGTTAAAAACCGTGCCGCTCCTCTCCGTTGTGCTCCAGCTCAGCGCGGCCAGCCGCCGCCGCCGCGCCCCGCCAAACCCCGGGCTCCTGCCAGCCCGACTCCACATCAGAATCCATTACTCCACTGACAACCCGGACCCAAGCAATGCGAACCCCACACGGCAGTGCTTGCGTAAGGGTAGAAAATGGCGTGCCCTCTCCCTCCCGCCACCTTGGAAGGCCGGGCGCCTCGTACGCGAGGCACCGTTGCACCTCACTGACGAGTGGGCCCAGAACAAGCTCGACTTTCGAGGCGTCAATGGGACCTCCTCCTAGAATGGAAACCATCACAGCTGTAGCAGTATTGCAGTGCAGGCACGGACCTCGTTCTACCCTTTAACTGACAGCCGGGGCGGCACGTCATCTGGTCCCGCACGTCAGTAGGATAGCTCTTCCATCGTCAGCGACAGTGGCAGATAACTACGGCGGCCGGCTGGGCTGCCCCACTCCATCCCCCGCTGCATATATAAGGGCGCCCTCGCGCAGCGTGCTAGTCATTCCAGTTCACACTGTGTGTGCGGTGGTGGTTGGTCGGTCAGAGATGCTCCGGCGAGCGGCGTCAAGTGGCGGCGTGTACTACGGCGGCGGGTGGGTGGGGGAGTGCACGGAGAGCCTCGGGTCCGAGACCGGCGACGTCGGGGGCGACGACGAGATCGACCGACACCTCAGCAGGCAGGAGGAGGAAGCGGCGCGGGTGGAGGAGGTGGAGCGGCTGGCGGTGGCGCCGGCGTCGCCGGAGTCGGTGACGAGGCCGCCGCCGCGGCGCCTGCTGCCGCCGCCGATGCCGGAGGGCACGGTGATGCGCGCGGAGCGACGCGGCGGGCGGCTCATCCTCACCGAGGTGCGCCGCCGCGAGGTGTTGCGCGCCTCGCGCGACGGCGGGCGGCTCCGCCTGCAGCTCGCCGGCGCCGCCGCTGATCAGAACGAAGCCGCCTCTGTCCGCTCACCGGACGGCGGCGAGCCGGGGGGCGCGATGGCGGCGGACGGCGCAGGGGTGGTCGGCGGCTGCTGCACGCCGCCGGGGAGTCCTGCTTCTGCCAGGTGGCCGCCGGCGCCGGCCGCCGGAGGCGCGTCCAGCTTGGTGCGGTGATGGGGACCGACCGATCTGAAACGCCGGGATCGCATGCTTCGCTTCGTCCCGCTTTGCTAGTCCTTAGCTGCATTTGTTCATTTGGGTAGGAGAGGGAATTGGTGCATTCATCTTCGTCAGAGGCATTTCTCTGATTTTTTTTCTATTTTTGGTTTTGTGTAATGTGCAAAATTCATTGGGGGGGGGGGGGGGGGGGGGGGATTCATCGTCATCATGCATTGCAAAGATAGGCTGAATAAAGGATCAAGCTGTGTGCGTATTTCCAAATTAAATGTCGCCTTATCTGCCTGTATATGCTTAGCTGGGTACTATGATCGGGTAATCTTGTGATATTTACATGGAGCAATGCAGAACTTATAACAGCTGTTTCAGCTGAAAACAGAGTAAAGTACCGGACATTGATACACGAAGTATAGACCAAAAAAAAAGGAACTTAAATAAGGGAAAGGAAGCAAAAGTACCTATAGTATTGTCGCCAAAAAAAAAAGAAAAGTTAGCACTATATAGTAGCGAGCGCCAGTACTTAACTGCAGTGAGAAACACATTGGCCCGTGGGCGATATTTGGCCATGCATGGTAGATGTTGACAATAGGCGCTCAAACATTTATGTATGCATCCACATTGGCCAGTGTTCAAAGCTGCTTATTAGGCATTTAAAAGGGCTAGTAATGCTACACATATGGAGGGCATATTAGCTGCTTAGTTGGAGTTTTTCAGGGATCCCTTTGAATGCAGCAATTTCACAACTCTAACAATTAAACTAGCAACCAAGGAAAAACATGAGTTCTAAAGAATTATATTGGCGCATATACTGGTCATAACACAGCCCCGGCAGTAAAATTAACAAACATTAGACAAAAATAATTGAGCCACATTTGTTCACATGCCATTTTGTTGTTGCATACAACTCAGGTTGAACTTCCGATGATTCCTTATAATTTATACTGCAAGAAACTGCTCCAAAAACATTCCTCACTGAAAAAAGAACCATCCAAAACAAAAATCGTGGTACCGACAAAAAAGAACAGGTGTCGTTGTTTCATTAGGTCCACTCCAACGAACGGGTAGCGTACGTAAAATCAAAATAAACACGCATATTGCTATGGACAAAAAAATGAATCGATGTCGTTTTATGATCATGTAAAGCACCATCCTCCAACAAAAAAAAAATTGGTGCACCATAAAAGTGCGTGACTATCGCTTTATCGCATGACAATACACATATCTTTTTTGTTTATAACCCTTTATATTTGAATTCTTTTCATGGAGGATGACATATACTATCTTGCATGTCGTTGGAACCGGTATTCCAACTTTTCAACGCACAAGTGCATAGTTGCTATGATGTAAGCACTCTCACATGGCAATACAACACATGCTCCACAAGGAGAACGAATTGAAATTCTTCTAGATGTATTAATAGGGAAGGGCAATTTCCTTATATGTCATTGCTAAAACTTCTAATCCCTAATATGTCATGAATGTGTCTATGACATTTAGGACCCACCACAGTCACTGACAGTAGCATATAAGCGATTTAGATTTCAAACCAATGACATACAAGGGATTTTCCCTAATAAGTAATTATAAAATTGTAAAATTCCAACAATTATGAGATTGTTTCAGAAGTAAGATGTCACTAGCCAGGCGATGGCCATGACAATTTAACTTTTAGCCAGTTTTCCTCCTTTTTTATATTCATTACATATTGAAAGTGTGAAATATTTCGAAAAAAGAAAGAAAGTGTGAAATAGGGCTATGAAGATGCAAATAATAAAATTGCTTCAGAGCCATGTGTTCCGGGCTTACGTTGCTTTGAATGGCAGTTTTGGCTTTTACATGATTGGGATGGCGTGCAGACGGCCTGGGCTGTCTCAATTCCAACAGAACCGTTGGTTTTGGGTGGCGATGGTGATGGCCGTCGTCAGTTCCTTCGCTTTCTGCTCGCTATCCTCACCATCTTCAACGGAATCGACAGTGACGGCAGGCCCTTTGACTTCGCATCATTCTAACACGTTGGACTATATTTTTATCAACTCCGATGCTCCATATTATTGCACGCAAGTTCAATTTTGAATTCTTTTTTCGCTCTGTAAATTCAGAACCACCAAATATTTTCTCCACCAGGATGAATAGGGACATATATGGTTAACTTTGGATATGACATGATGGCGTCCCAGCTGGACAAGAAATGTTTAAATTAAGCGTCATATATTGTAAACTGCGTAGAATACAGGGGCTTATTTACATCTGGCATGGGCTGAAGCAGACACTGGTTCCCTGCCGCAGTACTTACTATTATTCAACAATTTTCTTCAGAAACAAAAGGTTTATTTATCTCAAACACAAGATAGCACTTCACAGTTTAAGAGTTTCAGTACACTGGTTCATAAGACTAGGAAACAGGCTAGCCAACCACCCCTATAAACTGAAAGAATGCCCCTACAGATGAGATGCCAACGGGACACTACTGCCTATACGGTTTTCCATTTACATCTAGTAAAGCAGCTGTCTTTATTTACAGTTCATATAGAAGTTCATACAACAAATGACCTTCGTCAGCTGTTTTCCTTCATCTTCAATGTGCTTTGTCAGTAAGCATGGTTATCATAATCACTGCGGTGGAGGTGTGCTTGACGTTATTGTATAAGCTATGAACTAATTTTCCTAAATCTGCAACCATAATGGAATGATGCCCAATCCGACATTGCAACCTCTTGTCTGTCAGTTGCATCCCGTTCATGCCTGTTCTCACTTAACCCTGCCACCATGCCCTCTCACTTGAAGGAAGAAAACAAGAAAGAGGTGTCAAGCAAATTCTTCTAGATGGAACAGATGAAAGGAAAGGAAATTTTTATTTGACCAAATTATCCCATGTTAATGCACAACAAATCGAATTGATGAAAAATGTCGCAGGAATGTATCTTTACCTCATCAGTCAGGTAAACACTGTCCAAGACGGCAAATCCTGTAGCAACACCTCCTTCGTTTGATGAAGAAACTTTGGTGCGCATCAAGTAACCACTCGGGTTATTCACGATCACCTTATCTTTGTTCCTGCGATCAACCATAAACATATGAATATCAGAATGTATAATTTCATTAGAGAAAGGAGACAATAATATGACACGTTCATAAAGCACAACTGTTTGAGCTTCAGTGCTTAATTACCGCAGGTAACCGCCATATATCCCTAGCTCAGAGATTGTAAGGTCCTCAAAGCAAACTCCTCCCCTAACCAAAGGAGTAAGAGAAGCTTTTGGAAATATCCTCTGCATCAGTATGTATGCCGCAAGTGATTCTCCTTGTTCCTTCTGGAGCTTTACCAGTGTGTCTCGCAAATCATGACCGTATATGTTGTTCCCTGAATGCATATATCAGGATCCTTCAAAGATTATGGTCAAGGGAGTGTTAAGACAACATACCTCCACCTTCTCGTTGAGGTTTCAAGACGAAAAGGTCAGGTTTCTCTATTGCTGACTTCACAATCTCTTCATTATCCAAGCTCCATAACCCTGCAAAACTTTTGCGCAATTTGGCAATGTCCTCCTTGTTGTCAAGGAATCTACAGAAGAATAAACAGGGGCTTAGATTGTGTTGATGCTAAAACTTAGGACACAAATAATGAATTTTCAGTCCAGTAACAAAATTACAAGTACAGGCATATAATTGCAGCACTAACTGTCATCTAACAGTGCGGTAGACTTGTGAATGTCAGTTAAACTACAAAGGCAATGGCATAATTTGTTTCCTCAAAAACCTAATGCAACTTGTGAATCAATGAGATATTGAAAGGCATCAACCAGCATACCACCCATCAGTAATGAAAAAGTCAATCACCTTTCAAGAACGTTAGGTTTTGCTAGTTCTTGCTGGATCTTTTTTGTTCCAACTAAATGGTATGATATCGAAGGGCACTTTATGGCAGATGACTCTTCCATCAAAAGCCTTGCTTTCCATTCCTGGAGTGAAAAAGGAATGTCATGGTAAAACCATGGTGCATTATCACAAACAAAACCAGCTGAAGTTTTTCATGAAGAGTAAGGAACAAATAAGCACTGTAACAATTCAAGGCAAACATATTGTCCATAAGACTTCCATGAAAAATTGCTATCATTCAAATTTCGGGATTGAATCTCCATAGAAAGGTTTTGAATTAACAGTTTCAGAATTTCATACCGCTTCCGATGGGTAATCATTTGGAGAATACCCGGCTCTGAAATACACAACAGAAACTATCCGGCCATCTCTGCATTTTCATAAGCATGCATATTAAGAACTAGTAGTAGCAAATAATAAGCTTTTCAACATTATGTATGAGATACTTACACTACAAGTGTTCCATCTGTATTAATCTTCCCTTCAGCTTCTACTTGTGCCAAAGTTTTCCTAATAGTCGTCACACCATATGTGATAGATAATTAAGGAAGGCCCCATTTAACCCCTTTTTTTTCATACTCCCAATTGTAATCTACAAGTAAAATTGATGCTTGCTCCTATAATAGTTTTCTAGAATATTATCAGGTAAGCAACGTTGAAATGGCAATGAAAGCGTATGTACAAGAAATCAAAAGCTTATAAAGTTTGTTCTGGCAGCAAGCAACCAAACCACAGGCAAGAGAAAAAGCTATGACAATGGAAAGGGTGGAGATATATTCTGCAGATAAGAACTAATTGAAGTTTTGTGAACCCAGCAGTTGACATTATGATATAACAGAAAGGAAAGAAAAGAAAGGATATGATTCCCTCAAATGATTGACAAGCCAGTATTGGTCATACATATTTCTTTCTTCAGGTTGAACAACCATCATAACTACAGCACTGGGCAACGAGAGAAGGAAATCATAACTGTTAATTGATGTTTGCAGTCTTGAGGAAAGATAATAGTGAAACAAATACTTCATAGAGAAAGGGTAGACCTGTCATTGTTATACTCAGACCATGCTCTTGCTAAAGCATCGGCAAATTGACTTGATGCCCAGTTCCGAGGTATTCTTTCAGAATCTAGGCCTAATACCTTTCCATACTGAATAAGCAGGTTTCTGTAGTTATCAGAATAATATCGATCTTAGCTGCACGTTATAGAAGATTAAAACAAGGGCATCAAGAAGTTACTGCAGAACAATAGGTTAAGAATGTATGCCTATTTCACATCCACTGTCATAGGGCATGCAGCACTAACTCATCATGAAGTGTCACACTTTACTTTTCAAAATGGTGCGGATAAGGGTTTCAAAGCTCTACACAATAAAGATGATTTTGTGGATGTAATGATAAGCTGATGGATGTAAAAATTTGTAATTTGAATATTGTTAACATTTATGTAAATGTACAGCTCCGTTAAGCGGGCCATTGAACTTAAGGTATTTGTCTTGGAGCCTGTTTAGAAAGGGATCTAGGAGCAACAAATTCTTAGAAGACAGTGAATCTTTTACCTAAATACTTAAAGTTACTAGGGATATTCCCCTTGTTCCTAACAGGACAGTTTCCATCCACAACTAGATATGGAGCATATCTCGACAACCAGCATAATCAATGCAACACTGTTTGTTATATTCTGAAGAAATGATACATCCAATGAAGGCATAAAAAACAGGAACGGGACCTATGAAGTTCACTGACGAGGGAGCCAAGACCAGGAAAGGATGTTGAAATAGTGTTGAGCTCTATCTGAAGGAGTGAATTGGTTTCAGAGTCCAGCATATAGTCTGATCGGTGCAGCCCTAAGCGGATATCCTGCCAGTGTAATAAGCACTAGTGAGTAGGTAGCTAATAAGCATGTACACAGAATGTAATGTGCATTTTCAAAATTCATATTCAGACTGTAACAAGACTGGTTAACTTACCTCTTTCTTATTTATCGCCATCATCTTCTCGTGAATTTCTAACAGCCTCGCGGTGAAATCATCAACCTGCTTTGTTCTGAAACAACAAAATGTCAAATTGATGTTAATCTATTTTTTTTACATAGCTGGGAAATGCGAACTAGACTTGCGATTCGATGATAACAATAGCACAGAACTGATAGACATTAAATGATACAAGTAACACAGAACTGAGTTCCTCTTAAAATTCAAGGTGACAAGTTTGGCATGACAAACAATCCTTTGGGAATCTATTGTACTCGGTGGAAGCCTAAAACGAAGTTCCACATGAATATCAGAAGAGCACCATACAGAATATAAAACTTGCCTGGACAAAGATTCTTGCAAGAACTCCCCATCCAAGCTCACACGATCCACGAGCTCATTGAATAGAGGAGCCAGCTCGAGCGCCTGCTTCCAGAACGATGTTGGAAAACGTGCTGGAAGTAGTGAAACTGGAGCATGAACAAGACCGACACCAGGGACTGTTCCTGATCTCTGCAAGCGACAACATAATTGTCGTTGATCAATTGATTCAGCGAGAACACTAGTTTACAGCTAATGCTGTGTGCTTGTTCTTTGATGGTAAGATCGAAATCTGCCACACGATTCGTGTTTTCCTCTTGAATTTAGCATCATGACAATGTGAAGGGCCCCTGTTCAGAACAGTAAGCTGCAGGTTGGCAAGTTGGTGCTCAAATTCGATCATTTCCAAGCAGAGGCGCGAATGAACAGACTACAGAAATTGAAAGCGTACATGTCGAGACAAATTGTCCAATAAACGGAGGCTTCCTAAAGATCGATTCCAATTTCCTCCACCAAGCACCAAGATCGCATCGCGGTTCAGAATCATTAACTAACAAGGACCTAACTTTTGGCTCAGAAACAAAGGGAGGAGGCGCCGTACCGGATTCTCGCGGTCGCCGACGACGAGCCCGTGGACGGCGCACCACACGGCGGCGTCCTCTACCATCTCGCTCAGGATCGCCGCCTGCGTCGCCGTCCCGGGCCCCGGCTCCGCCGGCGCCACGCCCGGGGGCGCTTCGGCGCTCATCGCGTGGGCGCGCGCTGCGCGGCGGCGGAGGGGCGTCGCAAACGAGGCCGCGGCGGGCCACGGACGGTCGGGGCCGGCGCCGCGGTGGAGCCGGACCTGGTGGTGATGGCGGCAGTGGGAGAGGCAGGAGGACATGGCGAGCATTTCGAGGAGACAGAGGGGTGTTCCCGCAATTTATCCGTTCGTGTCGTGGCGGAAGAAAAAGGTCGCTGATGTGGCTGGTGGCTGTTCAGAGCTGGGAATGTGACCGCAGTTCCGTCCACATGCTTCGTCTCTGTTTCTCTTCTCTCGTCACCATCGCCTCAGCGCGGACGTTACCGATGATGATCCGAACTCCCGGTCTTTCTTTTTTCCTCATTTCACATGCCTTTTATTTGTGAAATTTACATATTTTGACTTCATTTTAGGATCACAAGTCTTATGTGCTAAGAGCAAACTCACTGACTTTTAGCCCATTGATGTCGGGAATTGCTGATGTGGAAAAAGAAAAAGATAAGAAAGAACGTGCTTGATGCGATTGCGAGCGATGCACGAGCTCCCGTAACCGTGGGACCCACTTTGCCTCTCCTCTTTGTCTCTCTCTCCCAACATGCCCTGACACAAGCAATCTGGGCCTTTTAAGGAGGAACCCAACCGACGTAGTGTTGAGCGCGTTCAGTGCGTGCGTGGGCGCATGGTGGCCTGCGTCGGCTCCGCGCCTGCCGTGATGGGCTTGCTCTAAGTCATTTTTTCTTAGATGTCAACTTTCTTGACACGCCAATGTGAATTGGCAGGACGAATTCAAACACAAAACCAAAATTCATATACTAAACTGGCCGGTGACAAAATTCAGGAAGAATTGAGATTTTGTATAGAGATTAGTGATGAAGTGACTCAACTATTCATCTTACGTTTATCAAGCTTTTCTATTAGTGTTTTAGGAATATAGAACAATTAGTCAAGTTGCTCTAGGTACATGTCTGTCCGTGATGTTTTGAGCCACAAAAGAAAGAAAGCTTCGGTCCAAAAAGATATAAAATTTATAAACTAAATTATTTAGTTACCTACAGCACCGGTGAAGCCAAATGTCAGGCACACGCCACCACCTCCCAAAGAAAAATACCAGCACACACGTGAAATTCCTGAAATTCCACGCAGTTTGTAAGCTGTTATAGGTCAAAATCCACAACTAGTAGTCCAAATCAATCATCAACATAGGAGGCAATGTAGAGGAATACGTTAGCAACATTATTACTATAATAAAGCACTAGTCATCTTTTTCATTAGCTTTTATTAAGATGACGGCTCTTCGACTCTCACGCGTATATTTTATTCCAATCAAACTACGAAATTAATTATTAGTTAAGAAATCTTAGCAACATGAAAACAACATTTGATTTGGCTTAAATTTCATGGATAACATGAGAACAATGGCGAAGCCAAAGGGGGCTACAAGGGGCCTGCGCCCCCCTCCCCCCTCTTCTATACTTTTTTTTTTTTGAGAGAGACCTCTTCTATACTTTATGTACTCTTCACGTGTGCATAAAAATATACCTTCTAATTAATTAAGTAAACGTTTAGACTTTGGTCCCATCATACAATTAATTTTACTATATTATTGCTCTTATGATTAATTCTTAGCTTCACCTCTGTATGAGAAAAATCTTGGTTATACTGAACTTTTGTTCGATTTGTTATACTGAAATTTTGTTTATTAGAGGGTGAGGCTTTAGCTCAATGATGCGCGCAAATACAATTTTAGAGGCGAGCGTGTTTCAAAAGAGAGAGAGAGAGAGAGAGAGAGAGAGAGAGCTTGAATCTAAACCCTTAAAGAACCAGTTGAGACAAAAATAGTTTTGACCTGCCAGAATCTACCCCACCTGTATATTAACCGTTGATCAAAACTAAAGTCTTTTGATCTACCATCAGATCCTACCATAATGGGCCCGGGTCCGCGGAAGGGGGGACAAACCATGGGACATTGCATCACGCTCAGTACAATTGGTCAAGGGATCGTAATATTTTTGTTACCCACGCAATCCCACCACCCGCGGCCTTCAACCCACATCCCATTATTCCGGCAATAAAGTTCTTTGCCTTTGTACGTGATAGACTAATTAGGAAGGTTTCTTCTTCCTAATGACACCATTATACGTGAAAGTTTCTTCTTCCTAATAGAATTAGGAAGGTTTCTAAAATAAGGGGAACAAATGGTACCTGGGAAGTTTTCCACCCTCCCGCAAACCCTCTCCCGTGATTCTCAAACACGTTGACCAGTTACCAATTTTACCCAACGTGGTTTCCATATTTTGTGATTTGTTTCCTTCCTTTAATTCCTCTCGCACGGTAGTGCTGAATGAATCCTATTAATTCCTGATTTGTTTTCTTCCTTTTCTTTCTGTCTCACGGTAGCAATGAATACCTCCCTATTCAGAATTGTTTCTTTTGTTCCCTTCCTCCTTCCCTGTAGCAATTTTGAAGCAAGGAAGAGACGATGCTGATGGGATCACCCACGATGGTTAATTGTGTGATTGATTTCCGGGGTAGGTGTGTCGCACTTTAGCCGTGCAAAGAACACCGAGCTTGGTGATCTTGCCAAACTTGTTGCTGGCACCGTCTTGAATCGTTGATGATCGTTGTCTGTGGCCAGGTTAATTTATCTCAATCTTAATCTTGGGGGTTCCATGATTGCCATGATGTAACATGGGCGCTAATGAATCATTGACGGTTTGTTGCAGGGGACGGTGCTCGTCGGATGAGAAGCAGTGAGTCACGGCGACGTGTACCCTCCCCTACCAGGGGCGCAATATTGTTAGGTCGGCAACAATCTTTCCGGATTGGCAACAGATCGAATTGATCGACGGAGAGCCGGAGAGCACTCTGATAGTCACCAAAATCGTATTACTTGACTATACTGCTAATGTGGTATCCTTCGTCACTCTCTGCAAGTATTGAAGGTAATGCATGAAGATGCAAGGAAGGAGATAATATGTCCAGCTGCATCAGTGTGAAAACAGAGGTAATTTTTGAACTTGTCTCAAGATTATACGTCCCCTCTTCTTTTCATGTTGACAATCCATTGTAGTATTCCTATAATAATGAGTTGGGTTCTTTTCATTTTTGTTGTGGGGAAATTTGCAAAGTTTTCTTTATTCTTTTTCCTTGGCGTTGCTTAAAGGAACAAGTTCACTAGGAGTTTATTCTTATTTCCTAAATCACACCATTATTTTTCAGGTTAAGTCAAACTTTGTTCGACAGTATTTTGATCCCTGACGACATTGAGTATGCTAAGGATTTCTTTGAGGAGACCCGGGGCAACCACAAAGAGGTATGTTGTGCTATCCTAAACCATTTTGTTTCATTTCAATTGATTTCATTGTCTGATTGCACAGGACTAAGTCATGATCTGTTGCATGTTTGCAGACAGAAAAGGCTGCGTTTGACCATCCTGAGAAGAAGCTTGAGAAGATATGCAGAAATATTGCACTTTGCTCCTGTAGATTGTGAAGAAAACGTCAGATGTATTCGGTTTGGTTATGGACAGCCTGCTACTGGTAGAGTTCCATCCCATTAGATGAAGACAGTGTGGCAAGCAGTCCGTCCGTGTACAACATTTCTAAAATGAACAAAGAGTAATACAATTTGGTCGTGGCAGTTTTTCCGCCATTTGCCGTGTCAGTTAGCAATCTACATATAGTGATCATAGTTGCGGTACAAATAGCCACCATTTTTTTATAACTTTGTGATCATAGTCGTGGTACAAATAGCACATTGTTGGCTCTAATGCCACGGGTGCTATATGATTGATAATAATTCAATGGAGGAGCGTGATTCTTCGCACATAATTCTTGTGATCTTGCCAAGTAAAATACATTTGGATGGAGGAGCACCTTTCATCACGTCCATGTAAAAAAATTAATTTATGCATGTGCATCTTTAATTAGAATTTCAATTTAACTCTATGTATTAGAATTTTTTGCCTATGTTTGCATGTTGATGAACCCTGCACACCGGTGCTCACGTCCACGTGTTTCTCCTTTGCAGAAGATACTTTTCCGTGATATTAACCTGGATCTCATCACCAGCAGATGTAGTTTCAGTGCAAAATTGTACTTTAAAGCAAATATAAGCTTGCATAAGGATGGAAATTACATAAGACTTATATTGGTCGATGAGGAGGTAATATCATCTCAATTTAGGTGCATTAGATAATTTACTGTACAATTATTTGCATCACCTCTTTCGATGCATAGAGGTTCAGTGGTGTCAAATATAATGTGGGATGAGTTTTTTGTTGCAGGGAACTAGGATGGAGGCATTGGCATTTGGCAGGACTTGTTTGGATCTGGCTCGAACAATCGTTGAAGAATATCCCTATGATTTCATTGATGTCGTTGTTTGATACAGATATGATTTAAACTTTCTCAATGTGTTTCATGTATATGGCGCCGAATTCTTTGCAAGCATTACTTCTGAAAGCAGGGTTTCTAAATCTAGAAGACCAATAATATATCCTGTGTTCCCACGAACATTCAGCTCATTTCATCAAGTCAAGCATTTTGGGACAGATAAAAACTTGACTGGTATGCTTGCCACCTTTGTTAGTTTAGTAATAAAACTGGGTATTGCTTCTCTAACATATGCCGTAGCTTTTCCTACAGATGTTATTGACGTGGTTGTCTATATATCTGATGTCCATGACACAAAACGTGCCTGAAGACGACCAAGGGGGCATGTCGCCATAATGAACACGTGGTACGTTGTGTATGCAATTATTTAAAATATATGCACGCCTTTCTCGTTAGATATAATGTGATTATTTGATGCGCAGTATGCAGATTCTCGTCATCTATATCCGCAGTCCACATATTTTGCGCCACACTAGAGAATGACGACCCACGGCACAATATTTTAACACCATTGCTGCACTCCATGTGCAAATGAACACAAGAAGAGGCATCGAATGAACACATATTTTTGAAATGAACACAATATTTTCTCACCATTTCCTGCTTACCTCTCATATCCTCAAATTATTTAAATGCAGGTGTTCTATCACTACTCGATATAGCAAAATTATTTTTGAGCCTGACAGGCCAGAAGCTGAGGCAATGGGAGGTAATATAGCAACTTTGTGTTCTGGTTTATTTTATTTTTTGTAACCTACAACTGAATTTGCGTTGATTGTTTTTTCATTAAATTGTAGGATTTTAAACGCATTTAACAAATGCGCCTAATTAAGCACGTCAGCTTGACCGTGACCGCCTGAGAGATATGAATGTGTTTTGAGGTTGCATGAAAATGAAGACTCCCAAATAAATATGGTCGCTATCGTTACCGACAATGAATAATAGCTATGCGCCACGTCATGTCTTTTATGTCTCAAAGTCAATTAGCGTCTTTAAATTCAAACAATATCGTTATTTTATCAGATTCTTGAACTTGTCGTGTTAATATTGTTATTTTATCAGATTCTTGAGCTTGTCGTGTTAATTAGCGTCAGAAGTGTGTTTTTTTTATGATACGTACACGGTACATTATATTATTTTTATTTATGATAAAGTCCTGCCAAGTGATGTCATTTGAGCGGACACGTGCGTGGCGCATATGCATTTTCACTAGTAGCATAAAAGCTCTACAGGATAAACTCATAGAGACGAACTACTTCAACTCTTAAGTCGTAACCTGCAAGCCAAGCGTCTGAAAACTGGAAAGATGCATACGGTATTTGGGCTTCATTTTGTCAGCAAGCCTGAGCCTAACTTTGGGCCGTCTCGCCGAAGAGTCCGCATACGGTATTCCCGTCATCTTTAATTTTTTACAATGTCGTCAACAAGGCGGCAACGCGTACCCGTAACGTATACGTATTTGGCATAGCCAAATCACCCATGCAAAGCGGACTCGGGGGCCGTCCTCGCCGGCGGCGACCGGCTGAGCAGGCTCGGCGACGGCGTGCTGGGCCGCATTCTCTCCTTCTTCCCGTCCAAAGAGGCGCGCGCGCGGCGACGCTGTCCCGGCGGTGGCGCCACGTCCTCGCCGCGGTGGACAGCGTCTCCACGGAGGAGCCGAGCCGGAGCCGCCGATCAGCGAAGACCGCGGCCACCGCAGCTGTTGCCTGTCAGCGAAGACCGCGGCCACCGCCGCTCTTCGTGAACGGTGTAAGCTCAGCTCCGCCATCTTCGTCCGCCTCCGCGGCCCCGGCGGCGCGACGTCTGCGCACGCTCAGCGTCGCGTTCCACGAGCTCGGCGCCGCTGACTCGGCCATGCTGGACCACTGGATCTTGTACGCCGTGCGTCAGGCCGCCGGTGACGAGCTCCACCTCGACGTGCGCCTCCGCCGCGGATGACCGGTGGCTGTTCAATCAGCGCCACGGCCACGCAGTTCGCGTGCGCCACACCGAGGAGCCTCTTCTCGTGCGCCGCGCTGCCCCCCTACGCCTCGGCCTCTGCGGGCCCCCATCGCCCTGACGTCACTCGACCCGGAGGACGGCGAGCGGCGGCGGGAACGCGGCGGCGCTCCGGCCCCTGCTCAGGTCGGGGGCGGTCGCTATTCGAAATAGCGACCGGACCCTGGGTCGCTCTGTGCCGTCCGATCGGACATGTGCGGCCCAAACTCGATAGTATAACGACCTGTTCCCTTCGTTTCCTTGGCTCTCCTCTCAGGCAGGGGACGGCTCCCCTGCTTTGGTAGAGCGCGCGCGCAGAGCACGGCGCCGGCGGCCTCGCCACGGGGATGGATCCTGTACTGGGAAAACAGGCGGCCGTCGCTGCCGCCTTGAGCTGGCCCTGAACCATGCCCGCGAACGCGTCCCTGGATCGCACGATCTCCATGGCCGCAAGGTCGTCTTTAGTCTGCGTCAGCGTCATTTCCGAAGGCACCATGTCCAGCGCGCTGGGGTGCTCATGCATGGGAGCTCTAGTCGTGCTCTACAGTGACGACGCCGCCGTCTGTGGCGCTGACGCTGAGGCGAGCACCGTGCCGCGGGCGTCGGTGGCGCAGACGCTGAGTACGTTGTTCGGCGCGCTGGGCGGCCGGGTCGGCGAGCACGCACGGCGGCGATCACGTCGTGCTCCGACCTGCCCTCGCGGCGGTACAGCATGCAGCTCGTTGATGGGCTCGTGCCGCGCCGCCTCGACGTGGTTGTTGAGGCAATAAATGGCAGTCAGTTTGAGGCGGAGCTCATGCATGGATCATTGGGCAACAACGGAGCAAGTCCCCAATCGCCACTCCGCCATCTTGCTGGCAGGTTCGTAGCGTCCTTCTAGCTCAAAGTGCTCCACATTGTGCAAAAAAATATTTCATAATAGATGATCTTGCACCTTATAGGCCAATGAAATATAACCGATCAGAAAGTCAAGCTTCAACTTAAGAACTTTACCATGTTAAAATTCTGATAAGGTTATTTTCCTAGTTTTGTCCAAGAGCAGGTCGTCCGGGACGTCGAAAAGCCGGTCGGCGGTGGCGCCGCCGGCCATCATCGTCGTTTGTGACGACTCGGCCACCCAGGTTGCAGCCCTCTTCAACAGGATTCACTATTTAGGACATATATACGCTTATATGGTTCCAAGGAACCACACACTACATGTCTTGGCTTTGTCAAAATCATACATTTTACATTGACAGTCAATAAAAAACAAGAATACATCAAGAAATTCAGCTATCACAATATAGAACCTTTTTTATTGTAAATTTAACAATATTGTAGAAGATTACATAATGGTCGATATTTCTAAGGATATTTATTATTTATATTTATGTGAAAAGAGATCGTTACCATTGCTATATATAGCAATGACGCAATGACTAAATTAACCTGAAAGTTTCAAGGATGGCTATCTCGTTCTGCCTTGTGAACTCTCTCTAGTTTTTTCACAAAAGTTTCAAGGTTGCAGCCCTCTTCAACAGGATTCACTATTTAGGATATATAGGCTTATATGGTTCCAAGGAACCACACACTACATGTCTTGGCTTTGTCAAAATCATACATTTTACATTGACAGTCAATAAAAAAAAACAAGAATACATCAAGAAATTCAGCTATCACATTATAGAACCTTTTTTTTATTATAAATTTAACAATATTGTAGAAGATTACATAATGGTCGATATTGCTAAGGATATTTATTATTTGTATTTCTGTGAAAAGAGATTGTTACCATTGCTATATAGCAATGACGCAATGACTAAGTTAACCTGAAATTTTCAAGGATGGCTACAGAATATCACTAATCTTGTTCTGCTTTGTGAACTCTCTCTACTTTTTTCACAAAAGGAACAATTTTGTATAATATACATAGAGACCATGTTTATTAAACATAGTTATTTGTGACGATTGGTTGAACTAAGATATCGCGTACACGTTTTGAAACAAATGTAGGAACAAAATTCAGATGCTATATCTTCTATATTCACATTATCAAAATCTTGAAGCGACAACTAGATTTATATTAGGGAATAATAAATCTAAACTCTCAAGGGGATGATTAACCTGGCATATGGTCAAGTACTAATTAAGAGATAGCAAATTTACCGAAGCTGCAAGAATGGCATCATTAGGATATAATCGACTACAGGAATTGATACATTGCTTAAATTAAGGGGCATCCAGTACAAGCGCATATAGTGTGCATCAATCCACAAGAGTTGTGTGCAGGCAAAGAAAAAAAGAAATGGAAAAATGTGACCCAAAAGTTTAAATCAGGGAAGAGTTTGACCAGGGCCAACAAATCTCATAAAAGGCGTTGAGATCCAAACAAAAAAAGCAGAAAAAGAAAGATACTCAAGGAAACCTAGTAATCACACTCACCATGCTTTTCCCAACCACACTCAATTTTTTTATGACATACAGAACTACAAACGTGTTTTGGGGCTGTTCCAATCCTACAAACCTAGAAAATCAAAGTTTCAAATATTTATTATGGTCTACAGAATGACAAAGGAGAATTAGGGTCTCATCCAATCACGAAATTCAAGAAAAAAAAGGTTCAGAAATAACTATATTCTGATAGGACAAAGCCTAATGCCTCTCTATAGCATTTTGACATACGTGGATCTTTCCTGTGCCTGCACGTCCATTTCTGGAGACGTGGACGTGGGTTTTGCCTCCACGCCTCCTTCTCTGCTCTCCGCCTTGCCCCCTGCTCCGGCCTTCTTGTGGGCCTCCACCATGTGCTGCTCCTGCTCTCTTGTGCCTGACGAGCCCGTGCCCGATCACAGTTTCCAAGACACCTGATTTGTTGACCCGCCTCACGCCGTTCTGAACAGGAAAGAAGAAGAAGAAGAAGAAGAAGAAGAAGAAGGAAAAAGAACTGGGTCAGCAGAGAAGAGAAGAGGGCGCGCGGCCTGATTTTGTTGGCGTGCTTTATGCCCGCTGGAACAGAGAGAGAGAGAGAGAGAGAGAGAGAGAGAGAGAGAAACAGGGTCAGTGCCGAGATTGGAGGAGACCGCGCAGAGAAGAGAAGACAGCGACGTGAATCGAACCTGGAAGACACCGAATCGGATCCCCAATCCTGCGAGATGAGAGAAACGAAATACACGTGCAAAAATTCCAAAAGTGTTCAAATCAGTTCGCCATTACCAGATTGATGTCAAAAAGGAATTGCAGCTGAAATATCAAAGCTCAGAGAAAAGGAATTGCAGCTGAAATATCAAAGCTCAGAGAAAACTGGACCTACCCGCTCCTCAGTTGCTCTTTGTTGCAGGTGACGATTGATGATGTCCTGCTACCATGGCCTGATGTTGCCATTCGAGTGGCTAGCTAGCCAAGTATTTGCCTCACTGGAGGAGGAGCGGGTCGCGAGTGGCCGCGCTGAACAAGGAGCCTCATCCTCTCTTCTGTCTCATCAACCACAGTGGCTAGAGTTCATGAGCCATTTTTTGTTGGAGCTTTTTCTTCGTTTGCCGAGGAGAATGAGTGAGCTAGAGTGAGCAAACTGTAGATGAGAGAAGAATTAGGCGGAGATCAGGCGGAGTGAATGAGGAGGCGGAGTGAATGAGATAAGAATGACAGAATGTGGACCAAAGTTGCCCACGTCTCCATCCAGGCCTTTGGTAGTTTTGCAATAAGCCCTGTAGTTTCAGCTTATTTCCCTAACAAAAAACCTTCGGTACATTTGCACAAGTCCCCTTACTTTCTGTACACATGCATTGCAAACAATCCAAAATTAAACAACAGGTTTATGCTCAGAAAATGTGTTGGGTCTTAGCATTAATATGGATCGACACTGTTGCCTAACAATTTTCCTTCCTAGCGCGGCGTAGCGCGCCTTGCTTTCCTAGTTTATAATGAAATACAGATTTACAAAGGGGATCTTGGGGCCTCTCAGGCAATCCAACTAACACAAAGAAACAAATTTTCAACAATATATTATGTTATGCAGATTTACAAAGGAAATTTGGGGCCTGAACCAATAACAAATTACAAGAAAAACAAAATTTCTAATTTTTTTATGGAATACATATTTACAAAGGGATTTGGGGGCATCATCCAATCCCAAAAAGGCAAAATTTCAGACTCGCTTCCCTGGGACAAATAGCATCTTCATCATTTTGAAATCTTAAAAAGAGACTTGAAGGCAGCCTTGGGTTGGGATTTGCGAATAATGCTACTCTTACCATGCTCAAAGTCTCAAATAGAAAACCAGAAACGAATTGCCTCAGCAGTAAAGAAGTTGATACTACAAGGAGTGATGATTCCTTAGACCATCTTCCAGTTATCACAACAAAGGAGGCTGTAGTCGGCTACTTTATCCGTCTGTACGAACCATTTTCTAACCTTGCGATTCATGTTCTTGCACATTTCGGGGCTGCCGTTATCAGTATGTATTTCTTATATAACCATCAAATTCTGAGCAAATAATTTTGCTAGCTGGACTCCCAAACAGTTCAGTTTTCCGATAGAAAATTGCAAGCTCACTCTTCTTAGGTAACTTTGCGAGCAATTGACTGAATGCCCTGGAATTTCACGAACCTCATAGTTCTCACCATCATCCCCACTCAATGGTCTTCTATCTTGCCTGAAATGATTGATAGACCTGTTCAAATTTAAGCGACCCTTCATCTCTACAGAACAACGCAGATATGATGCACTTCTTTTAGGTCTTAATGCATTGTTCAACTGGATCCGCAGTTCATAAACCATAGGGAAACAGTGGAGCAAGTTTGCTATTGCCACCGCCGCACCCTTCCTCGAGGACTTGTACCTTACTTCTAGCTCAAGGCGCTCCAGGTTATGAAACAACTTGCTGCTCACAAGGAGGTCGTCCTGCGGCTTCGTATCATTATCATGAATGGCAATGTGCTATATTGGATAGTCAACGTTCAGCTTCAATACATTGGTGTTGTAGAAATTCTGAATGCATTGCCAGAAGGGTACGCGCACACCTCGGTTATCATCGTCGATCATGTGCAAATCTACTCTGGTTATGTTGGATGCTTGTGACTTTAGCGAAAGTCGTGCATTCCCCCGATATCTGAAGTACCGCAACCTTGGAGAGTCGAGCTCAATGACGACAGATTTCTTCCAGTGAAAGTCGCATTCTACTAGCTCGAGGGAAGTAACTCTTGGGAAGTGGAACCGGCAGAAGTAACCATATGGTCGCCGATATGGCAAGAGATCACCTTCCACTAGTTCATCGCCGTCAAGGAGAAAGATTGTGCATACCAGTTGCAATTTGGCAAGTTGCAGCGCGCCGGCAACCATGCCTTGGAGAACCCTCAGACAAACGCAACATCCCTGGAGCAACAGCGTTGACAAATTTGGGAGTGTAGTGCCGAGTGGAGCCGGTACTAGCTTCCTGCAGTTGAAGATCTGCAGCACCCGGAGAGCCTCGGACAGTAAGGTGCCCAAGTTGAGGTCGTAGAACCCTATTTCGACAGGGACAGTGCCAGGGAGAAGACGTCTGTGTGCCCTGACGCAAAGCTCCTCGACGTGCCGCGCGGCCGGATGCGAGAGCACGTCGCCGATCATGTCATGATTCGAACCGTCGGCATGCATGGATCGGAAGAACTCGACCCAGTGGTAGCATTCGTCCTCCACGTGGACGGTGAGCCTCTTGACGGTCCCGGAGGCGGCGGCGAGCGCCGGCTCGGCGCCGTGGAAGAAGTCTTCGCGCATCGCGAAGCTGAAGCCGCCACCGTAGGAGCGCGAGTCGAGGTTGACGGCGCCGGACGTGCGCCACAGCGACCGCCATCGCCGCGAGAGCACGGCCGTGGACGCGCCCTCCCTGGCCGGCGCGAAGCGGAGTATGTGCCGTAGCAGGTCGTCGGAGAGGTCGGACAGGCGGTCGGCGGCCATCGTTCGTGGATTTCCACGGCGGCGGCGCAAACTAAGCCGCCATTAAGCGGTTGGGGTGAAGGTCTTGGATGCGCCTCGGAATTGCTGGCAATTCGATCGACGGTGATTTTATTTTTGAGGAACTCATCGACGGTGATTTGTTTGCACGCAGCAGGTACTGCTGGTTTTCTGGACTGGATAGCTTACTGTTCTGACACTGGATTATGGCCCTCCTCCGCTTATTTACGGCCCATGCATGCTGAGCAGGCCAAGATTGTTTTTTTTTTCTTTGGTGAGAGCTTCCAAATGACTTTGAACCTGCTGATCTTGAGATTCATTAAGTCCACCGCGGGCGTCTTGCTGTCAATAGAGACATTGCCTCCCGCCAACTCATAGTAGATCAACAACCACAATGATCCATCTGGAAGAACTAATGCATTTCTCTTCGCAAAACAAAAGAACTAATGCATTTCTTCTTTGAATGTAAATCAAAATTCAGTCTTCTAATATAGACTTAATGCCAGCATTTATATGAAAATAAAAGAAATGAATATACCAATTAAATATCAATTTGCTTCACAGTCACAAACCGTTTTCTTCATCATTCCAAAATCTTATAAAAAAAGAAAGACCTGCAGTTCGCCTTGGGTTGGGAGTTGGGACTGGCAAATTGTGCTACTCGCACCAAGCTCAAATTGTGAAAGAAAAATGGAAGGATGAGACTCGCTAGCATAGAAATTGATACTATAATTAAGGTCTAGAAGATCGTTCAGAGCCTGCCATTTATTTAGTCCGTATGTCATCTTCATTCATGTTCCATAAGTTATCACAACACAGGAGGCTGTAGTCGGCTACTTTATCCTTCTGTATGAACCAGCTTCTAAACTTGCCATTCATGTACTTGCAAATTTCGGGGTCTCCATTATCAGTATGTACTTCATCAAGAACCATTTCATTCTCAGCAAACAATTTGGCCAGCTGGACACCAAAACAGTTCAGTTTGCTCATTGAAAATTGCAGGCTCACTCTTCTCACATAACTTTGCGAGCAATTGACTGAATGCTCGCTTAAACCTGGCATATTACGAGCCTCATAGCTGTCATCAGGATCCCCACTCAACGGTGTTCTGCGGTGCCTGAAAGGATTGACAGACCGGCCAAAATCCATGTGGCTCTTCATGACTATAGAACAACGCAAGAAGGATGCGCTTCTCTTGGGTCTGAGTCCATTGTTCAACTGGATCCTAAGTTCACAAACCGCAGGGCAACAGTGGAGCAAGTTCGCCATTGCCAAATCTGCACTCTTGTTGGAGGACTTGTACCTTACTTCCAGCTCAACACGCTTAAGATTTCGAAAGTTTAGTAGGAGGTCATCCTGCATCTTCTTATCTGTGACGGCGATCTTCTCTATCGGGTAGTCAGCATTCAGCTTCAAGACATTTGAGTTGAGGAATTTCTGAATAAATTGCCAGAAGTGAGCACACATTTGTTCTCGTTTGTTAGCATCGTTGATCAAGTGCAAATCTACTCGGGTTACATTTGATGGCGGTGACTTCAGACGAAGCTGTTGAACATCCCCCCGAAATCTGACGTAACGCAACCTCGGAGCGTCGAGCTCCATGACGACAGCTCTCGTCCAACCTGTCCACTCACAGTCTGCAAGCTCAAGGGTGGTGAGACTAGGGCAACAGAGCCTTAAGAACGGTGCCCGAGATGGAGAACCGTCATCGACCACTGTTTCGTCTTCGAAAAGTAAAAGGTATGAGGATTCCAATTGCAGCGTGGTGAGTTGCAGCGCGTCGGCAATCAGACCGCGGAGACCCGTAAGCCAAACGCAACTTCCTTGAGCCGCACCGTCGACAAAAGTGGGAACGAGGCCGTGGCACCAAGTGGAGCTGGTGCTAGGTCCCTGCAGTTGATGATGTGCAGCACCCGAAGAGACTTGGACGGCAGGGCGCCTATGTTGAGGTTGTAGAAGAGGATTCTGAACCGGTCAGTGCCGGGTCTGTGGGCCCTGATGCAAATCTCCTCGACGTGCTGCGCCGCCGCATGAGAGAGCACAGCGCCGATCGTGTCATGCTCCGATCCGTCGGCGCGCCAGAATAGGAAGAACGCCTCCCAATGGATGCCTTCCTCCACGTGGACGGTGAGCCTCCTGACGGGAGCATCGGCGGCGGCGGCGAGCGCCGCCTCGGCGCCGCGGACGAAGTCGTCGCGCTTTGCGAAGCTGAAGCGGCCGCCGTGCGCCCGGTCGTAGGAGCGCGAGTCGAGGTTGACGGCGCCGGACGTGCGCCACAGCGAGCGCCACCGCCGCGAGAGCACGGCGGTGGACGCGCCCTCCCTTGCCGGCGCGAAGCGGAGGATGTGCCGAAGCAGATCGTCGGGGAGCTCGGACAGGCGGTCGGCAGTCATCGTTTGTGGACGTCTGCTGTGGCGGCGGCGGCGGTCACGCAGCTAGGGTAAAAGGTCTCGGATGTGCCTTAGAAGAAATGTAGGCGATTCGATCTACGGTGATGTATTTGCACGTAGGTACTCCTTTTCTTTTTCGTGAAGAACACGTACGTAGTTTTTTTTTTTAGATCAAACGCGGACGTAGGTGATTCTATCTACGGTGCTGGTTTTTTGGACTGGATGGCTTACAGTTTGAACACTGCCCCAGGGATACTGAGCAGGCCATGGTTCCTTTGGTAGATATATACATACATCGAGCACTGATTTAAGCTTCGGTATTTTAATTTTGAGCAGAAATTTTAGCTTTGGTATTGTTGATTTTTTTTAGAAAAGGATACATATTTTAGTGTTTTCATTTGAGGAGATTTTTTTAAATGTTATGTATAAAAAAAGATGCACATAGCCATAATAATAATAATTACTATAGCGAGAAAGATGCTTCAATCCTGATCGCACATAGCCAACATTTTCCTTCCGCTGCACCACGCTCCGCACCTTTTGCATCGGCTAGTGCCATCTCAACCCGCCGATGATCGTCTACCTGTCGTCGCTCGACACGATGCTCTTGATCCGCGTCACCGACCATAAGGTCGACATCAAGCGGCTGGTCTCCAGCTACCCGCACCTCGCACACCTTACGAGCGTGAGGCCATCGGCAGCGTGACCAAAATCACACCACGCGCCTCCGCAGGTTAGCATTGCGGTGCTACCACAACCTTAAAACCATCACCGCCGACTTGTTGGAGCTCCGTGACTTTGACTACACGGGCTCAGTGCATCCTTCCCGGATCACGTCTTCTATTTTTCTGTCATGTCGTGTGTGGCTGAGTTTTTCGAGTCTGTAATAATTAACTTCCGGTCTTGGAACATGGTTTTTATCTACTGCTACTTCTCAGTCTGCCTCACGCTTACCCAAATTGATGCCGGGTCCATGTGCATGGTCATAAGGGTAAGTGTTTATGTTGAAAAAACCTGACACTATCGTAAACTAGTGATGGCTACTATTTGTTAATAATGTATGTATGGAAGTTCTAGCATATGAATTTTGTTCCTAAATTTGTATCATCATTATATACTGTATTTGATCTAGTTCAAACAACCATAGAAAATAATTATAATTTTGTGACACCGTTTCTAAATTTATTATGCAAAATCAAAATTTCTAGTGTGAAAGGAGTGCTAAAATTTATATCCACAGGGCGACGATGTTAGAGCACTTGTTCAACTAACAAATAACCAAATCAATTACTATTATATTATAGTACTCATCTTTATAAAACTGCAGGTTAAGTCAGACATTGCATCACGACTATATAGCAATGATACTGATCTCTTTGCACATAAGAACCTTTAAGAAATATCCTTACAAATATTAAATGCTACCTTCTATAATATTGCAAAATTTACAATAATGCCAATTTTGATGAAAATTCTAGAAGTTTTACTCTATAAGATAAAGATCTCGATGGTAACAATGGGTGTGTAAAGACTAAAATTGAAGGAAGTTCTACTGTATAACACTTTTGTACAATGCTTCCGGCATTCACAGTCGCAGAAGGACAGCAACTGCCAGAAAATGAGGAAGGGAATTCTCGTCGCTTGTGGCAGTGAAGCGAGTGTTGGGGAGGGCAACACTGCTGCCGTCCGGTAACCAAACAGTGCCATGCCGAGCACATCGCAAATGTGCAACCCATGCATTGAAGCTGCCAGCGGTCGACATCCTTGTCTGCCCGCAGGACTCAGAACAGGGCCTGAAGAAAGAAAGCGATGCGCGCTCAGCTGCGCGCATGCTAGCTCTGCCGTCCCCTTCACCCGGCCCGTGCCTCCGCCACACAACATCCATGCTGCAGTGCAACTCTCTATCGAGCCTTTGCTCACGACCATTGGCTAGTCAGTCAAATGTCGACCACCCCGGGTTGGCGTTTCGATCGAGTCCCCGTCGTCGCCAAGAGAGGCTGGTGGCTCGCCGGAAGGCCCCCCATGCTCTGTTCGTTTCTTGGTCTCCCGTCCTCGGCAAGGACGCCTCCCCATTCAACTATGTCTCCGACCATCCTTTCACCAGCCTGCAGCGGCATCTTGGCCAGCGCGGCAGGCGACGTGCCGCGCCGGTGCTCGCGCGCCATGCTTGCATCGCCCGTGGTGGAAGAGGGAAGCCATGGCTGTCAGACCCCATTTCTGGAATCTGTTGTGCATCCTGTATCAGTCCTTGGATCAGTAGCTGATACGCACAAGAACACAGATATGATAATCAAAAGCATACTTCGAATAGCTAAATAAGTAGAATACCTGGGATAGAACCCTTAGACAGCGGAAGATCTTGGCCCAAAGCCACAAGCAAACTTGAGAAGCAGAACCGGAAACCCAATCGTCGTCGCCTTCTACGAAGTCTTCTCCTACTAAACCAACATTCGCAAATGCGTGAGTACATAAGGTACTTAGCAAGCCCTACACTACACAAGGGTATAAATACATGCATATATGATTCTAGCAAGGATTTAGGCTTATTGGTTCATTTTGCAGAAAGAAACTTTTATGCAAGGTTCAGGAAGATATATCAAAGATGAGAGAAGAAAAATAATAGTTTGACAATATCTTAGTTGGTTGGCCGAGAATGAAACGTTCCCGCCAGTTCTCAAGTTTTAGTTGGGCCTTCTGACCTCAATGGTCATACCGACCCGGCACAATTGCCATCACTTCCAAAACACGAGCAGGCTACTGCTCACGCACACATCAAGGAATTATCATGAAAGTGGCTAATCATATCGAACTCAACATAGATGCGTCATATGCCGTGACTGCCGTCCATCCGGATGAATTTTACACTCTGCAGAGGTTGTACATCTTTACCCACCGACTACATTGCTCTTGGCGAAGGAGCAACATAGCGAAACCCACCTTTCCCGAGTATCCCCACAATGCCACCCACAAGCCATACCCAGGGGCTCATTCATGAGACTACAAGTAGTCCTCATGCAGACCCGTCTGCACATCAAGGTGGGGATCACAAGCCAGATCTCCTAAGCAATACAAACTCCGGAGTCTTCTCCTGGGCGCTCGTTTGCGCTACTGCCTCCTGGATGGATCAAGGTGGTAGGTACCAGAAAGTTAGGGTCAAGTCCTGCCCATAACAGGATCCGTGGTAGTACGAGAATCATCTTGTTAAAGGTTGAATGAACCGGTACTTATGTGGCCGGGCAAGCACCATGCTCCCTCACTAAGGGACTATCATACTTATCCATCATATCATCAATCACTTACTAATGTTCTTGCCCGCAATCCAGCCCATCCCATCATCACCGTCTCTATCATCATTATCATCATCACCTAACACAGTTGTGCTACTCCCAATCCCAAATATCACACGCACACCACCAAACTCATTTAACACAGTTGTAAAGCATATATGTGAGTAAGGTGTGGCAATGTAGAAGCATTGCGAGGGGTCCTAAGCAGTCTAGTAGCAAGGTGATCGTGCCATCATAGAAATAATGGAACTATCCTAGGGTTATCAAGGTGACAGATAAACAAGGGTAAACAAGGATTTAGATATTAACGCCTAAATAAATGGCATCAATATCGATAAGCAAATAGGACCATAGCTACACAAGTAGTAAAATAACAAGTAATGCAAGTACGAGAATAGGCCATATGGGTGCATTGTGAAAACTGTAGGTTCAATCATGATCAAGGAGAAGTAGAGCTTGCCTGAAAGACGCTATCCTAATCTTTCAATTCTGAGTCTTTAGGATCTTCTGTCGATATCTTTAAGTCTTTCCTCGAAGTTTGTATCTTCTGATTCGTCCTTGACTTGGTTTTTTCGCTCATCCCTGAAGATTGAATGCTCCTCGAATTCGTGTGGCTCTTCCTCGGATCTTGTGTAAGCTAGCGCATAGAAATATACCGTATAAACAAACTACCGCAAAAGGAATAAAGATCGAAAAGAGCCAAATAAGATTCGATTAACTCCAACAAGAACCAATTGAACACCAATGAAGAACAAGGGACAAAAATCATGTATGATGCGGCACAGTTTATTTATGAAAGGTTATACATTACAAATTATATTCTCGGCCATGCAAAGGCCATATTCACCTAGACAAATTATTATTTATCAAATTTTCTCTTAAAAGAAGTAAGGGTGCATGGTTTTGCATAAGACTTTACTTACTGAAATCTTGAGGTGAGTATGATGAGATGCACATGCTTTATTGATGGTGATTGTGTGCATAACTAATATGTAAGCTTCTATATTATTCCTATTAAAGAGCAAGCATGTAAATGTTTAATTATATGAACTATGCATGGCGAGGATATGTAAGCATGCACTTACATGTAACGTTAGGTATGCAAGTGTTTAAGGATCTTACATGCATAAGTTATTAAGATTAGTTATTTTCTGATTTATGATCTCTACATGCCATCTATTAAAGGGAGGTTACTAAGTTATTTTGTATGTATGGGTGCATGAACAAAACATGGATAAATGCATGATATGCATTAGCGATCATTATATGCGCGTGCATGTGAACATATGTACATTTGTATGAAAGTGCATATGTTTCTGGTAAGCAGGTAATAGTTGCTGATACGACAAAGACACGTGCATGTGATCATGCATGTTATGAATGCACAATTGCAATTAAAAGAGCAATAAACAACAATAGAACCCAATAAGATCCAATGAAAATACCGCATATAAATAAGATTGATAAATCAAATAGGTTGGGTGGAAGTTGACGATCAACACGGGATTAGGTTCGTTTAAGAGATAACTGAGCTTAGGTTATGGTTGAATCTAGGTCACGATGAAAGGAGGTTACTTTGCTTTGATGTGGAAGGACACGGCGATATTGGCTAGGTTCAACACTAACAAGGTGAAGGAGCCTTGGCGCTTTGTGGGATAGACGTTGAATGATTTATCGAAATAGGATTTATCGAGCGAGAGAGGAACTTATGGTATGGATGGTTTATAGATCTAGTGTGCAGCTCTAAAAGCAGGATCAAAAGATTCTACGCATTTCTACGAACGCGTGAGCGCAAGAATCACTCAAAACGGAGCTACGGTTACGAAATTACAGAGGTTTAAAGGTTCTAGGAAGGTTTAAAGGTTTTAGGGGCTTATTTGTAATTACAAAGGACTTACATGTAATTACAAAAGGTTCTGGGGACTGGTATATAATTATGGAAAAGTTTAGAGGCCTTGATGTAAAATGACAGGGGCTAAAAGGTAATTATAGAAAAGTATAAGGGCTTTTTTGTAAAAAGATGGGACCTAAACAGAATTAAAAAAAACTAGAGGGGCTTATCTGTAAAATGTAGAGGGTCTGGGATTTTCTGGAATTTCTAGAATTAGTTTTCTATAGGAAAAGGTGTGGACCGGGTCCACGGGCTCGTGGACTGACTGGGGGCCGCGGTCCACCGGTCCACGGTGGACCGATTACACACCCTGAAGGGGTACGTAATCTGGGCCACACGATGCGATATGGACGGCTGAGGGCAGAGGGGAGGGAAGCACGGTGGCCGGCGGCGAGCGGGCGGCGCGGGAGGCGGCGGCGACTAGCCGGAGTTGGCCGGAACGGCGCTCCGGCGACCAAAAGCTCGCCGCGATAGATCGAGAAGGAAGAGGAGGAAGCCGTGAGCTCACCTAGGGAATGTGTCGTCGACGGGAAGCTACGGAGGAGGCCGGTGACGAAGGGGAGCAGCTCACAGAGGAAGCGCTTGGCGCGGAAGGTGCTCCGATGCTCCTCGTCGTGTTTCTGCTGGCCGGGGAGATGCGCGGTGACGCGGCGATGCTGATGCGCGCACGAGGCGAGCAGGACGAGGTCGGGTAGACGGCCGTCGTTGAGCTCGCGCGGCGGCGGATGGCGGCACGCGGCGAGGCTAGGGTTAGGGAAACGGCGGCTTTGAGAGAGAGAGAGAGAGAGAGAGAGAGAGAGTGCAGAGGAGGGCGCGGCGAATTAAATAGGCGGAGGAGGAGGCATCCTTCGCCTTGAAGCTTCCCCGACTCCGGTCAATGGCGGCGGCGAGCTTAACCGATAAGGTCAACAAATGCGGCGGACCTTATCCTCGCGGAGTCCAATATTGCAGCGCCGCTCCATACGCGCGTTGAATTTGCTGACATCCTGCGCGCGTGGCTACAGGACCGGAGAGAGCGACGGGGCAGAGGCACGTCGGCGGCGGCGTCGACGAGCTCAATCGAGCTGGAGGAGGGAGACGACGGCGACGCGGGCTGGGCCAGGCCGAAACAGGCCCGAGCGAAGCTGGGCCGAGCGAGAAGGGGGAAGCGGCCCACTGCGGGAAAAAGAGAGAGAGAAGGAGGAGCTGGGCTGGGCCGGCAATGGAAGAAAAAGGGGTTTCGGCCCGGAGAGGTTACAAGGTTTAAACATTTTCTGGGTTTTGAGGGATTCCAAATTTGAATGAAATTCAAATTTGAAAAGGGGATCAACTTAAACTAATATTCCAAATAAAATCGGTAAATCCAAAAATGCATGTGGTGAGTTTTTGATGCAAGTTTTAAATTCAAAAATTTTAAATTCAAGGTGATTTTGTGAGGGTTTAGCATATAATATTTTAATTTGTGGTAAATTCCAAAGTTCAAACTTTTAGAAAACATTAAATGTAAACAAACACTTGAGCATTGATTTTATATTATGAAAATTTCAGATTCATCTAAGTTGAATCACTTTAGTAAATTTTATTTTGTAAATCTTGTGAGGAGGAAAGAAACAAACAAAATTTCAAATTCGGAGTGATTTTTATTCCATTTAATTATTGATTTGAAATTAGGGGTGTTACAATGGCACCGTCCAGGAGTTCATGTGTCGCGGCGAGGAGGATCAGTACGACATCGACGACGTGCTCTCCCACCCCTCGTGCCGGCGCGTCGAGGAGCTCCGCGTCGAGGCCTACACTTCCTACACTCCTTTGGCCGGCCGCAAGTACGACGGCCCGACGTCCATGCTGGAGAAGGGCGTCGGGCACTACAAGCTCTGCCTCGGCCCCGTTGCATCACGAACTGCAGCGATTTTCACCAATTGCAGCGATCTCCGGGAGCCGCACGTCATCAACTGCTGCGATCTGGAGCCGCCGCTGCAGCCGGACGCCTTCTTCTTCTTCCCGTGCCTGGCAGTGCTGCGGCTGCACAGCTGCGCCGTCTCGCTCCGCGACCTCCAGGACACAGTCACCGCCTCGCCGCAGCTCGACACCTTGCATCTAGATTACGTCTTCATCACAACAGAGGATTGTGAGCCTTCGGACTAGGAAGATGCATGATGGGACGACGAAGACGTTCGAGACGATCATATAGAACCTTGGGATCGGATACTAAGCTTCTGCTGCCCAATTGTCACCGTCCTAGCGCTGCTGAATTGCTGCTATGACCGTAGTTTTACCATCCAGCTCAACGCCCCGAGAGTGCGGCACTTCAGGTATAGCGGCCACGTTTACAGGTTCTGTCTGAAATCCCCAATGCCGGAGCTGACACGAGTTGAGCTGCACATCATTCCATACGCAGAATGCAAACGCTTCTGGCAAGTTCTGAAGCTGAAATTTGAATGCCCGATCGACGACATTGCTGTCGCCGAGGAGAAGAGGCACGACGAGCTCCTAGGTGACGTATTGTTCAGCAACCTCGAGCGCCTTGAGGTGGATGCAAAGCACGAGGGCACGAGCTCGGCGACGGTTGCGATAGGAAACCTTGCTCCAGTGCTCCCCTGCGGTTCCTGAACTCAGCCTCAAGTTGAACATTGACGATCCTTACAGATGCCGTCCATGTACATAAGAGGACCGCGCTTAACAAGAAAGCCCGATTGGATTTCCGTAAGTCCATTGATCACATCACGCGCTGCAAAGATGAAGTGGTTTCCTTCGGCGGATACGATGAGGGGTATGAGGTTTTTAATATTCCTGGATTGAGTCTAAACGAGTGAGCTTGCAGTTTCGTTTGGAGAAGTCAAACCGCTTTGCTGTCCAACTGGCCAAATTATTGTTCGAGAAAGCGATGGTTCTCGAAGAACTATGCATTGACGATGGGAACCATAAAATGTGCGAGAACATTAATCGCAAGTTGGTGGACGTGTCACCAATCCGTTGCAGCCTTGTCCAGATTACAAGGTGTTCGGTGGAATTTCACAAGAGGCAGGCGCGAAACAACTCGTTGCCTCCAAAATCCGTGAGCCAGTTCCCAAAATTCGAACCATGAAATCTAAAGAAGAAACTCGTTGATTTTTTAAGAGATGAAGGACCAAAGTTAGACCAAGACGACTTGAGGGACTAAAGTTGGACTTAATCCTTTTTTTAGAACACATGAGTACTGCTGATTATCGTTTTCTGGACTAGATAGCTTAATGTTCGAACACTAGATTACGGCCCATGGACACTAAGCAGGCCATGGCTTCTTTGGGAGAGATATACATACATCGAGCTGGTTTAAAATTTGGTATTTAATTTTGAGGAGAAATTTTAGCTTTGATTACTTTGTGCCAAGCTCAATCTTCTGCTGCACCACGCTCCACACCGTCTGCATTGGCCCGTGCTAGCTCAACCCGCCGCCAACTGTATACATGCCGTCGCTTGACATGATGCTTCTGATCCGAGTATTTGCCAAAACGGCTGATCTCTAACTGTTCGTGGCTCGCCGACCTCACGCTCGAGGCCTGTGGTAACATGACCATGCTCTCCGTCCGTTCACACCATGCACCTCCGCAGGCTGGCGCTGCGGTGCTGCCATAACCTAAAAATCGTCGTCGCTGACTTGTCCAGGTTGAAAAAAATCTCACACTATCCTAAACTAGTGACAACTATTGTTTGTTAATAATGTACCTATTGAAGTTGTAGCATATGAATTTTCCTCCTAACAACGATTACTAGTGTATCATCATTACAGACGACATTTTAGTACAAACAACCATCTTAAAATGTTATGCTTTAGTGACATTGTATCTAAATTTCTTATGCAAACTCAAAATTTCTAGTGTGAAAGAACGAGTTCAAAAGTTTATCCACGGAAAAAATGTTAGAGCACTTGTTGGAGTAACAAAGATCCAAATCAATTATTATTATATTATAACCATCTTTAAAAAACTGTAGGTTAAGTAAGACATTGCATCACTACTATATAGCAATGGTACGCACCAACCTCTTGCACATTAATACCTTTAAGAAATATCCTTACAAATATATACCTTGTGCCAATTTCTATAATATTGCAAAATTTACAATAATGCCAATCATGCATTATTTTGATGAAAATTCTAGAAGTTTTACTCTATAAGATCGATAAAGATGTCGGTGGTAACAATGGGTGTGTAAAGACTAGAATTGATGGAAGCTCCACTGTATAATACTTTAGTACGAATTTTAGAAAATAATAATGTTCTCATTATAAGTTTTATATCATAAATGCAAAAGTCTCATATAACTTGGAAGCTTCCCTACTATTTTTATAGAGTAAAACGGGCCATCCCTCGTTGTGGGCTGAACAGGCCATCCGTTAAATGGGTCGGCGGGCTTGCACCTAGGCCCAAGCACGGCCCTAGGCAGGCTCCGAGCCGGCACAACTCCTCTATGATCAGGGCTCAGACCGTGCCGTGCTCCGTATGTTTCTTGGTCTCCTGTCATCCTCGGCATGGACTCCTCCCCAGCAACGTCTCCGACCATCCTTTCGCCAGCCTGCAGCTACGTCTCGGCGTGCAAGTCACAAACCATCCCGCCTCTGCTTCTGTAGGTTGCCGTTCCAGTACAGACTGCGCCTGTGTAGTGTTCCACTGCCCACTGATTCCAACGAATCCGACCCCGGGTCTGAGTTCCACCGATTCCCAGTCGAAAACGAAAAGGAAGATATTTCCGATTTCAAATAGTGTTCACGACCGCCTGCACATCGTCAAAGCGACCGATTGCGGCCGCGGCGGCCGGGACACAGCTTTCCGACCTTCCCGACGACCTGGTGCAGCGCATCCTCTACTTAGTGCCCTCACGGGAGGCCACGTCCACGACCGTGCTCTCGCGGAGCTGGTGCCATCTGTGGCCAACGCCGTGGCGCGGCAGCGCCGGCGTCCAACTCGACACCCGCGGCTCCCACGAACGCCGCGGTGATGACGGCTGCACGATCGCCGGCAGGCGCAGCGCCTTCTTCCGCGGCGCCGCGGCGGCGCTAGACGCGCACGGGCCCGTGAGGAGGCTCACGATCCGCGTCGAGGATCGCGGCCACTACGCCCTCAAGACGTTCATGTTGCGCGGTGGCATCCAGGCTTACATTTCCTACTTTCCGTTCGATATGGCTACTAGTACCACGGCCCGACGTCCTTGCCGAATAGCGACCTTGGCTTCTACACGATCAGGGTTTGCTCCGTTCCATGCCAGGGTCTCCGAGAGCTGCACATCACCAACTGCAGCAATCTGGACTCGCCGCCACCATCTGCATTCTTCCTGTGCCTGTCAGTGCTGCGCCTGCACAGGTGCGTCGTCTGGCTCCGCAGCCTCCAGGACACGATCCTGGCCTCGCCGCAGCCTTGACACCATGCATCTTGGTTACATCTTCATTGACATGCTGCTTCACTTCTCCTGGTGCTCATTTCATCTCGCTGCCTCTCATTCCACTCCAAAGGTTAGTACATATATATCCTTACTCTCTTTTCGATCATTCTTTCTGTAATATCCTGTATTGCTCTCTTTTGTTTGATTTTCTGTTGCTGTTTTAGGTTCATCTGGTGCTGGCTCTCTCTTTCTATCTTACATTGTTTATAACATGCAACCACTCATTTCTTTTTTTTTGAACCTCTCATTCCTGAATACAAATGTAATATCTGTTCGTGTACATTCAAAGAGACACAACCCACTCAAACACACACGAACTCCCCTACATCTATACCCAGAAAAACAAACGCGTCCCTCAAAAGAATATTGCACGACTGTCCCCACGCGGTGAGAGATACCGAGAATGGAAAACAACTAATATATGATACTGAAATTGAGCATAAAGAGACATTAAACATGACACAAATAAGACCTAAAAATAAATAAAGATTTTTGTTCATTATCTTATAGTGGTTCTAAATAACTTATTTTTCTTGTCTCCTATAAGTGATATTTATGTCAGCATACTAAAAAGTATTTTGTTTTAGTCCTAACCGTAATATAACATAAATATAATTGTTCTATATAACTTATATATAGATATTTTTGTTCATTATCTTATAGTTGTTCTATATAACTTATTTTCTTGTCTCCTATTAGGGTTTTGTTTATGTCTGCATACTAAAAAGTATTTTGTTTAGTTTCAACAGTAGATTCAGAACATGACACAAATAAAACATAAATATATACAAAGATTTTTGTTCATTATCTCTCTAGTTGTTCTTTATAACTTATTCTTCTCTATTATGGATTTTGTTTATGTATGGATACTAGCTAGCACCGATCAGATAGCCGTCATCAAGCGGCCGGTCTCTAGCTGTCTGTGCCTCTCCGACCTCAAGCTTGAGGCCCGCGGGAACATAATCAAGCTATCCATCCGTCACACCACGCACCTCCACAGGCTGGCCCTGCGGTGGTGCCACAACAACCTAAAAACCGTCACCACCGACTTGTCTAGGTTGAACACTATCCTACAATAGTGATGGCTCCTGTTTGTTAATATCGCACGTATGGAAGTTCTAGCATATGAATATTTTTCCTAAATTTGTAGTATCATCATTATACACGACATTTTAGTTCAAACAACCATAAAAAATAATTATGCTTTAATTAGTGACATCGTCTCTAAATTTCTTATGCAAAATCAAAATTTCTAGTGTGAAAGAATGAGTTCAAAAGTTTATTCGCAGAAACAATGTTAGAGCACTTGTTCAACAACAAATATCCAAATCAATTACTGTTATATTGTAGCCATCTTAAAAAAACTGCAGGTTAAGTCAGTGTTGACGGTCCTTACGACCCATTTTTACCGTCAACTTTATGCACCTTTTGGAACCTAACATCATCACCAAGGGTAGACATAGAGCTTATTTCTAACAAATTCCACTAGTCTTGGTGAAATTATGAGTGCAGGTGCAATTCATATAAAAACAGGGGAAAACATGCACTAAACATGGACTTTGCAATCGACGGATTTTCCCGGACTAAAGAATTTAGTCCAAAAGCCCAAAACCACAGAACCAGGCTTCAAGACCAAGCAATGCAAGTGGATTGGGCACATACATAGCCAGAGGAAGGAGCCAGAGGAGGATCAGGCCCAGTGGGGCCCAGGCCAGGTCGGCCGACCCCCTCTGGCCAGGTCGGCCGACCTGCCAGGGAGGCCCCCCTGGCCCACTCTTCTCTGGCGGTTCACAACCGACCTCTGGAGGTCGGTTCCCCCTGCATTAAATGCCACCGACCTCAGGAACCGCCTCAAAGTTGCCGACCTTCCAAGGCTATAAATAAAGGGGCACCCCTCCCTCTCTGAACACACGACAACACACATTGACACCAAGAGGAATCCAATCTCTAGCATTAGACTAGTCTCTAGGCAGTAGAGGATTAGAGGGGAGAGTTTGGTAGAGGAGAGGGCTGTCCTCCCTTTGTGAGAACTTAGCCCAATCTTGTATCTTGAGGATACTTGCTAATAATATATTGTTCGTCGTTCGTTCATCGTTCGTTCGTCGTTCATCTCATATTAAGTAAGTATCAAGGTCCACCTCAATAGAATTATCTTCTTTATTCCTCATGCCTTATGATTGTACTAGTATGATGATCATGTGCTTTCTATGTGGTTATTATCTAGTCATGATTGGTTGCTTCATGCTTGACATGCCTTTATTCATTCGTTTATGTCCTTACACTCGATTCATGCATGAAATGGTGAGACATGCTCAGGCCCATGACTTGTTAATCCGTAGGGTTAGAGTTATGTGCGATATAGATCGTAGCTTGTTAATCCGCAGGGTTAGAGTTACGCATGTCTCACCTATTGACTTGATGATCCGTAGGGTCAGAGTCATGCATGTTCTAGCACTTGATTTGTTGATCCGTCGGGTCAGGATTAGGTGTACTCTTATTCCCGACTTGATGATCCGAAGGGTCAAAGTCCCGTGGGAATCGAGAGTACTATTTAGCAATGTGAGCGTGGTGCTTAGGTTGATAAACAGCTTTGGGTGTTTGGTTGTCTGCTTGAACAAGAGAAGGTCTGGCAGCGAGGACTTAATTGCCTTATTGTCACGTGACCCTAGGACTGGCATTGGAGACTTAATCGCCCTAGTGCCACGTGTCCTAGTAGGGGGGTTTGCCGGTAGGTGGTGACAGCCCTGCTGTGCTTAATCCTCTTTGTTCTACGGTAGATAGCCTTGATTGCCTGGTAGAAGGAATACCGGTAGGTGGTGACAGCCCTGCTGGTTACCCCCCTTGTTCCAGGTTGACATAGAGTTTAGACTTGTATGTGTTGCATGAGCAGGAATATAAGAAGTACATAAGGATCCATCTCGGCTCTCTTCTTAACCCCGCTTAGCCTAGGCTTAGTTCTACTGTTAGATTGGATTGCTCTGGTTGTGTTGTCACACTACCCCTACCATACTTTTATCCTTACCCCTGTTTAGACCTTGGTACATTATTAGTTATGTGATTATGAACTTTGCTATCTCGTAAACCACCGCCTTCCCTGTGGAAAATACGATACCCTTGAATACTCACGGGTGAAGTGCTACAACGGTATTCTCCGTGCGCTTGCGGATTTATCTGTGACCGTAAGAAATACCAACAAGCATTTCTGGCGCCGTTGCCGGGAAAGGCACTGGTTGAAGAGTCACTAGCATTGTTTATAATTATATTTCTTTTAATTACCACTGTCTAGATAGGTCTACCTTTGCTTTGTTTTCTCTTTATGTGAAAACAGGGTAGTGTACCTCTGGCGTTGACCTATCGAGGCAATACACAGAAAATCAAGAAGTAATCTTGAGACGAACAGAACCGCGAGTCACCCATCCTCAAGAATACTCTCGATAGTCAAGCCAGCTACATCCACACCATCAAGCTCAACGCCAATGGCTGAAAAGTTGTTCTAAGAATACTCCGCTGCCGTTGTTGACCGTATGGCACTTGGGCCACACGTCAGCACTGGAGACGGAAACTTCTGACTTAGAGCCAGCCAAATCTACATGGTGCAGGCCAATCCATTCCATGGAACGGCCAACGAGGACGCAAGCACCCATCTTCGAAAATTCCTGAAGGTTTGCAAAACTTTGTCCATCAAGGGAGTCAACCAAGATGTCATCCGACTTCGTCTATTTCCCTATTCTCTTGTGGGGGAAGTAAGACAATGGTTCTATTCCAACCCAAGTGTTGCGACTACTTGGGATGATTGCTCTGAAGCGTTCCTCGAGAATTACTCTCCAAGAGGCAAAGCCTATGCCCTTCATGTACAGACTCCAAACTTTTGGAGAGCACAAGAAGAATCCATTCCTAAAGCATGGGAGAAACTTCAAGATTATTTGACAACATGCCCTGATCGTGGAATGGATGATTAGACAATATTGATCAATTTCTACCATGGGTTGACACAACCAGCTCGTGACTATCTTGATTCTCGTGCCGAGAGGAGCATCTTCTCACTTACCGCTGCGGAAGCAACAAAATTAGTTGAGAAGGTAGCTATCGGTGAAGGGTGGAGACCACACCCTCAACAGGAAGAGACGCCTTCCAACATCACCCTAAAAGGGAAGCACAAGGGGAGAAGGCTTCGCACAAGTGCTTTGAAAAGACAGCTACAACCCCAACACGAGAAGTTGTTTGCATCCTCATCTCCGGGATCAAGCACCAAGTCGCCAAGCTAAACGCAATGGAGAGAAGTCTTGCTCATTGGACTTAAAACGATGATGCCCTTGCCAAAGGTAAATTGGTAGTTACCTCATATTTGATTTCTATTTCCACATGCATATTTGAATTCCCTCAATTTCATTCATGCATTTCACTTGCATATTTGAATTCTCCCTCGACATGCATTTCCATTGTTTGCATGTTTGAATCTTTCCGACTTTTGTTTGGGATTTTTCAAACCACATTACATTTACAAAAATTTCTTTATTTTTGAAAATGAGTTTGAGGCAATTTTTTTTTATGGAGAATGTTTTGAGCAAAATTTTGGAGGAATTTTTGGCACAACTCCCTCTGGTTTTCCAACACATAGCCATCATGAGGTTGTCAACCAAAATTGGACTTCATTTCATTATATTTGTTTCCAGAGTGCTTGGTGCCTTCACTTTTCATTCCACTCAAGCACTCTTTTCCAAAATTCTTACTCTTGCATTTCCCGAGAATTTTCATTGTTTGCCCCAAGTTCAAGAACAAGATCTCCTTGAAAAAAAAAAAATCTGAGAGAATAAATTTGGTAAAATTTAACTTGAGCCAACCTTTTGGAAAATGCTTTGAGCAAAAGTTTTGATGGAATTTTGGCACAGCCCCCTTGACTTTAAAGCATATAGCCATTGTGGGGCTGTTGACCAAGTTGAACTTCATTTCTTTTTATTTGGATGCAAGGGTGTTTGGATTCTTCAAATTCATCCCTTTCGTACTCAAGCACCCTTAAAACAAAATTCTTGCTCTCGCATTTCCCCAATTTTCCATGATGTTTTGTCTCAAGTTTAAGAAAAAGATTTTCTCTTTTCTTTGGTTCTCTTATTTGCATAGTTGGAGTCTTTCAAAAATAAACTTCTTCGATCTTCAGTCGTCTCCAACTCTTCTTTTTCTTTTTTTCGAAAATCATTCTCAAAGAGAGATAATTTTGAGACAAACCCTTTTGGCTTTTCGTCTCAAAGTTAAGAAAAAGATTTCCCTTTCTCTTCTTTTCTATTTGTTCAATAAATTGAGTTGCGATAAAAAAGACATCCTTGCAAAGGCAACCGACGGGAAATCCATTTGGTTTTCACTAACGTAACCCGTGCTCGAGTTCGCTTTTGTGTTCTTGCTCTTATGTGCAGCCAGGATAAAGGCCAAAAATCAGCTCATCAACACGTTGAAGAAGGCGACAAGTTCAAACACAAGTCACCCCCGACGTGACACATACTCGTCCCCCTCCATTGAGCTCATGCCTAATGTGAGAAGATTGGCATGAAGAGCCTCACGAAGATCCCATGGAGGAGGACCATGATGAAAACAACACGTCAAGACTCCTCTTCGACACCAACCTTGTCTTGGTGTGCGAAAAGAAGGTACAAGCCTACAACTTCAATTCGAAATCTCTGCACAACGAAGGTATGACCACATTCTTTGCTAATAATTGGAAGCCCAAGGGTGATATGGTTTTTGTTCGTGTGGATGAGTATGGCTCCCACCTACTTACCACATGATTTCCCATGCATCCTTGTAGTAGTTAGGCAATGGTACTACCCTTCGGTTCCTCCATAGGGCGTATCACCCTTAATGCACACATCCTTGCTTTCTACTAGGCTTTCATAAGCATTGCTTGTCAGACTTTGAGCCTACAACTCCTGATCTTCACAAGCATGCTCTTTGGCAATGAATCATATCCCTTCTTGTGCTTGATGCATGGTTGGCTTGCCATGACTTGTGTTCCTCAAAGCAATCATAGACATATCTGTATGAGGAATGAGCTTAGAATCCTCTTGCCATGGTTAACAATATCAAAATCCCTCCTATGCAATGCATGAATGGTTAGAACTTTCCAAGCAATTTGGACTTCTTGAGTGCACCTCGTTGTTTTCTCATATCATTCATGGAGTTGGGGCTTACATTGTTTCGAGTTTTCATATCACTAAGCCCCAAGTTGCTTTTAATCAACGAGGATTATCTTGCCCATGGTCACACTCAATCTTGGTTGCCCATGGTCAAACTCAATCTTGGTCCACATGACTTGCTTGTGCCTTTCTTCCTCGGCTGTACAAATGAGGTCCGGTCATCTAACCCGGGATCTTGTTTGTATGTGCTCCGAGAGCTAACCATGCCTCTCCATGTTGGATGAAGATTGCTTGCAGGAGTAGTGTTTCTGGCAGGATTCTCAAGAGCTGAATAAGAATTGCAGCCATGCGAGTGCCACCACCGTTGTGACACTTAGTGGCAGCAAAATATGGAAGACAAGATCGCCACTTCACAGCCACGCTACTCAAAAACCCAAAATGACTGTATGGCCTACTACCACAACCACATGGGGCGCAATCCCAAATCATGGGCCGAGAGCAAAGAACAAGTGTGGGGGGAGGTTCCCCCCCCCCCCCCCCCCACCCACAAAGGTAACTTGTATCGCAACTTGTATCCTTTTTCTTCCACCTTGAAAATGTCAAAATAAAATAAAAATTATAAAATTAAAATCAAAATAACACTTGAAAAATAAATAAATAAATAAATAAATAAGTAAGCTAGGTGCTTCTTCTCTCTTTTCTTTCATAAGGCACCTAGAGTTTAATTCAATAAATCTAGGCTCCCCGGTCTTTAACCCCGGTAGAGTCTTCTTTGTCTTCGCTTTGTTTTTGTTTGTTTTGAATAAATAAAGCAGGTACAAGAACAAGTGTGGAGGGAGATCTCTTGAGTTCTTCATCACGCACACATTCGAGATCTCCCCCACCAACATGATGTACAACCTCGCACTGATCGACATGTAAAACAGTGGAGCCCTCGGGACAAGAAAACAAAGTTAGGTCGAACCTTTGGGTCAATCAAATATCTCATGGCCCTCTTGATCTCCACTTCATCCAAGGCGGCGGTTTGCGCATCCTCTCTACTCCATCTCCCCAATTCATGAGTTAAAATAATCTTTTGAGTCAATCACTAAAATTTAACTCAAGAATAAAATGAACTTTGTTGTTCCCTCAACATACATGCTTCTAGTTGGTTGGCCTGCATACTCTTTATTCCTCGCATCATACACCTGTTGCTTGTGAACACCAATCTCATAGGAACCCTTGTTTATCTAAGTTGTTGGTGAATGTGATATGGTTGGATGAGATGAATCATGCTTCTTCTGCATAGAGTGCTTGGGAATTTATCTTGCAAAAATTTAAAATCTATAGCTCCATGCTCCTCGATGATCTTATATTCCTACCAAAGCCATATGTTGACTACATTGGAAAACCTACACACATATGCTGCTTGTCATTACATTGAGCTTTATCAAAATTGTGTGACCCTAGTGAGAAACTTGTCATACTCTCTTGATCAAGATCACGTACACTCCACCTCACATGCTGAACTTCTACACTGGAAGTTAAGCAATACCACCATCCATCCACCAAAATAAGTACTCCACAAAAGCATTGTTACCTTTCTCTCTCTCTAATTATCATTGGAGACATGGCTATGCAAAAGAAAGAATAATCCCTGCTCATACAAAAGTAGAGCATGATGAAAAAAAAAGAGAAGGGATAATGTTGAAAAAAAAAAAGAGAAAGAAAGAATCATAGCCATGTCCTCCTCAAACATTCAAAAAAGAGAAAGAGAGAAGCAACGCAAAAAAAAAAAAAGGAGTACAATTTCCACCACACCACCCTCATACACACTTGCACATCTTGATCAAGGTTGTATGACTTGCATTCTCCATGGATCCACCCTTTTGGTTCGGCAAAATATGTGATACAAGTATGCCTCTCTTTCATTCCCTACCAAGCTCCACATAAAGCCTTTTGTAGAAGTAGGATGAAAAGAGGCAAATCCAATGCCTTGGTAAGGAACCATACACATTGAGCGATTTGAGAGTGATCATTTGAGGAGTATGAGCTATGTTTTTACTTTGAAAATCTATCAAAAAACCCAAGTTACTCAGCAGAGGGAGTTATGATGACTTGAATCAAGACCGTTCCATTCCTCAACCGCCCAAGATGACATGGTAGACACATCAAAAGTTCACGGGTACAGGTATGGCTTGGAATAACTTGTATGCTAGCATCATACCAATGGAAGTCATGTTCCACCTTAGTCCTTCAAACTTTACTCGAGGACGAGCAAAGGCTAAGTGTGGGGGATCTTGTTGACGGTCCTTACGACCCATTTTTACCGTCAACTTTATGCACCTTTTGGAACCTAACATCATCACCAAGGGTAGACATAGAGCTTATTTCTAACAAATTCCACTAGTCTTGGTGAAATTATGAGTGCAGGTGCAATTCATATAAAAACAGGGGAAAACATGCACTAAACATGGACTTTGCAATCGACGGATTTTCCCGGACTAAAGAATTTAGTCCAAAAGCCCAAAACCACAGAACCAGGCTTCAAGACCAAACAATGCAAGTGGATTGGGCACATACATAGCCAGAGGAAGGAGCCAGAGGAGGATCAGGCCCAGTGGGGCCCAGGCCAGGTCGGCCGACCCCCTCTGGCCAGGTCGGCCGACCTGCCAGGGAGGCCCCCCTGGCCCACTCTTCTCTGGCGGTTCACAACCGACCTCTGGAGGTCGGTTCCCCCTGCATTAAATGCCACCGACCTTAGGAACCGCCTCAAAGTTGCCGACCTTCCAAAGCTATAAATAAAGGGGCACCCCTCCCTCTCTGAACACACGACAACACACATTGACACCAAGAGGAATCCAATCTCTAGCATTAGACTAGTCTCTAGGCGGTAGAGGATTAGAGGGGAGAGTTTGGTAGAGGAGAGGGCTGTCCTCCCTTTGTGAGAACTTAGCCCAATCTTGTATCTTGAGGATACTTGCTAATAATATATTGTTCGTCGTTCGTTCATCGTTCGTTCGTCGTTCATCTCATATTAAGTAAGTATCAAGGTCCACCTCAATAGAATTATCTTCTTTATTCCTCATGCCTTATGATTGTACTAGTATGATGATCATGTGCTTTCTATGTGGTTATTATCTAGTCATGATTGGTTGCTTCATGCTTGACATGCCTTTATTCATTCGTTTATGTCCTTACACTCGATTCATGCATGAAATGGTGAGACATGCTCGGGCCCATGACTTGTTAATCCGTAGGGTTAGAGTTATGTGCGATATAGATCGTAGCTTGTTAATCCGCAGGGTTAGAGTTACGCATGTCTCACCCATTGACTTGATGATCCGTAGGGTCAGAGTCATGCATGTTCTAGCACTTGATTTGTTGATCCGTCGGGTCAGGATTAGGTGTACTCTTATTCCCGACTTGATGATCCGAAGGGTCAAAGTCCCGTGGGAATTGAGAGTACTGTTTAGCAATGTGAGCGTGGTGCTTAGATTGATAAACAGCTTTGGGTGTTTGGTTGTCTGCTTGAACAAGAGAAGGTCTGGCAGTGAGGACTTAATTGCCTTATTGTCACGTGACCCTAGGACTGGCATTGGAGACTTAATCGCCCTAGTGCCACGTGTCCTAGTAGGGGGGTTTGCCGGTAGGTGGTGACAGCCCTGCTGTGCCTAATCCTCTTTGTTCTATGGTAGATAGCCTTGATTGCCTGGTTGAAGGAATGCCGGTAGGTGGTGACAGCCCTGCTGGTTACCCCCCTTGTTCCAGGTTGACATAGAGCTTAGACTTGTATGTGTTGCATGAGCGGGAATATAAGAAGTACATAAGGACCCATCTCGGCTCTCTTCTTAACCCCGCTTAGCCTAGGCTTAGTTCTAGTGTTAGATTGGATTGCTCTGGTTGTGTTGTCACACTATCCCTACCATATTATTATCCTTACCCCTGTTTAGACCTTGGTACATTATTAGTTATGTGATTATGAACTTTACTATCTCGTAAAACCACCGCCTTCCCTGTGGAAAATACGATACCCTTGAATACTCACGGGTGAAGTGCTACAACGGTATTCTCCGTGTGCTTGCGGATTTATCTGTGACCGTAAGAAATACCAACAGTCAGACATTGCATCACTACTATATAGCAATGGTAGTACCAATCTCTTTGCACATAAATAAGTTTAAGAAATATCCTTGCAAATATCCTTATAATATTGCAAAATTTACAATAGTGCCAATCATGCATTATTTTGATGAAAATTCTAGAAGTTTTACTCTATAAGATAAAGATCTCGATGGTAACAATGGGTGTGTAAAGACAATAATTGAAGGAAGTTCTATTGTATAATACTTTTGTACATTTTTTTGAAAATAATAATGTTCTCATTATAAGTATTAATATCATAAATGCCAAAGTCTTATATAACTTGGAAGCTTCCCTACTATTTTTATCCATGTCCCAATAATTCCAAACATGAACTCGGATGAAGAAACCCATGGAGTAGAGGCTTTACAATCTTAGAGCATCTCCACCAGTCTAGCCAAAACGCTTGTTTTCTCTGAATTTGGCGATTTCCACTTTGATGGAGCATGAAAGTAAGAAATATTTTTTCCCCCTAATAATGAACATCTATGGAACGTTATTTTTCGTGTTGTAGTCAAGATATGAATACGGCATCCATGCAAGATGAGATAGTTAAATAATCGATGGTCTGTATTATATTCCTTTCCATTAGGCTGGTTTTGGCGGAGCTCTTGTAACTTTTTTTCTTGAAAATAAAATAGTACTGGTGCTTGCTGATCATATTGTTGATATATCTTCTTTACTGGAACTGGGGGTATCAATTTGACATAACTTTTTTAAACGAAAAAAAAAGAGAGTTTCAATTGAGAATATGAACATTTATCCTTGATGCCAAGAAACTCTCTGCCAACAAATGTACGCCGAAGACATGGGGCAGCAGATTTTGTAGCCTGGCATTATGAGAAGTCAGGGATATATTCAGTTAGAAGTGCCTACAGGCTCGGGTTCAGTCTGAAATATGAGAACACGGTGGGTGCTTGCAGTAACAGTCCGGATGGCTCGAGGGTACTGTGGAGACATATATGGAGGACTAAAGTACCTCCTAAAGTCCGGCACTTTGCTTGGAAAGTAGCAAGTGGAGCATTGGCTACTAAACTGAATAAAAAGGCTCGGCGATTGGAGGTTACTGGGCAGTGCACGATTTGTGGTGTTGAGGAAGAATCTGAATATCATACATTGGTGATATGTCCCCACGCTAAGTTTCTCAGATTTGCAATGAGGGAGATATGGCCATTGCCGGATGAGCAACAGTTCCAGTATGGTGGTCCTGACTGGTTGCTTTGGTTACTCGAGCAATGCACTGAAATCCAACGTGAACTTGTTTTGTTGATGTTCTGGAGAATTTGGTATGATCGGAACCAGCAAATGCATGAGTTTGTGTGCCCATCCATTGAAGGCTCAAGACGTTTCCTAGATGCTTATCACCTCTCGGTCAGTTCTGTAAATGATACTATCACATTGCATGATCCGAAAGGGAAACAACTGAAGCCTGACAGGTTCTCGCCAAGACTTTGCAAGAAGAACTCGTTGTCCGCTCGCTGGAATCCTCCTCCAATTGGCATGACAAAGATAAATGTTGATGCTGCATTTCATCAAGCATCGGGGGCGGCGGCTGTGGGAATTGTTGCTAGGGACTCGACAGGTCAAGTAATTTTTTCATCTGGTCGGGTCCTGTTCAATTGTGATGATGCTGAAGAAGGGGAGTTGCTGGCCTGTTTGGAAGCGCTCCGGTTGGCGGTGCAGTGGATCGTTCCGCCGATTATCTTGGAATCAGACTGCCTGTCGGTGGTAAATGAGCTCAAGGAAATCGAGGTTAAACACTGTGTTAGAGATCGTTCCCGACTCTCGCTGCTTTTGGCGGAAGTCAAGTCGCTCGTCAATGAGCTCAAGGAAATCGAGGTTAAACACTGTGTTAGAGATCAAAATAGGGTTGCTCATAGCTTAGCTTCTTATGGTTGTGCTGAGGGTTTATGTGCTGTCTGGTTAAGACATATCCCTCCCATTGTATCGCATCTATGTGATGCCGATTGTAACCCTGTTTTGAGCTAATGAAATCTCGCTTTTCCCTCGCAAAAAAAATGTACGCCGAAGAAACTTTTGGACTCTATATCCATGTTAGCAGTCTCACAGTCGGAAAAAAAAAAAATGTTAGCAGTCTCACACGTCGGTGACCTGTTTGTTGCGGATGGGTCGAGGTGGTCTGTAGATGCCAAAGCAAGGGTGTGTTCGGCGTTTTAGAGTCTAAAATTTAGAGGGGTTTAAACACAAAGAATCTTGTCTTAAATAAAGTTTAATTACAAAACTAACTGCAGAACCCCCCCTCTAAATCGCGAGACGAATTTAACGAGGGTAGTTAAGCCGTGATTAGACGATATTTACTGTAGCATCACTGTAGCAAAACATAGATTAATTAGGCTCATTAGATTCGTCTCGTAAAGATGTACCCATCTGTAAAAAGGTTTTGTCATTAGACTTTATTTAATACTCCTAAATAATAAGATTCTCTTTAGAGTTAAATTTTAGAGGGGTCTAAACGGTGAAACGAACACACCCCAAGTTTCGTACTCTCGATTTATAGAGGTCGGGCACGTTCCTGATCTTTGGATCCTGTACGTACGTGTAACGGCCCTGCACATTGGTGACAATTGTGTCCACGATAACTATGTATACGGATTACGGAAGCGTATATATATTCAGTAGTTCCTCATCCAAACGTAGCGACTGCCGCCGCCAGTAATCTAGCTAGGGCTTCGTGCGGCGATGGACTTCGAGCCCGGATCTGTCCCTGCCGTCGGCGACTGGCTGAGCAGTCTGTGCGACGACGTGCTGGGCCGCATCCTCTCCTTCCTCCCGTCAGACGAAGCCGCGCGCGCGGCGGTGCTCTCGCGGCGGTGGCGTCACGTCTTTTCCGCCGTCGACGTCATCTCCATGAAGGAGACGGCGGAGCGGCCCATCCCGGAGTGGGAGGACGGCGACTGGAGCCCAGGAGGCTACGGCCGGCCTGAAGTGGACCCCTTCTACGTCCCCTCCCAGCCCTTCGTCAACCGCGTCAACGCCGCCATGCTCGGCCGCATCCGAGCTCCCCGCGCGCCCATCGCGCCGCTGCGCTCGCTCCGCGTCGCCTTCAAGGAGTTCAAGGGCACCGACGCCCGATCCACGACGGCGGTCGACGAGTGGCTCTCCTACGCCACGATCCAGGCCGGCGACGAGCTCCACGTCGACCTGTGCTTCGACCAGGAACCGTTCTGTGAAAACACGTACGCCCTTCGCCCTCCTGATGTCAACGAGATGGTCGATAACCACATGGAGGTGCCCGACCACGACGACGACGACATGGAGGAGGTGGAAGACTCCGATGATGACATGGAGGATGAAGTGTCCGCGTCGACGGAGGAGACCGAGTACCTAGTGCCAAGCTTCCTCTTCCGTTGCACCGCGCTCCGCACCCTGCGCATCGGCCCGTGCTGCCTCAACCCGCCGGCGGCCATCTCCCTGCCGTTGCTCGACACGCTGCTCCTGGCCGATGTCTCCGACAAGGACGCCGCCATCAAGCGGCTGGTCTCCGGCTGCCCACGCCTCGCCGACCTCACGCTCCAGGCTTGCAACAACGTCACAAAGCTCTCCGTCCCTCACACCACGCGCCTCCGGAGGCTGGTGTTGCGGTGCTGCCACTACCTGGAGGTCGTCGACGCCGACTTGTCGGAGCTCCGTGTCTTCGAGTACAGGGGCATCGTGCCGCCGCCCTCATTCCGTCGAAGAACGAATAATCCTTCCCGGATCACGTCGTGCGTGCTGGATTTCTGCGGCGAGGAGGTCTCGGACTCAGCGAACCTGGTCAGGCTCAGGAACTTGTTCCACCTCTTCCCAAGCGCTACACACCTGCAGCTCAAGTCTGCCCGCCTCGGCGCCGGTGTCGGCCATGGCGTCTTCTCCTCTGCACCCGCGTTCCCCATCTTGGCCACCCTCCGTGAGCTCGAGCTGACCGGAATCGTCCTAGACAAAGACACAACCATTATTGCCACGGTGACTAGGATACTGGAGCGGACCCCAAGCCTCGAGATTCTATCGCTGTTCTTTATGCCAGTGCTCGTCGAGACCAAGAGCAAAACCCTTCACAAGGAGGACATCGTCAACGAGCACTGGCTCAAGTACGATCGCTACGCGACACTCATCTTACCTGTCGGCAAGAAGATCCGTTGCCTGAGGAAGAAAACAAAGGAGATCAACTTGGTTCACTATCAGGGAGCCTTGGCACAGAGGATGCTCGCCAAGTTCTTGCTCTGCAGTGCAGCCGTTGTTGGTGAGGTGTTCTGTGACTTTGCAAAGGGACCACTTACGATGCAGACCCAGCTGATGGAAGAGATCAGAGGGTGGGTGATGAACAAATCAGCCAATATGATGTTCTTCTAGTTAGTCCCATCCGTGCTACAAGCAAGATGACAATTAATTTTAAGCAAAGTTGTTTTTATGTGTTCCATAAGCAAGTCGGCATGGATGTTTCACATTTTCAGTTATTATATATCAGGGACTCGAATTTCTCTTGAATTTTGCAAATAGAATTTCCACTATTGTTTTTCAGGTCTTATTATTTTCACTATTATTTACAGTTGTTAATTGTGATAGCACCTGTTGATTAGTGAATTGTGGGAGGTGCCGCTCAGTCAACTGAAAAACAAATTGCAGTTGACAGAGTGGAGGTCAAGTTCATCCAAAATGAGTGATCTGACTAGCCAGGGATATTAGGTCATCATTGCTGCCCAACAAATTCCTTCGTGTTCAGGTTGTTCCAGTTCGCGTTCAGGTTGTCCCAGTTCAGTTTTCAATGACTGTAAATATGACATGAGTCCACTGTATTCATATCACTATGTGATTAATCTTATTTGTTTCCAGGTAGGCAGTACTGTGATTCTTCTATGTCGTGATCCTGTGTTAGTTTAAAACTCTTATGTTTTTACATACGTGATGGTTTGAATATTATAGTTGTAAAAGAGTAGGAGGGACACACCCCACAGGATGGAAGGAAAAGATAAACTAAAACAGTCTACAATTGATAAATAATTGTTTTTGCTGCATGCTAGAACTCAAAATGTAATTATATTTCAATTTATTGTTATATAGTTTCCATATTCAGTAGGTTATTGGCATTCACGATGTTGATATTCAGTTTATATAATTTACTATAATTATATACAAGAAGACATTTAGCAGTTGGCACAGCCCCGGTATAGTTCTTTTTGCAAAAAAACAAATTGTAGTTCTATGCATTTGGATGTCCTTGGTTATTGATAAATTTCATATCCAGGCAAGTATCAACTCTCCATTTTTACATGGCCAGCACATACTCAGACACGGTTGACTTGTCATCATTTATTTGCTGTTTTTTCTTCGGACTAGGCATTATTTAGCTGTTTATAACAGTTCAACTTTTTCCATCATGTCTATAGCACCTTGCTTGCTGGAAAATTGCAAATTCTTGCAGTTCATCAATTCCACTGCTAAAAATATATATGTAAATTTATCCCTGTTGTTTTATAGTACAAATGCAAGACACAGTAATCTTGTCAGATAAAAACTGGAGCAGGGCGTATTTGACCATACACACATGTACATGTTACCTTCGCATTATCAACAAGAGAAAGATAACACAGAAAATGACATTTGTGTTTAGTGCATTTTTTGATCGTGCATAAATATATATCTTTTGAAGTTCAAACGCACAAAAAAAATTGCTTGTACGGAAAGAATATTACAATGCAAGTTGAAAGTTTCCATTATTCTCAGTTACACAGCTACCTATGTATTGATCATCTTCGTCGATGTTTCCTATGACGATGTTCCATATAGTAGGAATGTCCAAACCCTATTGTAGTCTGCAAGCTTTTTCTTTTGGAAGAATTAGGGATCCATTTGCCAATCTTGCGATTCATGTGGTGACACATTTTCTGGGTGCCGTCGTCGATAGACATTTCTTCTAGGACCATAGCTTTCTGTGCAAAGAATTTGGCCAGCTGGACTCCAAAACAATTTGGATTTTCCATCCAAAATTTCAAGCTCACCCTTCTTAGATGACCCTGTAGGCAGCTGAATGAATGCTCGCTCAAGGTAGGGATATCAGAAACATGACAGTTCTCGTAATCATAATAATCTCCACTCATTGGATTTTTTGATCTTTTGTGGCATCTGAAATAGTCGATAGACCTGTCAAAATCCAATTGAGCTTCTTTTTTGGGAGTAAGGTCGTAACATGGTGTTGTGGACCACTGCTTCAACTTGAGCCGGAGATCATGGGCCACTGGGCAACAATGGAGAAAGTTAGCTAGTGCCATCACTGCGGTCTCCCTTCCAGGCTCGCAATAATTTCCTTCCAACTCCAATTGCTCAAGATTCAAGAACAAGTTGTTTCTAAAAAACTCATCCTGATCCTTTCTGTCAAAAACAGCAATAGCGTCGACCGTGAAGTCCAGCTTCAGCTTCAAGACCTTTGTCATATCAAAATTCTGAAGAAACCTCCAGAAGAAGGGTATCTTGATTTGGTCATTCGAGGGAAAGCAGGCATCCATAGTTAAATGCAGATCTACTTGAACAATGTTTGAAGATGCCTCTGGTTTCAGGGATAGTCGGTGGCAATGTCGAACAAACCCCTTATACACGAAGTATCGCAACTTTGGTACATCAAGCTCTAAGCCGCCTTCCACCTCCGGCCAGTAGCAATCTTCAAGGACTAGAGTAGTAACCGTTGAGCAACAAAGCTGGTAGCACGATAACTCAATTGCAGAACCCTTATTTTTCGCTCCTTGTTCTTGTGGAAAAGAGAAGGATTCAAGATGGAAGGTGGCGAGCTGTGGAGTGGCGTCCATGACGCGCTGCAGCGCGTGAAGCGAGAGGACGCAGCCCTGCAGATGAAGGTGAGTAAGCCTTGGAAAGGTGGCTCTGGACGGCGGCGGCTTGAGATTGCGGCAGTTGAGGATGTGCAGCACCCGAAGCGCCTCGGACGGCAAGGCGCCGAAGCTGAGCTTGTACATCTCTGCAGTGTCATCGGTGGAGACGGCTTGCATCCAAAGTCTCTCATGTTTTCGTGTCGCGGCGGCCCCGATGCGGAGCTCCTCGACGTGCTGCACCGCCGGTTTGGAGAGCACGGCGTGGATCCGTCGACGAGGCTGGAGCTTTCCGATGTAGCGGCTGTATTGTGCCTCCATGTGCAAGGTGAACCTCCTGACCCGGCCGCCGGCGTGCGCGGCAGCGAGCGCCGCCTTGGCGCTGCGGAAGAAAGCCTTTCTCATCGCGCGGGCAGCGCTGGCGTCGATGTACATGGTGTCATCAAAGCGCGATGAGATGTTGACGGCGCCGGACGTCCGCCACAGTGAGCGCCACCGCCGCGAGAGCAGGGCCGTGGACGCGCCTTCCTTTGCCGGCACGAAGTAGAGGACGCGACGGAGCAGGTCGTCCGGGAGGGCGGACAGGCGGTCGACGGCCATCGTCTTCGGTGTTGGCGGCGACGCGTGCGATAGGCACGAGGCCACGCGTGCGATGGGAGGTTCGATCTATGTGCGTAACTGGTGTAGGGTTTGTAGGACGGACGGCTGCTGGAGGCGGCGGAATATGATCGATGATGATTTCTCCTTGGTGACCTCGGTATGGTGGGCTTTATTTTTTAATAAAATTTCCTTTCACGTATGATGCATGGGCCCAACAGAACATAAGCGCCTGACAATAGCTAAACGGAAAGCCTAGGGCGTGGATGGACGCGCTCGCGCATTCACACGCATCCTGTCACGGCCCGGCCCATGTACGAGGTGGCGGAGTGTGGCTGGGCGGGCGGCGAGGGCGCCGCCGGCCGCCGGTGGTGGAGGAGGGCGGCGGGGGTTAGGGTTTTCGGATTGTCGGGGATGGGAGCTTCTATCACCGCCGGCCATAGAGGACAGTTGGGGGGGGGGGGGGGGGGGTGCGGCTTCAGGCGGCGCGGCGAGGCGGCGGTGGCTCCGGGCGGCGGGGTAGGCAGCGGGGGTGTCACTTCTCTCGACAGGTTAGCATGGCTGCGGAGGCGGTGGGTTCGGGCAGCGCGGCGAGGCGCCGCCAGCCGCCGAGGTTGGTCGCGGGCAGGGTGGGTTTGTGCGGCGGGGCGCGGACGGGCGGGGTGGGGGGTGGGGCACTGGAGATGACGCCGGAACACGCGGCCGGATGCGTGGCAGCCGGAGGGGAGGGACGCGCGATAGCCTCCCCCATAGCTAAATCGTTGGATCCATTTTGGATGGAATCTCCTCTAACAAAGCTAACACAAAAAAGGAAAAAAACAACCTCTACTCCATAGCTAGTAGAAAAAAAGTATTGATTCAGATGCATGTTCAGGCCTCATATACACACTTCAGCACTCACACTGTGATCCTATTCTTTGGCGTTTCTTAGGGCAGGGCTCCACAAAGCTTGTTGCAGTGGGCGGGGTTTTACTCTTGGATGAATTAGCTATCCATTTTCTAACCTTCCAATTCATATGCTCGCACATCTTGTGGCTTCCATCGTCAACATGAAGTTCTTCAAGAACCTGAGACTTCTCTGCAAAGAATTTGGCCAGTTGGAACCCAAAGCAGTTTGGTTCATCTACCCGAAATTGCAAGCTCACTCTTCTTAGAGAACTATGCAAGCAGTACAATGAACGCTCGCTCAAACAAGGGACATCAGAAACCTGATCAGATGTCTTATCAATACTTTTACCCAACGAAATTGGTGGTCTTCTGCGCTGCCGGAAGTGATTAACAGACTTGTCGAAGTCCAGCTGAGCTTGGCTTCCTACTGAAGAATGGCAAAATGATTGCATTGACGCAATGGGGATTACTTTGAGATGGAGGTCACGCAGCACCGGACAAGAATGGAGCAAGTCCCCTATCGCCACCCCTTCCATCTGGATGGCAGGTCCGTAGCATCCGTCTAGCTCAAGGTGCTCCACATTGTGAAATAAAATGTTGCTTGATAGGTCATCTTGGTCCTTTTTATCGGGTAATGCAATTTGTTGAAGCGGAAAGTCCAGCTTCAGCTTCAAGACCTTTACCATGTAAAAATTCTGAGTAAGAAACTGCCAGAAGATTTTACTTTCCTCTCCGTGCGTGTACCCAGTGAAGTGCAGGTCTGTTCGAACCGAGCTGGACGATACTTGTGGCTTCATCAGCGTGACTTGAAAATGTACTTTATATCTGAAGCATCGAAGGCTAGGCAGGTGGAGCTCTAACATGGCCCCCCTCTTCTGCGCTTGCCCAGCTGCAATCTTGAAAGGAGAGTTCAGTGACCGCCGGGCAGACGAGCCGGTCATTAACAGTTGTTCGTCCCGCCGGGAAGCTAGAGGATTCCAAATTCAAGGTGACGAGTTGAGGAGCAGCATCGATGGTGTCCTGGAGGCAGGAGAGAGAGACTCTGCAGCCTTGCAGCCGCACCGCTGTGAGCCTGGGGAAGATGGTACTGGGCGGCGCCGGGGTGAGGTTGGTGCAGTTGACGATGTGCAGGTCACGGAGGGACTCGGATGGCAACGAGGCGAAGCTGAGACAGTAGTAATACTCGTGATGAGGTTGCAGGCAGCAGGAGGTGTCGATGGTGGCGATGCGGAGCTCCTCGACGTGCCGGGCCGCCGGGTGGGCGAGCGCGACTTCGATCAGGGTAGGCTGCTCGCGCTCGCCGTCGTGGTTCACCAGCAGCATGAAGACATGGCGATCCACCTCGGCATGGAGGGTGAGCCTCGTGACGGGGCCGTCGGTGGCGGCCAGCGCCTCTTGGATGCCACCGAGGAAGAGCTTGTACATGTCGTAGGAGGTGTTGTCCGAGCCGTGCGCGCGGTGGTACGAGCGCAAGTCGAGGTTGACGGCTCCCGACGTGCGCCAAACCGAGCGCCATCGACGCGAGAGCACGGCCGTTGACGTGCCCTCCTTGGCCGGCGCGAAGTAGAGAACGCGACGGAGCAGGTCGTCGGGAAGAGCGAACAGGCGGTCGACGATGGTGGCGGCCATCGCGGCCATCGACGGTGGTCGCATTGTCTGGGGCCCAGATTTTCGTACGGACGTTTGCCACTAGAGCTCTACATGGCGACGCCGAGCGATATATCTGTGGAGTCGGTTAAATGCCATAGCGCCTGGCTACTGGTATTGAAACAGACAGATTTATACGGAAGAGGAGTCCTGGTCGGCCCATGTACCATGCACTGGATTCTGACATGGGCATCAACCTTGGACCTGGCGCGCTGGGAGCGGACAGGCGCTCATCGATGCATATCCTCGTTGCCACGAGAGACGCACGACGCCAACTACCCAAGTACGGCAGTGTTCAGAGGCGGCCAGGTATTCCGCCTGTGTTCGACCCCTCGATCCTTCGATCCCTAGAGAGTCTGAGCAAGACAAACAGACAGGGGGTGTGGAGTTCATGTTCGTGGCAAGTCCCATGGCACAATTGATGTTATGTACAACGAATAAACATAAGACATGGCGTAGCCGGTGCTGAACTGAGGTCACGTCGCTGTGTCAGGCGAGTTAGATAGGTTCTTCCAAGGGCCAAACACAAACTCCCATGGCAAGTTGGATATTTAAAACTCAGATGGATATATTTTGAGAAAATGAATAAACTTGTTGATGCGTGCTTCATTATTATATACCAATTCACATCAAATGCGACAGATAAAAATTTACATTCTTTTAGTGTTTCAGTTGACAAGAATTCTGTTAATACACGCCTCCCTTGTCAATTTGGGAGAAAATTCCCGATTCTTAGTCGCGTGGCTTTAAGAGAAAATTCTGGAAGTTCTAGCATATAAATTTTGGTCCTAAATTTGTATCTTTTGCGTACACGGTATACTAGTTCAAATGATCATCATAATTAATTATGTCTTGTTGATATCGTCTCCACATATACTGTGAAAATACATAATTTACTGTAAATGACTAGGGAGTTCAAAAGTTTTACATGTAGAAGCAAGATTAGAAAACTCGTTTAGTTAGCAAACATTCAAAATAGTTAGTGTTATCATATAGCCATCGTTAAAATTTGCATGTTAAGTTAGCAATACATCACAGTTATATATAGCAATGGTAACAGTCTACTTTTCACATAAATACCTAACAAATAAACAAAATATCACAAAATTCATGTGATCTTGTTTTATTGCAAATATAATAATAATAGCAAATGTGTATTATTTTGATGTATATTCTAGAATCTTTTGTCGGTAAACAAATACCGCAAAAATATATCATTATAAGTAATTACATTGAAGAATTTCTGATATAATTATTGTACCAAAGTTTTTGTGAGTACGTGATTATTGAACTTAGAGAAAAGTTCCGTAGGAGTAAAATGGATTTTTCCTATATATATATATATATATCCCAAATTCATAGTAGAATTGTACATATCACCTTGGCACTTGGATACCATTGATGTGTTATGTGTCTCGCACTAATAAATGGAAACTTTTGTCGAGCGGCTTATGAGTATAGTTCCGCAACAAAAAAGACCAACATATATATTAAATATGTTAGCGTTTCTGGGTGCCTTATTTTGAATGTTTTAATTGGAGAACGGGAGGTTTTTTTTTTGATAAATGATACTTACAATAGGACTACGTAGAAGACTTAAAATCAACGTAATATTGTACCTACCTTCATGTCTAAAATATAATATTTAGACATGAAGCATCATAGCCACCTTTGCTAAACGGTGAGCTTATCAGCTTATTGTACCTACCTTCATGTCTAAAATATAATATTTAAAAACCACAGATTTAATCTCTTTCTTCTAGCAATGGAACAGCTACAACAATTCATTTACTTAAAAACCTTCTACGTAGTCACCAATCGCATGATTCATCATAACATCTGCCACATTGCGTGTTCCATGTCTAAAATAACTTCTAGCAGGCTGCATTGCACGTTTTCATGTCTATAATTTTCTTTTGTTCAACCTTATCATGTTAAATTCAAGGCGATATATCAGGTGAGATTAATATGTCAGTTATCAGTTAAATATATATCTGACAATAATTAAATTCATATCTTAGAATGATGTAGTAAACAAGTTAATCAATTCAATCTTCACCATGAGAAGAAAATCTATTTCAAGGATCTTCTTCACGATGACACCCATGAAGAATTCTTACAAAGCTAGAGCTAAAATCAGAAAGATAAAACCTTTCCAATATTAAAAATTGATGTTAATTCCAGCCTTCATATTTAGACAGTCATCATTCATCCTCTTCATCATCATTTTTCTTTGTGAGAAGAAAAATATATAGACGCAAGTGCTCACTACACACACGATCAATCACCCCAATGGTCCTCTATTCTTTGGCGTTTCCTAGGGCAGGGGTCCACAAAGCTTGCTGCAGTCAGTAGCATTTTCCTTTTGGATGAATTAGCGATCCACTTTCCAACCTTCCAATTCATATGCTCGCACATCTTGTGGCTGCCATCATCCACATCAAGTTCTCCAAGAACCTGAGAGTTCTCAGCAAAGAATTTGGCGAGCTGGACCCCAAAGCAGTTTGCTACATCCATCCGAAATTGCAAGGTCACTCTTCTTAGGCAACTCTGCAAGCAATTGAATGAATGCTCACTCAATCCTGGGACCTCAGAAATCTCATCGTCATAGGTCTTATCATCATCGTCTCTACCCGACGAAATTGTGGTTGCCTTTTATGCCGCCGGAAGTGGTTGTAAGACTTTTCGAAATCCAGCTGAGCCTGCTGGGTTCCTACAGAAGACTGCAAAGACGATTTTGCTGATGCAATGGCAGCCAATTTGAGATTGAGATCACGCACCACGGGGCAGCACTGGAGCAAGTTCCCTATGGCAAACCCCGCCATCTTATTTGCAGGTTTGTAGCGTCCTTCTAGCTCAAGGTGCTGGACATTGTAGAACAATTTGTTGATTAATATATCATCCTGACCATCCGTGTCTACGACTGCAACACAATCAATCGCGAAATCCAGGGTCAGCTTCAAGACCTTTACCATGTGAAAATTCTGAGTAACAAACTGCCAGAAGTGTGCACGGATTTTACGCACATCTCCATACTTGTACGACCCGGTGAAGTGCAAGTCTGCTCGAATCAAGCTGGACGGTTCGTGTGGCTTCAACAAGAGTCTGTTGCGAACATGTCCCCTGTATCTAAAGTATCTCATCCTTGGCAGGTCGAGCTCTAACATGGCTTCCTCTTCCTCATGTGGCCAGCTGCAATCTGCCAAGACAAGAGCAGTGACCGCAGGGCAGAGGAGACGGTGATGGCGTTGCACATCGCCAGCAGCAGGAGTTCTTTCCTCCTCGAATTTGAAGGATTCCAGATGCAAGGTGACGAGTTGCGGCGCCGCGTTGATGGTGTCCTGGAGACAGTCGAGAGAGACGTTGCAGCCTTGCAGACGCAGCGCTGTGAGCCTGGGGAAGACGGTGCCAGGCGGCGCCGGCGTCAGATAGGTGCAGTTGACGAGTTGCAGATCACGGAGAGTCTCGGACGGCAACGAGGCGAGGCCGAACCAGTAACGAAAGTCACGGCTAGGATCGGGGCGGTAATTGATGGCGGCGACACGGAGTTCCTCGAGGTGCTGGGCGGACGGGTGGGCGAGCGCGAGGTCGATCATGCTATGATCAACGGGCGATCTGTCGGGGACTATCAGGAGGATGAAGACCGTCTCGTCCGCCTCAACGTTGAAGGTGAGCCGCGTGAGGCGGCCGTCGACGGCGTCGAGCGCCGCCTTGACGGCCGGGAAGAAGATCCGGTGTTCCCGGAAGGTGACGTTGCCGGAGCCGTGCGCGCGGTGGTACGAGCGCCAGTCGTGGTTAAGGGCGCCGGACGTGCGCCACAGCGTGCGCCACCGCCGCGACAGCACGGCCGTGGACGCGCCCTCCTTGGCCGGCGCGAAGTAGAGGACGCGACGGAGCAGGTCGTCGGGGAGGGCGGACAGGCGGTCGGCCACCGTGGCGGCCATCGGTGACGTACGCGGCGGTGCCAGGCGCAGCCTGTAGCGTAGTCCGCGGCTCGGACGACGCGAAGCAATACCTGCTCGATACGGACGTTTGCGCTGGAGCTATAGAAGCGATCGTGCCACGTTCGAGATTGTTAAGCCTGATTTTTCCAGGGATCTATTTTGGGCTGCATATCTCCAGCAAATAGATGCTGCATATTTGCAGTTCTGTTGTAAACTTTGACGTAGGTTTTGCAGAATATGGCCTCGGAGGCTCGGAAGTCTGTACCTAGGACACGGCACGGCCTGGCCCGCTTGTCCTTCGTGTCGCATCGTGTGCCGAGAATAATCTGCCCGCAGCGACCCATCGTGCTCGACGTCTCGTGAACTCTTCCAGACGCCGGTTCAAAAAAAAAAAAACTCTTCCAGACGAAAGGCATCGAGTGGCCGAGTGGTGTCTATCAGTATCACGACCTGCTGCAGATCCTTGAGCGAACCTCCACACCCAAGCCGCAGGAACACGACGGCAGCACTGGGCGGAGCCGTTTCCATGATCTCACCGCAGTTGACGATGTGCAGCGAGTGAAGCGCCTCCCGATGGTGCGCGGGGGCGGGGACGTCGAGCAGTTAAATGGCGAGGTGGTTATCAGATTTAGATGGCGCGTGGGTATGAGCCACCGAGACGCGAAGCTCCACACGCCCCGCGCCACCGGGCGTGAGACAGCTCTTGCAGCCCGCGGAGCGTCAGGAACAGCCTGGAGGTGAAGGCGGGACGCTACAGTGGTATCAGAGCCCGCTCACATTTTGTGTGGACCTGCCTCCCCGAGGCCAGGCCCGCACACGCCTGGCAACTCTCTAGTACCTCAAGAATTCCCTCACAGACCAACACTAGTCTTTTCTGCGCACTTTGTCCTCACTCGTGCACATATGGGAAGGACTTCCCGGTCGGTCACCCATCCCGAAATTGCTTCAAGCCAAGCACGCTTAACCTCGGAGTTCTTTCGAGATGAGCTTCCGGAAAAGAAGTTGCAACTTGTTTGTATGAGTATTCTATCAATCTTATTAAGCCTTGGGCCGGGATGTTACATACTCACCCCCTTAGAAGATCAACGTCCTCGTCGATCAACCCCAATCCAGGAACGTCTCCTCTTGGCCACGTCCGTGCGTCCAGTGCCAGCGCATGTGCCATGCTGTGTGACCACTCTGGGCCCACACCAGCCATGCGCACCGTGCCTGCGCAACTGCGCCCACACGCGCCCGTGAAACCGCGAGAGTCGGCTCTGATACCACTTGCAACGTCCCGCCTCCTCGAGGCCGGGCCCGCACGCCTGGCAGCTCTCTAGGAATCAAGACTATCCTCACAGACCAATACATGTCTTTTCTGCGCACTTTGTCCTCACTCGTGCGCAGCTCTCTAGGAATCAAGACTATCCTCACAGACCAACACATGTCTTTTCTACGTACTTTGTCCTCACTCGTGCGCACCCGAGAACGATTTCCCGGTCGGTCACCCATCCTGAAATTGCTCCAGGCCAAGCACGCTTAACCTCGGAGTTCTTTCAAGATGAGCTTCCGGAAAAGAAGTTGCAACTTGTTGATATGAGTATTCTATCAATCTTATTAAGCCTTGGGCCAAGATGTTACACATAGTGATTCTACACCTAATTAAATCTGAAGGAAATCCACCACATTAACAGAGCATTTTTGAATAGAAACTCTTGAAGTCATGGAAACATAAATAAAATTTAATGATATGAGAACCATTCTTGTTTGTTTGTTACTAGTCTATGAACCCGTGCATTCGCACGGGCTAGTACTTTTAGAAAGATACGTTCAATAGTTCACATTTTCTTAAAAATATATATTCATTAGTTCTCCTATTTATATACTTTTAGAATATAGATGTATAAAAAGTTATGTCTTAAAATTTTGATCTATATAATTTTAAGGTTTCCCACCATATATTTGAGAGAAGCATAGGCGTCATATAGTAATTCAGTTTTTAGTATATAAACATTAATTTTGACAGATTAATAAACCGCATCTAAAAAAAAAGAATTAATTTCTCAAAGCTGCATGCTTTAGTGGTTTAAACCAAAGATTCAAAGCTATCTTATAGGTAAAATATGTAACCTAACTTCATCCACTGCATGTGGAAGAATCCGTGAGTCTTAATTTCTATGGTCAGTATTTGATTTAGTCAGTGTAGGAATTTCAGTGAGTGTGCATTAATACACAATATATAGATCAAGTACATGATTTTAATGCTTGAAGGTGCATAATTATATTTTGAGATTGGGGGGGGGGGGGGGGGGGGGTGCATATATATACAGTGAAAAAATTCCAACATACACTAATTCTTAATATTTTATTTTGGTGCATGTGCACCCACAAACTACAATGTAGCTTTGCCCTGGGTTTAGTAAAACCCCATGGATGCACATGGCTTCATTTGAGATGTCCGAAAAGGTCAGCTAATGACATGGCACACGTGTCACCATGATTCAGTAGTGAGGTCTGTCTCTAATTCAGCAACCACTATGGTCCGAAAATAAAATAAAATCAGCAACCTCTATTGAACCCGTCACACATATACTCTATGCATGCCAAATAGCACGTCATGTATATTGTACATGCTCACCTTATGGTTAATGATCAGCTCCAACCTTACAACCCGCTAATCATATTTATGGCCGCAAGTGATGAATTAAATGAAAAGAAAAAAGTTAAGAGTTTCTTCCTAAAATACACGAATAGTACAACATTCGATGTGTGGCTTTTTTAATTTTTTTCCTGCAAAGATTAATTGAGATCAACAGGTTTTCTAACTTGGGCCATTCCTATTATTATAGAGAAGTTCAAATGTCAGGTATTTAATTATGCACAATTGATTACGTTTGATATTATGCCGATGGATTGGGTCACAGCATCTCTTTTTTTTTCGGTTTTCTTTTCATAGTTTCTTTTGTTTTTAACGGATTAGAGAGTTAGATATAGGACCCTCCAGCATCCAACGTTGACTTCTTTCTCACGAATATGAGGAGCAGTTTTAAAAAGTTCCAGTCTTGTTTTATGGATTTATGGCCTTACATTTTTTAAAACAAAAAGGATTTACATATTACATTTAGAATTAAGATTTATAGTTGGATATCACCAATCAAACGAATATGAGGAGCAGTTTTAAAAAGTTCCAGTCTTGTTTTATGGATTTATGGCCTTACATATTACATTTAGAATTAAGATTTATAGTTGGATATCACCAATCACCATCAGAAGAAAAACATTAGTTATCAAAGTTATAATTTTATAAATTGGTCAGATATCACAAATAGCTGAATTTTCCAAGAATGATTAATTGGCAGGAGATTGAAACTCTAAGGTTAAAATTAGAAGGGGACGACAGAGAAGATTACCTGCATGAATATTCGTGGGGAATCGAGAGTGTTCTTGTGTATTGAAGGTTGACGTATGTGTATTAAACTCCAAATTTTCCAGTAACATGATACTGCAGTCCATTGCAACGTGTTATCTTATTCGTACGTCCCAAGCTGGCTTCGTGTCCATGACCAAGCTCGTTAGATCGGGCAGAACTTGAACAACGTGCCATACTTTGTTAGGGGTATTTTCTTATTTCCATTCAGCTTGTATACATCTGCATACGCTCTGGTCTCACTATCTGCCGGGAAGTTGGGGCACACGGGTGGTCTGATGTATCTCCGTGTCCGGTGAACTCTGCGTCTCTTGGCAGCCATGGGCACTCCGCTTCATCGGCTGCCTGAGTGCCGTGTTCCGGCATCACGGAAGCGACCTCTCTCCTCGGCTTGGTTTGATTAATTTAATTGGATGTGGCCATGAAAATATTTAGAGCTTGCCTTGGGATCCTGCCGGATTTGCTTGAAGTGGTTCTCGCCCTCTCACAGCGATCCATGCATGAGGAGACGTTCTCTGTTCATCTGTTGGTTGGTCCGGTGAATAAAGGGCTTGCCTTTCGAAGCAAGAGGTGGTGAGATGATCCATGGAATCAATCACTTGCAACGTGATTGACGATCACCTCGCCGGAGATGGCGTAAGAGCCGCACTGCTTGATTCCAGGCATAACCGCAACAGATGGATTTATGTGCAGTAGATGCCGCAGAGTCCGTTTCTTATAGATGTACGTGATGAGATTATCTCTGCCAGGTTCCCTTGAATACGTGAGTTGATTCTCCAATTAGATTCTGTCGTTGGTACCGTGAGAGTCAGGAGTTCGTTTCCTACACGAATGTCACCGGCCCCTTCTATATGTGCTGGTTATGAACATCTAATGGTCACGGTTTGTTAAGCATTTAAATATACGGTCGGATGTTTTACTTTTTTGTGGTAATTTTTAGAAATTTTCACCGATTAATGTGGAGGCACCGAAAGGAGCCTCTAATTAGTAAATATAAGATACCTGCTTTTCCAGTCTTAGTGAAATCAACACTTCGTAACTCAAGGTCTAATTACGAATCAGGAAAATAAAAATAAAACATTACGGGGAAGCAATAGCTACAGCTCACCTTAGATCTCTTGGCTTATATGCATAAATGTAGAATTGTAGCAGGCCATGCCGCCACACATCATTAGAGCTTAATAAAGCCTATTGATGGAGCGATGGCCGTTGCCAATTAATTGAGAGGAGCCGATCCAGAGGATCATGCTACCGGAACGGGACGCCGACGGCGGAGGAATGTGCTGTAAAACGAAGTAGTTTTAGGTATTCGTCTCGTGTGCTGCTGGGCTTCTCTAAAGGAAACGTCATAGATTTAGGCCTATGGGCCGTGTGGATAGGACACAGGATGGGGCCCCTTAGTTTCGGGAGCCTGGGGCGGCCGCCCCGTTTGCCTCCCCTCAGGACCGGGCCTGACGCCGCGCGGCCGGGCGGGAGACAGCTCTTGCAGCCCGCGGAGCATCAGGAAAGCGTGGTCTTGAAGTGGCTCCTGTCTATCTGTGGAGAGTGAGCCTCATTGCTCGCAAAAGAAAAAATGTGAGCCTCGTTAGTAGTGGCACAGCGCTGTCATGGCGGTGGAAGGAGGTGTCGTGCTTGGTGAGGCTGAAGCTGCCAGCGTGGTGGGCGCGGTTGTCCTAGGAGCGCGTCTAAAAAAGGTCATGAGTACATACTTTGTAAAGAAAACAAAAAACAAAAGACGTCCAAGGAGACATTCGGCTTAAAAATAGAATATGAGAGAAAAATAAATTGCCAAGCATATGTGTCATATGCATGTATGCCCGCATAGTGGCGGCAATGATGATTTTTCCGAGTTATCATATATTATGATTGCTCATCGTGCATGCCACACGCAGTGTCACCACCGACGGGAGTGTGCCATTGGGCACGTTCGCAAGACGAATTGTTCGCATTTTGTGAAGGGTGCTGTGTTCGTAGCCTTTCCATGCGGTACAAAAGCATAAATCTCCAAATTTTATTGAACACGTTGATTATTAGATTGGGCCAATGCAATGCGGACTAGGCCTACTATGATAAGTTGATTGGAGGCCCATTTCTGTATTTTGCTCTACAGTAGAAAAAAAATGAGGGATTGTCCAGCGCAACTGTCATGCGCCTACACGGTTAGATCCCGGTGGCTAAGTGCAATACAAGTTTTGAATCGCTAGGAGCACCTACCGCGGACCATGCCACCGGCGTTACACACTCGTGCTCTGCGTGTGCCTTCAGGCAGCACACCATTTGTGCGCCGCGGTGTCAATCACGCCCGGGAGATCCTCGAGAGAACCTCCGCACGTTGCCTCCGCAGCCGTGTAAGCAAAAACGCGAGCACAGCGACGGCGAGCTAGCCACAGTAGACGATGTGCATAGAGCAAAGTGCCTCCGACGGCCAGAGAGGCGACCTCGAGCTAGTATAAGGCGTGGTGGTTATTAGATTTAGACTACGCATTAAATAGTAGTAAATTCAAATTTATTGGAACATTGTTTTTTTTTTTTTGGCAGCCCGTGGAAACGCACAGACACTTCAGCTAATTAGATTTAGACGACGCATGGGCGTGGCCACCGTCGTGCGGCCGCATGCTCGCGCTACACGCCTGAACCGTCCGGCGTGTCATGCTTGCCGCGTGGCGGGCGTCGTGCTCGTCGCCATCCGCATTCTCGCACTCCATGCTTGAACCGTCCTCTGGGCAGTGGCGGAGCCAGGCTAGGTTCGTCAGGTAGGCGCAGACAACAAAACAATACTAAACAGAGGTGAAATAGTGATCAACAGTCTTAAGCAGTATTTATAGTGGCTTATTTAGCTGGAAGCCAGGGTAGTCCTGGGCCTATATGGACTACCCTGTAGCTACGCCACTGCCTCTGGGCAGGCCATGCATGCACGAGCCCGAAACCGAGGCCCTCGCGCTGCCCTCGTCCGACATTGGCCACGCTTGAAGAACTCGAACGGCTGGACGGTGTCGATGCCCTCGTCCGACACAGGCCAGGCTTGAAGAAAGGCACTAGTCAGTAGTCACTAGTCAGGCCGTGGCTGCTTTCGCCGGCAGTGTTACGCCCGCCCGGATGACGTACAACTGCGCGGAAGCGCCTCTGTTTCTGTTGGATCTCAGTCGTGTCGCCGGTTCCCCTCATGTATAAGCTGCACTCCACGATTGGTTGGAGGTTTGGAGTTGTGTTGTATGTCATCAAACTAGCAAGATGGCCTGCGCATATTGCGCGGCTAGACTTGTTATTTTAGTTTATCGAGAATTCTATCAGTTTACATATTTTTGTAACTTTTTGTTCTAGCGCTATTTAATTGATTCTGGAGTTATTTATTTATGTTCTAAAACTCTCAAAACTTCTATCTTTTTCATAAACCCCTCAAACTGAAAAAAATCCTATTATTTACTCTACAACATTTCATAGTATGCAGGATATATCGGCCAGCCTTTTATTTTCTTTTGGTATTTTATAAGGTTTTTATATGGCATAATGATATAAAATTACTTTTATCAATAACATATTATCATAAATGAACATATATTTGAGATTGTATAAGACAATATTTTAATTTGATTGGAGAGGGAGTATATCTAAGACTTCATACATGCGAAAATCATTAGTTTGATACTCCTGTGGATATTTCTTAATGAGCTACATATTTCATACACCTTATTTGACTAATTGGGTCAAAGCCAGCCCAGGAGAGAGCTGAAATGGATATGTCATAGTTATCTTCTTTTAAACATTTTGTTCAGTAAAAGAACCTGAAATGACATCATGAAGACACTTCACATGTTCAAAAACGCAATGCACTACACTTAGCAAATTTTTTCTGCAAATTCTCTTCACCTTTTCAATCTCAGCGAAATTTTCCTGAAAAACACCTTCTAATATAGCACATCCCATATCATTATAACTTTTTTTTCCAGAAGCCGTCGGGTTTATCGGTCAGAGGTGAGCGCAGGAAAAGATTCGAATTGGACCTAAAATGAGAAGTAAAACAACTCAAGGGGAAAAGCATAAAATGTACATTGAAGCTGTACCTCCATTCGGCTCCTAGGATTCCATTAGGGGGCTTGGTACAAAACATTCAAGAGTTGTTCGGTCCGTCAGCATCATGTCTGTCAATTTTCAGTCCAGCAGTTCTCATGGACCAGTAACACGGTAGCACCGGAGGTCCCGGTAACCCCAGATATGCTCTCTAATGGTCGCATCGTCGAGAGGTCCCAGCTGCGGTGAGGGTCTAGGTTGTAAAGGCTTGGCATTGGCCAAACCTGGTGTTAGCTATAGAATTTTGGTAATGTGTGTATAAAGTTATAGCATATGAATTTTGCTCTTAAATTTGTATAATCCTAGTAAACAAAATCCTAATTCAAACAATCGCTTAAAATTATTTTGGTTTAGCGATATTGTTTCTACATAGCAAAATCGTAATTTCTTATGAAGAATTAGCTGGTCCAAAAGTTATATCATCTACAGAAATATGATTAGAGCACTTGTTCTACTAACAAATATCCAAATCAGTTAGTGATATACTATATACATCCTTGCAAAGTTGCATGTTACTTTAGTCATTTCCATTACTGCTATATAGCAATGGTGGCAATCTCTTTTCTCGTTAATGCCTTTAAGAAATATCCTTAAAATATCAACTTTTATGTAATCTTTTATAAGATAGCAAAATCTACAGTAATGACAATTGTGCATTTCTTTGATGAACATTTTAGAAGTGTTTCTCTGTAAGATAAGTAACTCAGGTGACAATAGAGATGAAGACAAAGTGAAGGGAGTTCTACTATATATAAGACTTTTGGCAACATGTTCTAAACATTATAACATTCTCATTATAAGTATCTATATCTAGTATTTTCTAATATATATAATTACTTTATCAAAAGTGCCTATATTATTGAACATAAAGAACAAATTCTATATATATAGAATTACTATATCAAAAGTGCCAATATTATTGAACATAAAGAAAAAAATCCATATGAATAAAAAAAGCAAAAGACAATTATATGTCTCATATGATTTGAGACACTTTTCAGTACTATCGATGTCGTATGTGTCTCACCGTAAATGCATTGTCTTATGCGGCGGATTCGGCAGCTTCTTGGGTGCATATCGGGTGGAAATCGGCCCTTGCTCGTGCCTCGCTGCTCAAGCGCCGAGGCCAATGAACGCCGTCATCTCTGTTGGGCCGTGACTTCGTGCACCACAGAAACCCACCGCTGCTCCCACTCCGCTGGAACTGATTCATGGGCGGCTGAAAAGCTTGACCAGGTGCGGGCGCATTTGGCTGGAAAGTTGCTTGCAGGGTTCTTTCCATGCTTGGTGCAGCATTGATTGATGGGAGCTGTAGTAGAGTGAAAAACAAGGGAAGAGGATGGCGAGCGGAGCAAGAACAGAGACAGCAGGGCACAACGGCGAGATCTCCTTCATTTTTGCCTTTCCTTGTCATGCTGGTCCAGTGAGCGAGGCGAGGCGATCTGCGTCAGAGATCCAACTGGACCAGTAGTGTCTTCAACTTCGACACGACGCACAAGAGGTGCGCGCGTGCGCCGGCCTGAGCCCGGAAGGGTTAGTGGTGGTGTGCTGGGCACCGCGGTGAGCCTCGCACACTGGCACGCGGAGCGAAGCGGAGCTTGGCTAGGCGGGCCAACCGACGAGGCAAGCACGAGGATGGTGTTGACATAGTGGAGGCTGCCGAGGAGGTCGCACGCCATGCATTCAACGGGGAGTAGTCTGCTGCGGCTTGGCTGATGTCGCACCGCCACTGGCATCGATGAAGACTGGCTTGGAACTGAACGCGGGCTGCTTTGTCCACAATATGCTAATGCTAACCGAGATTTTTTTTTATGTGTCATTTTTATGTTGTCAATTTTGATATTCTTTTTTCACTATTAAAGCCAATGTAATAAAAAATTGACCTTGACTAAACCGAAAAACCTCATATATTTGGACATGCACATGGATGTAGTCTGTTGGAACCACATATATTTGTTAAATTGTCCCTAAAGTACTTAATTATTAAGTAACATGAATTATGCTCTTATATAGTGCAAATCTACTAGAATCATCGTATCTGAAGTACCGCAACCTCTGAACGTCGAGCACTCTATCACCTTCCTCCCGGCCAGGCCATCTGCAGTTTTCCAGCACAAGAGCGGTGACCGACGGGCTGTTGCTTCCTAATTCTGTCCCGACCGGTGAACCGACGCGTGCTCGCCATTTCGTGAACGAGCAAGTCTTCTAAACTCAACGCGTCGAGCTGCCGCGCGGAGTCGATCACGCCCTGGAGATCCTCGAGCGAAGCTTCGCACCCTTGCAGCCGCAGCTGCGTAAGCCGCGGGAAGACTGCGGCGGCGCCGGCTACGATCTCGCCCCAGTTGACGATGTGCAGCGAGCGAATAGCCTCGGATGGCAGGGAGGCGACGTCAAGGCGGTACAAGTCCCGGTGGTGGTTACTGTTGGAGGCGACGTCCTCGACGCGCTCCGCCGCCGGGTGGGACACGGCGGCGGCGACCAGGTCGTGCCGCCCGCGGAGCGTCAAGGAACAGCCAGGCGGTGAAGTAGCTGCTGGCCTGCACGTGGATGGTGAGCCTAGTGATTGTGGCGCCGTCGTGGTCGGCAAGCGCCGCCACTGCGCCGCGGCGAAAGACGTTACGCTTGCGGAGGCTGAAGCCGCCGGCGCCGTGCGCGCGGTCGTAGGAGCGCGTGTCAAGGTTCACGGTGCCCGACACGCGCCACAGCGTGCGCCACCGCCGCGACAGCAAGGCGGTGGACACGGCCTCCTGGGCCAGCGCGAAGGGGAGGATGCGCCGCAGCATGTCGTCGGGGAGGTCCGACAGGCGGTCGATGGCGGCGTCGGCCATTGCCGACGTTTACTTCTGTAGCGGCGGAGCGAAGAGTTCAGATGTGGATATGGTCCGGATTCCAGGCCTTTGATGTCGTCACGGAAGCTGTCTGGTTGTATATAGAGAAGTTTCTTTGGCAATGCACTCCGATGTAGGTTCGAGAATTTTACCATGTTTAACCTCTGAATAAACTGCCAAAAGTGTACGCACACTTTATCCATTCCTACTTGTACCCGGTGCCGGTGAAGAGCAAACCAGCTCGAACCTTGCTGAACGATACTTGTGACTTCAGTAGTTCAGGGAGAGTCGGTTGTGAATCATGGCCTGCATTGCAGCCATGTCACGAACTAAAACCAAAAATTCTAGAGCAGTCTGGTACATGTAAATGTTGTTGTATGGTACCTCCAGCAAAATTGTGAACTTTGGGCCATCGTCCATGTTATGATTATCAAATGATGTGGAACTTGAATCCCTTAGCTACCAGAAAAGCAGTAAGGTCAGTTCCTATGTCTGACAGTTCTACACTTTCTCAAGCAAGTCCCATGTGGCTTCCACGATAATCCCTGTTCTCACATTACCCTTCCCCCATCCTTCACTTCTCATGATGTGTTTGATGCTCACAGTTTTAAGTTTAAGTGACTTATTTCAATTGAAATGTAGATATTTTGATTAAATTTCATTTGTTGCATCTTCATTTGGTCTGAATTTTAATTTCAAATCTTCTTTATTGATGATTTGTTCTTCTTATCATTTCCCTTGGATGTGGAGACGCTGATTTTATCAGCTTACAAAGAGTAAATTTCACAAACCCACCAAAACTATGGCTTTATAGTCACAAATCCACCAAGTATAATGCAAGTTTCACAAACATACCAATAATTTGGGGTGTTGTTTCAAGGAACCACCATTTTTTAACTTATACCGTATCTCATACTCTGGTCCCAAATGTCAGCTGCATACTCATCCGTTAAATTCGTACGGTCACGGTTTTTTACTATGCAATTGACATGTGGGACCAGAGTATAAAATACGGTATGAGTTAAAAATATGGTGGTTTCTTGAAATAACACCCCAAATTATTTGGTGGGTTTGTGTAATATGCACTATACTTGGTGGGTTTGTGACTACAAAGCCAAAATTTTGGTGGGTTTGTGAATTTTACTCGCTTACAAATGACCTAATTGTTTTTACTACCCTAAATGACATGAAATTATTTCTATAATAATAAATCAAGTCCCAAGGAAAATCTATGACATCGATAAGGGCTGAAGTGAATATTTTGCGACTACACACCCTCTAGCTAATGTACGTAACATCTGCCTTGTTATCATTTCTCTTGTCCTTGCAGACAACTCTGTTGTATCCATATCTTTTTCGTTATCGTTGCTTGGTCGTAGTTGCACGAGTCTAGGTTGATAAACCTTGACATTGGATAAATCAAGTGTTGTCTTCAGGATTTTTGTAATACATCAACAGAAGTTATAGCATATAAATTTTGTTCTTAAATTTGTATAATCCTTGTACACGATATCATAATTCGAAAGATCATTGTAAATAATTTTGTTTCAGCGATATAACGTGCACAAATTCAAAATTTCCTAGGAAGAACTTGCGAGTTCAAAAGTTATATCTGCAGAAAGAAGATTAGATCACTTGTTCTACTAAAAATATCAAAATCAACTAGCGTTATACTATACACATCCATACACACTTGCAAGTTAAATTAGTCATTCGCATTACTTCTATATAAAATGGTAGCAATCTCTTTTCAGATATGAATACCTTTAAGAAATATCCTTACAAATATCTACTTTTATGTAATCTTCTACAATATTGCAATGTTTACAATAATGTCAAGTGCATTATTTTGATGAACATTCTGGAAGTTTTTCTCTATAAGATAAAGAACTTAAAGTTATATAGAGACGAAGACTAGAAGTGAAGGATGTTCTACTATATAAGGCTTTTGGCCAAATGTTTTGAAAATAATAACATTCTGACTATAAGGATCTATATCTAATACTCCCTTCGTCCCACAACAAATGACAACCTAGAAAATTTCAGACAGATTAAGAGTAGAGCAAAATAACCTCGGTACCCTTTATTATTAGTGATAATATATCTTGTATCAACCAACAAATTAGAAAACAAATGCATTTTAATTATGCTTGCCTGCCTTTTAATAATATGCACGAAATCAGCTTTCCAAAACACCGGATAAGCCTGCTATAATTGGCTACAATGTCATTTGTTCTGGGACAAAGTTTAAACGCTTCGATGCCATTTGTTGTGGGACTAAAGGAGTAATTTCTAATAGATACTTTCTAAATCTAATACTTTCTAATAGATTACCATAGATGCGTTGTCTTGTGTGGAGGGGATGCGGCGAGCTTCTAAATAGGTGCACCTGGCAATGATTATGGTACGGTCTAGTTGTGCAAAATTGTCCGAGAGAGCAGGAGTACAAAGCTTGACAGAGCCGTGTGAAGATCAGAGGAGAGCAGAAGAAATTTGAACATGAGTTAGCACATTTAATGATTTGTTTACATCTGAGTTATTTGTTACATAATTATTAATAAAGTTCTCTTCATCGGGAAAAAAATCATAGAGGTAAAGGTAGTGTGTGTGTGTGTGTGCGGTATGGCACGTGGCAAATCCCGCCATCCATCGCACTCGCATATGCGAGTTCTAGCCGTCTCTCGCACAACTTTTGTATCTGGCTCGTCTCAAGCGGCCTCACACCATTCGCTGCTCTTTCGTTTCTTCCTTGCTTATCTTGTCGCGGCTCTCTCCCAGGCGCGCGGCGGAGCGCCGCCCAGCCACGCCTCCCACCACGCGTGCCCACGGCGGAGCGGCTCCTCTCACGTGCAGCCTGCCCGAGTTTGAAGCTCCGCCTCCCTGGAACATTTCGTTTTTCATGATGGAACATTTGATTCTTTGTGCTGGAACATTTGGTTTCTCATGGTGGAACATTTCATTCTTCATGCCGGAACATTTGAATTCTCTTAGTGGAACATTTGATTTCATGAGGGTTCCAACTGACATGGCTGTGAGTGTGATGGGCGTCTGGTCAGAGGAAGAAGAAGAAGTGTGCCTTCTGGGCTTCCTTTGTTTTTTTTTTTTTTTGTTGATTGGCCTTTGGGCTGAGTCCCCACGGAAACGGTGCCTTGGGACAAATCGGCCCAGGCACGCATGCAGGGTTCGCGGGTGAGAGTGTGCGAGAGACGCAATTTTTCTCGCGCACGCGAGTGCGAGAGGGCCCCGGTAAATCCACCCCAGTGAAAGGCACCACCGTGGTGGCTGCTGTGTTCTTGGCGTGCACCAGAAGGGGAGGACACGCTACAGTAGGTCTCGCCGGAGAGTGGCGACATGAGGTTGGCGCACCAAGCTGTGACTCACGTAGCTCGGGCTCCGGTACTGCTTCTTCACGCGCGGCGCATAAGTTCTTGAACTTTGACGTGTGCTAGGAGTCTGGCAGTCTTCGTGTCGAGCTAATGTGGGCGGCTTCCGAAGTCCACAGTCGCAGAAGGGCAGCGACTGACGAAAAACGAGGGAGGGAATTCTTGTCGCAGGTGGCAGTCAAGCGAGTGCGGGACGGATCCGGATCCTCGGCAGTCGATGGTTCGTGCAGTCGCCCGTGCAGTCGGCTCTTCCACCGTTCGATCTGACAAAACCAATCCTGCGGCTGTGAACACTCCCGCTCCTCATCAACTGTGGGCATCAGGACGAGAGAACAAGAGCAGAACAAAATCTTCTTCCACCTCGATCCCTAAAAGGTAAAGAGATAGAAGATGGATCTGGGGACAGGCGACATGCTGCGGGTTCTTCGATTCGTGCAAGCTCCGGCAGATTTTGGTTCTGATCAATTGATTTTCTTCCTCAATTTTAATTTTTTTCTCTTTCTAAACCCTAGCCGCAAAATCCTAAAATTAGCCACATAATGCATGGGATGGACAAAATTGATCACACATTTGTCTTCTACATCTCCCAATAAATCTATTTTAGTGTTCACCAGCACACATCAAGCCGGACCTTACCATCTGTGGCATCCATCTCCTCCCAGGAGCCGCTGTCTCAGTTGAGTAGTTGGTGAAGAAGAAAGCCGCAGACAGTGGAAAAAAGATAGGAGCCGTAGGATTGGTTTCGTCAGATCGGACGGTGGAAAGCCGACTGCACGGGCGACTGCACGAACCGTCGACTGCCGAGGATCCCGATCCGTGCGGGGACGGCGCAACACTGCGGCCGCCTGGCCGGCAACACCCACGCCGAGCACCTCGCAAATGGGCGATTACGCCATGGATTGAAGCTGCCAGTAAACTCCTCGTCGATCTGCCCGCACGACTCATTGACATATCTAGCAGGATCTGAAGCAAGAAAGAAATCGACGCGCGCCCACCAGCCTCGGTTGGTGCCTTGCTGCATGCGCCCTGTCCCGATGACGTGCGCCACAGCGGGCGGCCATGGACGCGGCTCCTTGACCGGCGCGAAGTAGAGGTTGTCCGGTAGGTCCGACGGCCGGCATCGGCTATTGCCGAAGTTTGGATTTGCGGCGGCGCCTTGAAAAAATGAGGTGAAATCACTGGAACGTTTGCCGTCGAAGGGTGGCGTTGGTTTTCTCGAACATGTTCGTCGGCGTCCTGTTGCGCGACGAGCTGACGATGTGGGCGGCTCCCAGTCGCGGAAGGGCAGCCACTCCAGCCGGAAAACCAGGGAGGAATTCATGAAAGCTGCCAGCGTCCTCTTCTGCCTGCGCGGCTCATGGACAGAGCGGGGCCTGGACAAAATCGGCGCGAGCTCACCAGGCTCTCCTCGCCGTCCACGGTCCACCCGGCCTGGGCCTCCGCCAGGCCAACAGCCGCGCAGGTCAACAAGTCCGTTCCAAGGCGCACGTGTCCCGAATCCAACGGCTGCCAGGGTCCAAATTGCGACCGCCTCCTGGTCCGTGTTTTGCAGGTCAGGCCTTGCCCCTGTTTTCGCGAGGACGCAGCCGTGGCTCTGGATGTTGCTTCGATAAGTCTATGCGCGTACGGACGCGCCCGCGCCTTAGCGCGTGTCCGTGTGCGGCCCGGCCCACGCGTGAGTGGATAAGGCAGAGCCTTGCGAGCGGCGGCGGAGCGCGGTGGCCGGCGTCGGTGGCGGAACGCGGGGGCGGTGCGGGCGGCGCGACGCGGCGGCGCGGTTTAGCGCGGGCGGCGGAGCGCGTGGGCGAGGTGGTGGCGGAGCGCAGGTGTGTGCGGGCGGCGCGACGCGGCGGCGAGGGCGCCGCCGCATCGCCGGAGGTGGTTATCGCCGGCGGTTAGGGTGTTCGGGTTGCTGGGGTGGCGGCGGGCTCCGGCGACTCCATTTGTTCTGCAGACCATGGAAGGAGAGATTCCAGGGGCGGCGGCCGCGACCCGGCGGTGGGTGGCGGCGCGGCGGTGCGGCGAGGCGGCGCGGGCGCCGCCGTAGCCGCGGGCGGCAGGCGGGGTAGGCGGCGGGGGTGTCGAACCGCGACGAGTTAGCGGCGGGCGGCGGCTTGCCGGGCGGCGGCGGCGGGTGCGGGCGGCGCGGTGAGGCGGCGCGGCGCCGCCGACCGCTGGAGGTGGTGGTGGGCGGGGGAGGTGCTCGTGCGGCGGGCAGCGACGGCGCCCGGGACGGAGCCGGAGCCGCGGGGGCGGCGGCGCGCCGGGGCGGGGGAGATGGTCGGGACACTACAAGAATTCCTGTAATCTATGACGGTTTCCTGATGACGAATTTAGAAATCGTCATAGATCATATTTCATCCGTGACGATTCTCAATTTTTTGTCATGGATCATATGTCATCCGTGACGATTATCAATTTTTCGTCATGGCTCATATCTCATCCGTGACGGTTATCAATTTTTCGTCATGGAATGCAATACTTAGCCACAAGCTACTCACAATTTATGATGAAACCGTCATAATGTCATAGTTGATTGTACGAAACGTCACAAATTACATCATATGTACAACAATACTATGGTGACAAATTTGAATTCGTCATGGATTAGCACACTCTAAAAACTAAGCCCATATACCATGGCGACAATTTTAAATTCGTCACGGATTATATACATCCTAAAAACTAGGCCCATAGCAACTAAGGTGACGAATTTAAATTTGTCACGGATTTACATATTTGTTGCTAATGTGTTATCTCACAAGGAACCTCTTCGATTTAGTCACCTTGGGCTAACCTCATGTATTTTCCCGAGACATCTTTTTGAATTATTTATTTTTTCTACCTCACACTGAGCAAAATAAAAATAAAAACCCTGAAGGCACCTCACCATCCCCACGACCAAAATAATAGAAATCCTAAAGTTAAGAATCGAACCACCAACCTGCACTGTTTGAATGGATGAACAAGCTAACCAATAGCTCAAGTTATCCTACTCGGTTAATTCATGAAAATAAGTTTAAAATACATTTACACGCGCAGCTTAACACAGCCGGCCCAGCCCAATTCCCGTCTCACAGACCCGCAAACCCTATCGCCGCCCTATCTGAGCTGAGCTCCCTCGCCTCATGCGGTGCTCCACTCTCTTCTCCTGTCCCCATCCCCGCCGCCCTCTCCCTCGCCTCATCCCCACCCGGCGAGGCGGCAGCCGAGGTCGGAGATGGGGAGAGGCAACCACCGATCTCGTCATAGGACAACGCCACGGCCTCCCTGTGTCGACCTCCCCACACCTCAGATCTGAGCGCTAGAGGCGCGAGGCGGCTCGGCAACGACGGGCACGGCGACCACGGCGATCTGCGGCGGGGAGGCAAGCAAGGAAGCCATGGCCCAGATCTGGTGGTTGAGGTGGAGCGGCTTGGCGGCATGGCGACCACGGCAGCATGACTGCACGTCGCCGCCCTTCTCCTGGCCGGTCTCCGGTGGCTGTGGCATCTCCGTCACTCGCATCCGCGCTCGCCGCCGCATCCGGACCAAATCCCAGGCAGGCGAGGTGAGCATCCCCAGCCCTTTTCTCGAGTCCACAGGGAATGGGGTCACGTTATGTTTGGTGTTCCTTGCGGCTGTTTTTCTTTAGGCCTGCTTTGTCGGTCTCGTCAGTATCAGTATGAGTAATCGTGTTACTGAGTGCTTCCATGATATGGTAGAGGGTTCGCCACTGGTGATGCTAGTGATCTGACTTGATTCTAGCTGTGGACCCGTGGTAGTTCTGCATTGATGGATATTGACTGGTCTAAATTGCTGCTCCTGATCTTTCATGCTAACTGACTTGTGACGCAGGATAAGTCAATCGTTTGTTCCTGTAGCTGACTTCCAATCAAGTAAATGGCTGCTACGGGTTGTGTTCATGCTAGTACTAGTTCATAATTAGTACATCAGTCTTGTATTTCTATTTGTGCTGTTATACATGCCTGCCATTGTTACTGCACTGCCTTCTGTTCTTCTCTTCGAGCATGATTTAATTGTATTGGTTTTGAATTTTATTGAGTTATATATGCTTGAAATGGTGAATGGACAACTGTAACTTGCGCATGCTTTACCACCATAAATTTTGAGATTACTGACTTTACAAAAGTTTTAGGGCTCCTTTGGTATAATGGATTTTCAAAGGAAATTGAAAGGAATGAGTTCCTATGGATTGCTGACGTCAGGTAGTGTTTGGATTGAAGGAATGGTGTCTTCCGTTCCTCTGGAAAGGAACACTTTCCTCCACAAAACGCAGGAATCAAAAAATGAGGTCTGAGCTCAGGAAAGACACAACGCTCGTGATGAGCAGGTAAGGCCCGTGTGCTAATCAAGCTTCTTCTCTCTTAGACTGTCTTAATTTTATTTCTTTTATTTTTTCGTTCTGCTGAAACCAACGTGTAAGAACGAACGTGCAGGAGCTTTTAGCATCTACTATTAGCAGTGGGCCCATCATGTAAGAACCAACTTGGGACTAATGTTGTGTAGACTTCTATAATTGCTTATTCGAAAAAACAAAAAAAATCTATAATTGCTCATAAGCTTTTATTTAGTTGCCCTAATATTTTTGTTCCTGTGTTTCGATTCCTGCATTCCAAACACATAAAGTTCCTCGTTCCTCTGTTTTGGATTCCTGTGGTTTTCTAGCTTTCTCAATTCCTGTGTTTTCTCCATTCCTACGTTTTTTCCTATTCCTGTGTTTTTCATTCCTTAGTTCCAAACAGGGCCTTAGATTGAGCTTAATAGCAATCTATTGGCTGATGACTTTCTGTTCCATTTTTTCCACTACTATTTTTGTATATTAGGAACTGCCGGGAGACACAATCTCGATGGAGATGAACCGTTAAGGATCACATCGGGGCTGAGGATCTGTACTGTCGCAATCACTAACACGTTGTGAACCTGGGATGCTGACATTGCCGTCGCCATCTCCTGTAAGCTGTCCAACTGTTTGGCTTTTGTGGATTTTATTAGGACCTCAAGATACTTAACTGTTAGAGAGTTGAATAAGCAATGGTTAGCGCGATATCAGTAGAAAGATACATAATGAGCAGATTTAGCTGCAACAGATCAGAGCTCTTTCTCATGAATTGCTGCCGCTATTTATGATTTTTGACATAGTGAAGTATCAATTGACTTGCAATGCATTTATTGTGATGTGCTCTTTTCAGTTTGAGGATTGGTTGTGGTAAGGAAGAAACAGTTGGAAGATATTGAAAATTTGAAGGAGTCAATGGATGAGACCAATGGTGTTGGTTTTTTTGTTACCTTTCTAATTTGTGATGAAATAACCCTGTTCTCTTGTTGGGCATGATTTGTACTTATGATTTGAATACTGGATGTATGTGATGAATGCCTATTTTTTTTAGGATCATTTTGATATACATTTGTTTCTGATGTTAGCAGCTTGGGTCATATAGACTGTAAGAACATGATTTTGATAATGTATCTGTTAAACATGTAACAGTGATGTTCCTGCCTAATTTTGTTCTGTTCTGCCTGCATTGGTGAAAACGATCGGCATTATAAAAACTAGAATGTAATCTGTGTGGGTGCTGGATGGAAAAAAAAATCAGTGGCCAAGACAACAATGATCAGGCCGTGACACAATCCATGACGTTTTATGTTCGTCACAAACTCTGGGCTTGGTTCGGGCTGCACGGGCTTGAGGCTATTCTATGACGGCTAAAAAACGTCACAGACTAAGCTGATCTGTGGGCTTGGTTTGGGCTGAGCGGGCCTCAGGCTAATCTATGACGGTTGAAAAACGTCACGGATGGAGTTGATCCGTGACGTTTCTACTAAACCGTCACGAAGGTTAATCTGTGACTCTCAATACATGACGAAATCTGAAAACGTCACGGATGTCGTATTGTGACGGTTTTTTGGTGATCTGTGACGAAATTTGGATGTCATGGATTACAAGGATTCTTGTAGTTCCGGAAGAAGAAGCCCGCGTGCGGCGCTCCGACCGGCGCCGTTCCGACCGCCGGTCGGACGCGTGGCAGCCAGGGGGAGGGGACGCGCGATTCCCTAACGCGTGTACGGACGCGCGTTAACCTCCCCCATGTTGCTTTCTCTCCAGCCATCCTCAGATGCATCTCTCCCGGCGCGTCGTGCCTGCCACGCGGCAGGCGTCGTGACGCACCTAAACTGTTCGGTTGTTCCGCGGCTGCTGGCCATGCACGGGCCCAAAGCCGAGAGCCGAGAACGCTCGTCCCACACAGGCCAGCCTCGATTGAATTGAACACAGCGTGCTTGGTTTAGGGACCCGGCCCATTGTCGGTCTTGGTCGCAAGGACGCCGCCGCATGGGCATTGCACGCCACCGTGTTCAAGACGTTGTCTATCCTCGAGAGTGATGCGGAGAGCTAGAGAAGCGCCGGTAAGGTGACCCTGCGGCGGAACAGGGGGCCTTGATCCTAGCTAGGTGCTTCAAGTTGGCTTCATCGTCTGCTCTCACTTTCTAACAGTACTCCCCTGTTGTCGACTGTCGTGCCAGTCATCATAGCACGCAAGTCCCACTCCCCTGTTGTCGACTGTCGTGCCAGTCATCATAGCGCGCAAGTCCCCAGTCGGCCGGGCGGTCGATCATCACCTCGCGGCGGCTGCAAGCACCGATGCCTGGTGGCATGCGACGCCCTAAGATATACAACCCGAATACAAACAAGCATATATTTTATTGGTCACTAACTATATGTACTTTCCAGCACTTCGCAGCTTGAAACAGAGAGTGTAGGTGCTAGAATGGCATCTAATATAAGATATAGTTAGTAATGTTCATTAGCGGTCATGCATCGTGAATTTCTCATTTACTCTTTGCTGATGAGTAATGACTGTCTCATTTTCTACGATGCAATGGACAGATGTGCTACAAGAGTGGCCAGTATATTTTGGTTGATTATCATAAGGGGTCCGGCCAGCTAGTTAATAAACAAAAAATCAGCGGTATGCTTCAGTGCTAACGCGTACGGGTGTTTCTGAAAAAAGAACAAGTCCACGCCATACTGGACATCCCTACTGAAGCACTAGGTCAGCGCTACTTGGGACTGCCCACTGCTGTAGGCAGGTCTTTGGATGGTGTCTTTGATTATGTGGGAGATCGAGTAAGCAGCTCAGTGAATAGTTGCGGAGAAAAACAGATGAGTTGTTCTGCTAGAGAAGTGCTACTGAAATCTATTGCACAAACAGTCCCAACCAATTCTACGAGTTGTTTTAAGTTTCCTGCAAAACTTATACAAAGGATCACATCATATATTTCCAAATATTGGTGGGGAAGTTCTATTGATAATCACAAGATCCACTGGAAAAAATGGTCACAATAGACATGTCCAAAAGGAGATGGAGGAATTTGTTTCACCATTTCAGGGAGATGAAGCTTTTTAATCAAGCGTTGCTTGGCAAACAAGGTTGGAAGTTGATGACTAATCCTGACTCTCTCTGAAGTAGGGTTATGAAAGGAAAATATTACCCCAACTCAGACTTCTCGACAGCTATTAGAAGGATACGTAGCACTATTACATGGCGCTCAATCCTTCATGGCAGAGACATTTTGATTAGAGGGGTTAGTTGTAACGTCCTGCCTCCCTGAGGCACGCCTGCAGCTCTCTAGGACTTCAAGACTGACCTCACAGACCAACACATATATTTTCTGCGCACTTTGTCCTCACTCGTGCGCACCCGAGAATGACTTTCCGGTCGGTCACCCATCGCTCCAGGCCAAGCACGCTTAACCTCGGAGTTCTTTCGAGATGAGCTTCCGAAAAAGAAGTTGCAACTTATTGATATGAGTATTCTATCAATCCTATTAAACCTTGGGCCGGGATGTCACATACTCACCCCCTTAGAAGATCGACGTCCTCATCGATCAACCCCAATCCAGGAACGTCCCCTCTTGGCCACGTCCGTGCATCCAGTGCCAGCGCATGTGCCATGCTGTGTGACCACTCTGGGCCCACACCAGCCATGCGCACCATGCCTGCGCAACTGCGCCCACACGCGCCCGTGAAACCGCAAGGGTCGGCTCTGATACCATTTGTAACGTCCTGCCTCCCTGAGGCCGAGCCCGCTTACGCCTGCAGCTCTCTAGGACTTCAAGACTGACCTCACAGACCAACACATGTCTTTTCTGCGCACTTTGTCCTCACTCGTGCGCACTTGGGAACGACTTCCCAGTCGGTCACCCATCGCTCCAGGCCAAGCATGTTTAACCTCGGAGTTCTTTCGAGAGGAGCTTCCGGAAAAGAAGTTGCAACTTGTTGATATGAGTATTCTGTCAATCCTATTAAATCTTGGGCCGGGATGTCACATTAGTAATGGTGCTGCAACTAGAGTGTGGGATGATAATTGGATTCCCACGTATATTTCAATGAAACCGATTGTGCGACTGGATACAGCTCAGGCTGTACTGTAGCCGATCTGGTAATGTTGGGTTCCCGACAATGGGATGTTGCAAAGCAGAAGGAAATTTTTATTGAAATGGGATTAGCTCGGGGAATCATGTCATGATGGATTTTCCATGCCTGCGCAAATGAGAAGAATGGCGTGTACTCTGTCCGTCCTGCTTACCGGCTACATTCAGATCGATGTCGCCAACTGATCTTACGGAGAGTAATATACTTCAGGATTTGGAAGACCTGAGCTATGGTGGAAGCACCTCTGGAAAATGAAAGTGCCATCAAAGGTTTGTATTTTCTGGTGAAGAGCCATTCATAATTTCATACCTGCCAAGTCTATTTTGATTTACCGCCATATTGCAAAGGAGAGCTTTTGTGTGGATTGGGGCCACTCATACGAGCCAATCTATCACACAATGTTTGAATGTACCTATGCACGGAGGATTTTGAAGTGTAGCATGTGAATTTTGTTCTTAAATTTGTATCATCATTGTACACGATATCCTAGTTCAAATGATTGTCATAACCAGTGACGGAGCTTAAACTAAATCATGGGGGGTGGGGGGGGGGGGGGGGGGGGTGCACTGGTGTCTGATCGATGGACAGGCTGACCAGGCAATGGAGCATGTGAAGCAATGAGCACTTGGATCAAGGGCGGAGTTGTGTAATTGTTTCTAATGTCAAGGGGGCCGCGGCCCACATTGGCCATAACCAAGCTCTGTCATTGGCCGGAACTAATTATGTTTTAGTAACACGATCTCCACATATATTATGCAAAATCTTTTTTTGTGAAGAACTAGGGCTCTCAAAATTTATATCTTCCAAACAGTATTAGAGCACTTTTTCAACTATGAAATATACAAATAAATTATTGTTATACTATAGGCATCCTTAAAAACAAGCAACTTAATTTAGTCATTGTATCAGTGATATGGTAACCTTTTTTGCATTATTACAAGCGCATGTGGTAACCTTTCACATAGTAGTAAGGGTCTAGGCTAAAAAATCCTGACATCATCGAAATCAATGCTTCAGATGTGCATGGAAGCTCTAGCATATGAATTTTATTCCAAAATTTGTATCATCTTTATACACAATATCCTAGTTCATGAGCCTCGTAAACAATTATGTTTCTGTGACATGGTTAATTAGTACATATTATGCAAAATCATAATTTCTTGTGAAGATCCAGGGAGTTCAAAATTTTATATCTGCTAAAACAAGATTAGAGCACTTGTTCAACTGCAAATATCCAAAACAATTAATGTTGGATGATAGACATCCTTAAAAACCTGCAGTTAAGTTAGTCATTGCATCGGTGCTATATAGCAATGGCTTTTCACAGAGATACCTTTCAAGAAATATCAACCGTTATGTGATCTTCTATAATATTGCAGTATTTACAATAAAGCCAAGCATGCAGTATTTTGATGAATATTCTAGATGTTTTTTCTCTATAAGATTAAAGAAAAAACCTTAAAGGTAACATTGGATGTGAAGACTATAAGTGTATATACCATTCTCATTATAAGTTGCTATAGCCTATATCTAATACTTTTTGATAGTAACTATACCAAATACAATACCTATTTCATAACAGCATAGATAAGGCAATTATTTGTCTCGTATAACTTGGGTACTTCCCTACTAATGATGTGGCATGTGTCTCACCGTAAATGCAAGCTTGTCGATCGACCTACTTGTGGTAGTACTAGTTTGGTTACACTGGTGGCTCCAGAATAATATATGCTCCATATAGATCGTAAGTATCTAGTTTTGGTGGGAGATCTAGATGAGAGAGTGTTCTGTTTGGCCATTTAAAATGATATCAACAAGCGATGTAATGAGGACTGAAGAGATGGCAAATGGACCGCTTCGATGGCTGCTTGTGCTTGGTCGTGGAAACACCAAATTAAGTTTCTTGGACGTTAACGACTGCGTGGAGTCTGCACGACAACGAGCAGACTTGGGCGGCTTCCGGTGTTCACAATCGAAGATGACTGGGCAGCTACTGCCCCGTCTCACCCGACCTGACTGAGACTCTGCTGGCAAGCATGCTGCAGCTGTCGAGCCTTTGATCACGAGACCAACGAATGGCTGTGGTCGGCGCTTGGAATCCGTTGCGCCGGCAGGGTGCGCCTTTGTGAATGAAGCTAGCCTAGCGCTTGGGGAGGCTGAAGCACATTCTTTGTGGGTCACTAACTATTGTTTCTAGCAATTTGTTAATGAAAACTAAGTGTGTAGATGCGAATGGCAGCCAACATAAACATTCTGAGCAAGTGTCTAAAGTCAAAACTACATATACAAATGTGTTGACGATTTTAATATATACTACTAAACAGTTGGCCCAAAACTTTGAGTTTGCAAATATGATCCCACAAATAAAAAACAAAATGCAAACAATCTCTTGCTCAATTCTTTTGCTAATGGATAGTTAACAAAATGGAAGGTGAACTTGTCAGCTGGCTCCTCCCATACCCAAGATATCTATAAACCTAGCTTCATCTCCTTCAGGTTAGCTTCTCCCATATCTCATTTAATCTATTATTGTTTCTTTATGACCTGTTCCAGTTTTCATTGGTGTTGCATTCAATCTATTTATTTATGCTGGCCTTGTTGAGGTCAGATCGGTGCATATCCCTTTAGAATCTTAAAATACTTAAGTATGGGTGACTCCTCTGGGGGCTAAAAAGATTACCATTTCCAGTATTATTATTTCCAAAAGGTAACATTTCTTTTTTGTACAAACTATAGCTGGAGAGAACTTGATAAGCCTATGAATTTTGTTCCTAAATTTGTATCATCATTGTATCTAGTAACCTAGATCAAAATATCATTGTAACTAATTATATTTTAGTGATATGGTCATTAAATATATTATTCTATATCATAATTTATTATAAAGAAATAGTGAGTTCAAAAGTTATATCTACAGAAACAGGATCAAACCACTTGTTCCACTGACAAATTAATTATCAAAATCAATTAGTGTTATTCGATAGCCATCCCTCAAAACATGCAAGTTAGTCATTGCATTTACTGCTATATAGAAACGGTACTAATCTCTTTTCACATAAATGCCTTTAAGAAATATCCTTACAAATATCAGCCTTTATGCCACCTTATGTAATATTGCAAAATTTACAATAATGGATACCATGCATTGTTTTGATGAACATTCTAAAAGTTTACTTATAAGATAAAGACCTCAAAGGTATCAGGTAGAATAGAAGTGAAGGGAAATTCTACTGTATACAAACTTTGTCCAAATGTTTTGAAAATTCTAACATATTCTCATTATGAGAAGCTATATTCTAATGAATTCTGATATAACTACTATATTAAAATTACCTATATTATTTCTATATAGATCATGAATGGATAAGAAAATTATATGTGTCATATCGCTTGGGTAACCTCCGCCGCGTCACGCTAGCTCTGTCGACGTGCAGTTCACTCGGCCGTCAGGTCGCGTGCTCGTCGTCTGGTGGAGAAGCTGTCTTCTAAACACAAGCTGTCAATCTGCGGCGTGTTATCAGTCGTGCCTTGGAGATCCTTGAGCGAGGCTGCGTAGGCCGTGTGAACACCACGGCGGCGCCGGCGGAGCGGTTGCCACGAGGTCGCCGAAGTTGACGATGTGCAGGTCACGAAGAGCCTCGAATAACAGGGATCGGACTATCGGAGGCGACGTCGAGGTGGTACAAGGCGTGGTGGTTATTAGATTTAGACGTGGCGTCCGCAAGGCCGGCGTGAGCTGCCGAGCCGCCGGGTGTGGGAGGCGGAAGTGGCAGAAGTGCCGACCATGTCTTGCCGCTCGTGGAGGGTCAGGTACATGGATATGGTGAGCCTCGTTAGTAGTGGCGCCGCGCCGTCATGGTGGGCGGCCAGAAAGGAGATCGTGTCGAGGTTGACGGCCACGGCCCCGATGACACGCGCCACAACGGGAGCCGCCGCCGCGACAGCGTCGCGATGGATGCGACCTCCACGCCCGCGGTCGCAGGGCGGCGTGGGTTTCGCTGATTTCGCAAACATGCTCGTCGGCCTCCTGTCCAGGCTTCGCGGCGCGACGAGCTGACGACAACGGCGGTTTCTGGTGCTTCCGAGTCGCGGAATGGCAGCCACTGCAGCCCAAAAACAAGCGACGAATTGCTGGCGAGTGGCGACCTCTTCTTTCGCACGTCTCATGGACAGAGTTGGGCCTGGAGAAAATCGACGCGACCTCTACTCTGCCGTCCACCCGGCCCGGGCCGTTTGACTCGGACAGACGACCGATCAACAAGTCCGTTCCGAGCGCACGTCCCGGATCGAATGGCAGCTAAGACATAAGGGGCTGTCGCTGCTTCAAATAGCTACCATCCCTCGTCGGGGTTTGCAGGGCAGGCCTCCCCCTGTGGTTGCGAGGACAGGGAAGGGCAACGTCAAGCGCCTGGGCGTGACCCCCGAGACTCGGAGCTCCTCAACACATATGAAGATTGGTAACAAATGCAATTTATCAAGATAGCTGATACTGATCTCATAACACAAGCTTCAAATATTTTTTGCAAAACTAACTAACTCAACATTTGGGTTCAAATCACAAAAAAAAAAGTCTTACTATTTCTTTCAATAAAATTTTCCTATGTATTATTAATTTATCTATTATATATATACTCAACATTTGAACAACTAGATTAAGTATTCTAAAAGGTAAAATTTAACAAAATTGAAATATTAATTCAACATTTTTAGCAAATGTTAAAAGAGAAATAAAAAATGAAAAGTACAACAAGGAATTCCGTCAATAAGCACAGCAACTGCATGTTGGCCCAGCTATATTGAACCATGGCTAAGAAGCCCCGCCGGTTGGTCCATCATGTGCTAGAACCCAACTCCCGTGTTCAAAGATTGACAACAAAGCATATTCTCACTTTCATACTCCAGTGTTTGTAGGTACTGGTATGGAGACTTTTGCAAGTGTTCAAAAGTTTAAACTATAGCTACACATGTGCTGACCATTTTCATACTATTAAACATTTTGGCCAGAACTATTTTAAATGTGCAAATTTATACTAATGAAATAAAGATAAAATGCAAATACCCTTGTCCTAATGCTGGACTTTCTTCCTTATTAATGAGATAAGAGCGTGATAAAAAAAACTGGAAAAATAATTAGATCCTCGATGCTTCACAACACGTTTTGCGAGTCACAAAGGTGAAGTTTTAAACTTTACAGTAACATAGCTAGTATTATCCATAAAATAAATTTGAACTTATTTGTGTGCTTGTCCAATTGGGATTCTGTTGTTGTGTGGCGAGTAGCTCTTTGGAATGCTTGGAGATTATTTTATACTTATAGAAGCAGAAATCGGGGTCATGGGATCGCTCATAGAAGCATGTGTTTATGTTAAAATAGCACATCTGTCGTCAAATCTAGTGGCGGCTTCATGTTTGTCATAATAAGTGTATAGAAGTTCTAGCATATGAATTTTGTTCCTAAACTTTTGTCATCCCTATGCACGATATCTTAGTTCAAAAGATTGTCCCAAATAACTATGTTTTATTGACACGGTCTCCACATATATTGTTTAAAGGTCAACATTTCTTGTGAGGAAATAGCGAGTTCAAAAGTTATATCTGCAGGAACAAGATTCAAGCACTAGTGAAGTTATATCTAAATCAACTAGTGACGATAGCCATCCTTAAAATTGATAGTTAAGTTAGTCATTGCATCACTACTACAAATATATAGCAGTGGCAACAATTTATTTTCGCAGAATTACCTTTATGAAATATCCACACAAGTATAAACTTTTATGCATGTCATCTTCTGTAATATTGTAAAATTTACAATAATGCCAAACATGCATTGTGTTGGTGAACATACTAGAAGTTTTTCTCTATAAGATAATCACCTCGAAGGTGAGTGTTGACGGCTATCAAGTCATAATTTCAGCCATCAATTAGCACTATAAATAAAGGAGAACTGTCATTTCTCCAACAGCCGCGTGCAGCTCCTTCCGGGTCCTTTTACTCTGACCGATGATCGGTCAACAAGTCCATTCCAAGCCCCACGTCCCAGATCGAACAAACACCAGGGCCCCGGGGGGTAGTCGCTGATTTAAATAGCGACCCCCCCCCCCCCCCAACCACCACCACCACCATGTCATCGCGAGGACACTGCTACAGATGCTCGCGAGAACGCCCCCGTGCTCTGGATGTTGCTTTCTCTCTAACCATCCTGTCTGCGTGTCATTCTTGCTTGGCGCTGGCGTGTGGTCGTGTGCTTGGCACTGTCTGCGTGCTCACTCTCCATGTCTCAAGCCGAGGCACTCGCGGGGTCGTCCAACATAGATCAGGCTCGAGCAGCGGAAATCACACAGGGGGTACATCACGGTGCGGGCGGCAGGGCGGGGTCGGTGCCTCTTGCATGGATTGGAGAGAGAGGCACTAGAGACTCTGTCGTAGATTGGCCAGCAGTATCTTGACAATTGTGGGTCAACATTTTGGTCGTGTCACCGGTTCCAGTATAGACTGCGCTCCACGATTGGTTGCTGGCTGCATGGTGTGCGCTTAGCCTCTCCTCTGCAGCGCCACGTGTGCCCTGCTGCGTCCACCAGAGCCCCGCCAACAGTCATGCAGCTCTAGAGCCTCTCACTACGACCATAGACTAATCCTGACAAACCTGATCCGAGTAACACAGGATGGATCGAACAGCACCATACAAGATGTGTGCATTGTTCCCGTCCTCTCAAAATCTTGTCGTTTGTCATGCAGGCATCTTCTCATGGGAGGTTGTAAGCGCCAACGCCAAAGTTCTAAATAGCCGGCTATAGCCACCACTATAGCCCGCTATAGCTTCTGGAGAGACGAGGGGGCTAAGCTAAGCTTCGTTTAGCGTTAAGCCTCATAGCCCGCTATAGCCACCGCTATAGCTGGCTAAATCCGCTAACTTAAGGTGATTTAGGTGGCTAAATGGTGGTGTGGTGAAGGCATGAAGTTTTTCATGATGTTTGGAACTTTAAAAGATGATTTAGCCAACTAAATCAACGATTTCAAAACTTTGAATGATGATACAATGAAGGCATGAAGCCAAAGTCGTATTTTAGCCCATAAAAATTCCTTGGTTTCATGGTTTATGTATAATTATTAACTAATTTCTTAATGGTATTTTGAAACCGCTAAATGGGCTTAGCTGTGGCTATAGCCCGCTATAGCTTTTCTTAGCCTCTGTGAACATCAACCGGTAAAGGCCACCGTCCCAGAGGCTGGCTACAGGCTCGAATCCGAGACCCTAACTCGCCTGATCGTACCATACAAACAGGCCAGGTCGTGGCGGGGTGGACTCCTGGTGGACTGGAGAGGCATCCTTGAGACCTTGACTACTTAAATGATATATTTCACATCTGTTCCGAGGTATACTCGTAATGTATCAAGAAGGGTTGGTGATTATGAAATCAGTGACCCATTATGTGGTTTTTGGGATTTTTGCCACGATAGCCCCCTAGTGGGCAAGTTCCATATCTACTTGAACACCACCACCTGTTAATGCAGTGGTAAAACACAGCCTTGCCTTGTCATGTGTATCAATATAGCTCTTTTTCAATATAAGTTACATTTGAAAAAGCTTTTTTTCGTTTTCCTTCTCTAGTATTTGTTTTTGTTGCTCTTCTTTAGTAGTAATGATCACCTGCACATGTGTTGTTTCATAACCTCTATTTCATTATTTGACATATGTTGTTGCTTGTTTAATACTCTGCACATATATGTTTTTAGTTCCTCGCAATTAACATCTATTATCTTAGTATTTGAAGAGAAAAAGGAGCCACCACGTTCGCTCTCAAAGCCACGAAATTACCACGTTAATCGAAAAAAAAGAAAAAATATTTACCCCTATACCTGTTAGTAAATTACCCACCATTGCCATTACGAAAAAAATAGACTGAAATACCCATGTGTATGTTTTACAAACAAAAGATGATCGGTTGACTCAAGTCAACGAAAAAAAGAAACATTGCACGTGCGTGTGGATGTTGCGCGTGCATGTGGACGTTGCAGCTTGCGTATTGATCGGACCGAACGTTGCAGCTCGCGGATTGATCGGGACAATGAACAGGCAATGCTGCACACCACCTCTTCCCAGGCTACAAACCGGAAGAGAAATCGACCATGATGTTCGTCCTTTTGTCGGAAGAGAAAATCAAGCATGCAGGTTGTAACCAATTCTTGATCAAGCGCTACAACCGATAAACCAGCAGACAACTCTACCGATTCTCTTACAGGTGCCTTTGATGATCAGGGGTGATCAAGGTATGCTAGCTGATGCAGGCATGCATGGCACAACTCCATACAATGCAATGACTCGAGGAGGTTGTTGATGCTTAGCAAGATGTGGTCAACCTTGGGTGCGGATGTCACAGCGAGAATTCTAGCACGAGTTGCTGGCACCTGAAGCTGCTGTACCTTTTTTTTTTTTGCGAGGGAGAAGCTGCTGGACCTTGATGATATGGACCACACGAACTGCGACTTTCATGGCGAGCTCACTAGCTTCCAAATACGTGCATATATATGTGGTGCGTGTATGTATCTTGAGTTGATTTCGGGTGTTTCGTGACTGATTCGTTTGTATCTGGCGAAGATGGTTTGTTTTCGGGTTGTGAATTCAGCCAGATGAACTGAAGAAGCACTACGGATTTGTGTACAAGACCACGTCGTTGGAGAAGAAGGTTGAGGCTGGCATGGTGAGCGCGAAGCTGGACACGGAGTCCACCCGGCCACGCACCACGCCGGCGCACGAGGTGGCATGCATCCAGTCCGCAGCCGCATCGCCCGATCCGATCGCACCTGGCCTACGAGGTATGATGATGATGACAACAACAACAAAGTCGGGACGACTATGATGATATGTGGATGACATCGATAGTAACGGGTCTGCTTCAAGGCTTGCATTGTTTTTTGCATGTCGATGATACATACTAGATGGGTTGGCGCCCTTCGCCGCGCTCATTTAACCTCAACATGTGAATTGTTCACTTAAAAAAAACATGTGAATTGTTTGATGAGAATAAGTTCGAAGAATTTGATGGGAAAGCAATATCAGTAAAAATGTTTCCCTATGTGTTTACAGTTTCAAGGTTAAAATAATAAAAATGCCATAATCCAGAGATAATGTGTGTATATCGTAAATATAGGGGGTTGAATTATAAGAATGCAAAGAGCAGAGAATCAATACAAAAATAGAACATACAGAAGGGCTCTATTTGAAAATCGTCATGAATCTTATCCACTCCCAGCCTTTCTTCTCCGATTCTCTCTTACCCGTTGTTGCTCTTTATCCATGGCTCACGGCAGCAAGCACGCTGTTGTGCTTGGTTCGACCTCGTCTGGAGCGAGAAAAATTTCGTTGTCATGGGCTTCTCTGTCACACAAGTGCTCCTCCCTCTTCTCTGTTGTGGAGTTCTATTTTCCTACTGCAAATCGACGGAAGTCAAATCTTGTCCAAGCAAGGCCCTCGTACGTGTTCCCCATGGCCGGCGCCCACCTTGGCGCCTCCTCCTGATCTCTCTTCCGATGAGGGGGGCTGCTCTCCTACGCTCTACTACGCTCTACTGCGACGCCGCGCTTCTGTTGCCACTGCGCCACCTCCCTTCATCCTTTTTCCTTGCATGTTGACGTCCTCCTCTTCACATACGGTGAACGGCCTGGCGGAGAAATCAGGACCAGCCATTGGTGGACCATTCCATCGGCGTTGGGCATACCCCATGATCGACGCCTAGTGTCTTGCCTCACCGCACGGGTCTGAGTCCACTGGGAGAACGGTGTGGGCTGGAAACGACGTCCACTACACGTTGCCGCCGATTCAGCGTCAGCGTTGTTGTTAGAGAGATAAGAGGTAGCTGATACTGGACGTGTGGACTGCGTAGGTGACAAGAATCCAGGAGCAGGCATGCTGCTGCTGCCAAGGACAACGTGCAGAACAAACCTATGGAATTGTTTGTTAATGAAAACACAATGCGCGATTGTTGCATTGTGCTGGGCTCTACTGAAGGTTTAAAGAGGCAGGCACAAGATATGTCATTTGCTTTGGTTCCATTTGGAGCACTGAAATAGAAGTTTAAAGTCAAGAACAACATCATGTTCCTCTGTTGAACAATATAGACTTCACATTGCAGACAAGCTTACTAAGGTATCAGTTATTGATCCTCTAAATTAATAAGTTATCAATCATTCATAATTTCACACATATCATCTAACTGATTAATCCCTCAAAGGCAGATAAATCTGAGTTATAAGAACCTGGTAATTCTTAGCTATCCATAGTTTATATGTAATTAAACTAAAAATATAATGACATAACAAACATGAAGAATAATAACTGACAAATGAAATTCAAATATGTTTTCAGGGAAAAATTATTTACTTTGTGTCTCGAAAGGTGCTGGAATATCAACGGGGCATCCTTTTGTGTATTTCCATATTGTTGAATCAAATATGTGTATTTCCATATCTCCATGAAAACAACTCCTAAAGATGGCCAAATTCAAATGAGTCTATATCAAACTCAATGATAGATGAAGTTCGGAATAAAAAAATACACAAATTACCAAATTACTTCCCTGCACGTTGATTCTAAGAAATAGAGAATAACTTGAGCAGTTGATTATGATATGTCTAAACTACAACGACATTGATTAGTCAAGGGCTTCATCAAAATAATCCCACCTCTCTATGTCTGTGTACGCAAGGAAAAACATCAAAGAAAGAAAATATTGTGTCCTAATACGCTATGCACCTGAAATTTAATGTGAAAACCAAAATCCTTCACGATAGAGAGATGTAGGGAAATAAATGATAGACATCGAACAAATCCCTGTCTTGAAACATGCAGGCGGAAAAAACAAGCAACGGTAGTGGCCTATAGCTCAATTGGACACTTCCATGCACATCTCAAATCAATGGAAGGTCACATGGCTCATGTAGTTGATGGTTGGGTTCTACATGGATCTAAAACAGGCGGATATGGTGGAGTGGTTGTTGTCTATGTTCGACCTGATTTGAAAACCATGTAGCATGACACTATTTTGGCATCAATGATCGGATCTAGACGACACTGTCATTAACATGCGACATCTGTCGAGACAGAGATTAGTGAGATGCATTTCCGTAGAGTCATCAATCGAATGATGACCAGAGGGTGTGTCCTCAGGATTTGTGTTGGGTGGGCACCGTTAGGAGTTCCAACAACAGAGGTCTTCAACGCCGCCAGTTGGCATTGCACTGCGGTTACCATGCACAAGATAGTCAGCAATACAACGTTCTTCAAGATCCGAATAACCCAGTAGATAAAAACATTTTTTCAGCCTTGACACAGTACACAAATTAAATCCTGGTATGGATCTTCCTACTATCAATTGAACAAGCCCATATAACTATGAACCTATGAAAAATTTAGTGTATCAGAAAAAAATAAAAAAAATGAAACAAAAGCGTGTCTATGAACCTATGAAAAATGTGTAACGTGTGTAGCCGCGCAATTTGTGCGGGCCACCTTCTAGTTAGAAGGTATTTTCTAGAAGATGGAAGTTGATACTTGGTAATGAGGAGCCCCATGCAAACAGGCCAGGTTCGAGGAAATCGAACACGGTGGGGTCCGTGGCGGGGTGGAGTCCTGGTGGACTGGAGAGAGAGGCACCAGTAAGGTTGTCGCCGCTTGGCCGGCAGTATCGTGCTTGCCAGAACGACAAATGCGCGGCAGCGCCTCTGCTTCCTTCCGTTGGATCTTGGTCGTACAATTCCAGGGCCTCTGCTTTTTCCGTATTCCCCCGCACGGCGCAATTGGCGCTACGTATCGACAACGCACGCTGGCAGTAACATGCATGCATGCTCAACCGTATGGAACCTTTGGTCTGTCAGACAACACAAGGGAAGAGATGATCATTTCTACAGCTCTAAAAGGCAAAGTTTAGAAGAAACAATATCACTATCTTGAGCGTCTGAACCAGAGGACATTGGTAACACGTGCAATATATCATGATAGCTCATAATTACCTCATAAGACATGCGGCAATCTTCCCAGAAAAATATGACTGACTCAGAATTTCACTAATCACTACAAGAAGACAACTCTTTCCCGACAGTTTGTTTTGAAGTGGCCAACAGTTTTAGTATTTTTATCCAAGTGTAATCCGTAACTGTTGGTGATAGCTTTGTAGGGAATGATATATTGTTGGAAATTTGCAAAACCTGTTGGGAATATATGAATTTATACTAGAAAAACTGTTTCTTGAATATGGCTACATCGCGCTGCAGTTGGCAGAGGTCATTTTGTTTTTCTTATGATGAACGGCAACACTTGAGCTTTGTGCCTGTGTCGATACTAGATAAGTAGCTGACGATGTTGTTACCGCCCTGCTGGAGCTGCATCCAACGAAACCAACAGGGTGGTGGCGCCTCCAGCGGGCACATAGCCACCCCCCACCCCCCCCCCCCCACCCCCCCCCCCCTTTTTTTTTCTGTTCCGAGTTCAGCAGTGAGACGAGGACTGAGAAAGCGACATAATTATGGTATTGCCTGTTGTGATAATTGTTTGATTCACTTAAGTACACTGCATAGGCTAGATATAATACCATTACATTCAGGCTGAAATGCGGGCTATGGACTGATAGTGGCTTGCCTCTAAAACAGCTAAATGAGGCTATAGCGGGGCAATAGCGGGCTAAAATAGCTAAGTTGTACATGAGTGCAAATAGCGGCAAACCCTCTAAAACAGCTATAGCGGGCTATAGCGGCAGCTATAGCCGGCTATTTAAAACCTTGTACGCTGTACACAACTCTAGATTGGAGTATCATAAAACTCGCAAATGGCCAATCCATATTAAAGCTGCCAGCACGACTCACAGACAGAGCTATGCTGCAGCTCTCGAGCCTTTGATCACGACCAACAACTAGTCAGGTCACTCGTTGGGGGCCACGCGTGACGGATCGAATGGCTGCCTTGTGGCTCGCGACAACTGCACGCTGTGGCTCGCCAGAGAGCGCCTCCGTGTTCTTGACGTACCTTGCTCTCCTGGTCTCTTGGCGATGACGCCTCCTCCGATGCTTGTCGCCGCCGTGGTTTCGTGGTGGTGGCTGCTGTTGCATGTCCGTAGTGCCCACACCATTTGCATATCGAGGGCGGCTTCATCATCCACACCATACGCCAATGCCCACGGCTTATTTAAACAGCGGACGCGGCAACGTGGATGCCCGGCTGAGAGACTACTATGTCAGGGAGCCCGAGGGTTCTTTTCCGTGTTTTGTCATATGCCACGCAAGTGTCAGGTCGCGTGCACGTCGTCTTCCAAATGCAAGCCGTCGAGTTGTGGCGTGGCGTGGACATCCTCGAGTGAAGCTCCACACCCGTGCTACTGAAGCCACGTATTCCGATGGAACACGACACGCGGAACCACCGCCGCCGCGAGGTCGCTACAGCTGACGATCTGAAGGTCACGAAGCGCCTCCGATGGCAAGGAGGCGACGTCGAGACGGTACAAGGAGTAGAATTAGACGACGCCTGGGCGTCACACGGAGCTCCTCTACGTGCCGCGCCGCCAGGTCGGAGACGACGCGGTGGAGGGCCAGGAACAGCCATTTCAGCCTCACGTCGTCGTGGGCAGCGGAGTGGAGGAAGGCCTGGCGCTTCGGGAGGCTGAAGATTTATAAGCCGCCGCCGGCGTGCGCGCGGTCGTCGTATATGAGGTCTTTCAAAAGAAATCCATGAAGGTTCGAGTCGTTTGACACGAAATGGTATAGTTCTTATACTATTCCGTAAACGAAATCATGCTAAGGAGATTGTTAGGGAATTGTTTGTCCCAGATTGCTCCCAGCCGTCTAGTCACCAGACCAGATCTAGCGGCTCTTGAGCGAAGACAGAGGATTTAGCCCAGGCATCCGCAAACTCATTTCCCTCCACTCGTGTGTTCAGGTCCCCGGCTGCGCCTCGTGCCTCCACCGCCGGCACCGCCGGCGCTCCGCCTCCGCCTCTCACTCCTCCCGTTCAACCCTCTCCCCTGCACCCGCCGATGCCCCTCTAGATTTCTCTCCGCAAGGTCCCGCGCGGTGGACGTGGCCTCCATAGCCTCCGCGCGCAAAGTGGACGGCCTACCGTGGTCGCTAGCATCCTGTCCAGGCTTCGCGGCACGACGAGCTGACGAGTGACGACGTCGGCAGCTTCTTGCGCTCCCGATCGCGGAAGAGCAGACAGAATACCAGGGACAGAGCAAATCTGCGCGAGATCAGCAGCCTCTCCTCGCCGTCGAACCTATGCCACACCACGCTAGCTCCGCCCCGTCTCCGCCGACAGCCATGTCGCTCCCTAGTCCCTCCCGATCCTTTGAGTCTTTTACTTGGAGCGACGACCGGTCGATTCACCCGTTGCGAGCCGCACGTCCCGGATGCAAGTTGCAATGGACGCCAGGACCTAGGGGCGGTCGCTATTTCTAATAGCGACCACCCCTGGTTCTGTGTTGCCAGCGCAGGCCAATCCCTCTGTCATCGCGAGGGCGCCGCCACAGAGGCAGAGCTCCACGCCATGGCTCGCCGGAATGCCTCCGTCCTCTCTGGAATCTGGATGTTTCTTTCTCCCCAAACCACCCTCAGATGCATCTCGGCCGGCGCTTCGTGCTTGCCGCGCGGCGGCCGTCGTGCCGCCGTTTGCTAGCTTGTCGCTGTCCGCGTGCTCGCGCTCCACTCCACGCCTGAACCGTCCCGGCGTCTGGCCATGCACAGGCGCTCATCACGAAGACTTGAGACATGGACGTCTGCTGCGAGTCAGCCGTCGCGTACTTCGGGGGCCTGAGTTGCTGCGTTTCGCAAACATGCTCCTCGGCGTCCTGTTCCAACCTACACGGCGTGACGAGCTGACGTGGGCGGCATGTTTTGCGTTGCACCGGAAAACCATGGATGAATTCTCGAGGAAGGAGCCTCTGAACGGCAGGCCAGTGTGTTCCGCACAATCATGGTGTTCGGACAAAGAACTACTAGTCTCATGAAGACCACGAAAGCAACACGAGATTGCCGCCCTCTCCTCCCCCGCGCGACACGTGCTCTGCAGTCCAACCCGGCCTGGCAAACTGCAGGCCGTAGCTTGCCAGAATGGCTTCGTGCTCTAGACGTTGTTTGATCTCCTGAAGTCCCACGGCAAGGATGCCGCCTCCGACACAGGCAGGCGGTCGAGGCCCACGCCTAGGACAGGAGCTCTACGAAAGGCGATACCCTCGGGTCGTCTCCTTCCCAGGGGCGACTCGAGGGCAACTCCAACCCCGCCGCCACAGCGCCCCCACCCCGAGCTCCCTCCACCTCGCTGCCGCCCAAGCAGCTCGCCGGCAAAGCCGCACGGCCGCAGGGAAGGTGGCAGCGGGGCCTTGTTCCCCTTCGCATGGTCGCCGCCCCCCACCTCCCCCTTCCCCCACCCTCGCTCCCCTTTGCCCGGCGATTCCGGCGAGGTCAGGCCTCTCCTCCACCAGATCCACCCTCTCCTTCACCAGATCCGGCAACCCTTTGCCCGGATCGACGCGGAGCCCCACTCAAATCAACGTCCCGAACTCGCAAGGGTCCATGGGCGGCGGCGTCCAAGCTCGGTAAAGGCGGGCTTCCATGGTGCGCGTGGTGGCTCATGCGTGCCCGTAGCTGGTGATGGAGGCGACCCCCTCCTCACGGGCCTCTGTTTCCGTGGGGCGCGGGGCGGCGGCTTTCCGTGGCGTGGTGATTCCACGCGTGTCGGAGGCCAGGCTTGCCTCTCCTCTCCTCCAGTGGCTCCTGCTCGATGCCGTCGCCTACCCCCGCGCTGCGACGCCTGCAGGGTGAGTTGGGCTCTCCTCTTCCTTCCATGGCCATCGACTGCATTCTGCTGGGTTCCTGGCCATGGTGGTCTAGCGTCCGCGCCATGCTCCTAATTTGGAAGAGGGAGGAGGCTGCCACGCTAGGCTCTCGGTGGCGGCAAGGTCCTTGTCTTGATCTTACGTCGGTGCGGTGCTTGCTTTGGGTTAACGCCCATGCCAGGTGATTGCCTGTGTAGGCGACGGCGACACCGATGGTGTCGTTCCCCTCCTTGGAGGCATCGTCGTGGAGCTCCTACCCACCATTGTCTCTGAGTGTAAGCCCAGTCCTGCCAGGACGTGTGACGATGACGTCCCCAACGTCATATCCTTCTTATAGGCGTCGCATTGGAGATCTTTCTGTATGGATCAAGGCACTGCTTCTCCATTACTTTACCATGGTTCATTGCTCCCTTTTGGTTATGTTGTCCGGTTCGGCGAGTTCTGCCATTGGGCTCTTGCTTCTTCTTCGTCCAGTTCGCTTCGTTGACATTACCATATTGAGCAGTGGTCCCTTCTCCTTTGGGGCTTCCTTCCCCCACAGGGCGTCGAAGGGCGCTGTTCCGATTGGCAACCTGAGTAGCCAGCCCCTCCTGGCTAGGCGCAGTGGTATTTGTTAGCCACAGCTTGACTGTTGTGGATTGGATGGCTTCGAGTCTGATGAGTGTTGCCTCTCTTGTTCTATCTCTCCTGTCTGAAGCCGGGTCAGCGAGGCCTTGAGGAGGCCCTCGTTCTCTTCTAGCGTGACTCCCTCCTTTGAGGCTTCCTCCCCTTGAAGGGCGTTGGATAGCGTTAAGAAGAGTGGCGGTCAGACGCTGGGGTGTGGCCACATCCTAGTTAGATGAAGATGGGAGCAGTGGTTCAATTGTCCCAATGCAAAGTCGGCAAGCAGGTTTTTGGTGGCGGCACAAAACTGGACCGGCTACTTTTCTCCGATTGGGCGGTCCGAACTTGGTGTGTGATGGATTTCATTTCTACATCGACAGTTTGAAACTTCAGAGTTTATTGCTTTATCTAGATTGTTGATGTAATTTTCTAGTTTTCTTCTCATGTATCTTTGTTTCTGTTTTTTCAATCGTCTTTGTGCGACGATCTTTGTAACAATTATTTCATTTAATTGAAATGAGTGAATTCAGGTGGGCAACCCCCACCGTAGTTTCCTCAAAAAAAGGAGCTCTACGAAATCAAGCATGCATGGGCGTTCCAGTATAGCGTGCGTTCCGCGATTGGCGCTGTGCACGTCGTTTTAGTAACGGCCATTGCACTCATGTTCAACGGCCATGCCGGTGCTTGAGAGTGACGCGGAGAGCTAGACGGGGGCCGGCATGGGCCCCCGCGACGGAACAGGGGAGCTTGGTCCTAGGTGCCCGAAGTAAGTATTCATGGTACGCTAATATTGTTGTCGACTGTCATGCCTGTTACCACAACGCGCGGCGTAGACGTTCCGATGTCGCCGCCTCTCCGGTGTCCAGTCGGCCTGGCGGTGGATCTTCCTCTCTCCATGCGCCAATGCCTCTGCTTTTTTGCAATGTCCAAACAGGAGCAGCCAGTCATGGCACCCGTGTCAATCCGACGGGACGTTCGATGGAAGGTCGACACTATCCGGCGACCACCACAGCATGTAAGCAGTGTCCGCAGCGGCGTTACGGCCTGCCGGACATGGGACTGCACCATAGAACGCGCGTGCATTGTTCCTGTCCTCTCCAAATCTTCTTGTAAAGTCATATAGGCACCGGCTCGCGGGAGGCTGCAACCGCCAGCGCCTAGCCCGTAAGGCCTTAAAACATGCATATTAAAATCTACAAATGAGCACATATATATTCACTAAATATAGTTTCCAGCAATTTTCTAATGGAAACAAAATGTGTAGATGCGACACCCCGTGTCACTGCAGCTCAAAATGTGCAAACCAAGCCAACTGGACAGAACACAGAGTCAAATCAGTTCAAAATTCGAAATCAGTTATTCAAACAATTATCAAACTAAGGCTTGTGAAGGAATTCAAATTTCTCAATAACAACTTGAGGAACCAAAAAAATTCATTTGGATGCCCAAATAAATCCTTGAAGCTTATAAAGTACCCTACTTTGACCAGCGGCAGTTTGAAATCTACTAGGAATCCAGATGTGCATGTTGGCCAGTTTGAAGTACAGATCAAGAGCTTCCAGCAGAAACCAATTTCGTGATTTTAGGAGCTCGTTTATTATTTTAAATAGTGTACCAAACATTGGAAAAAATCACAGTTTGAATAATTCCTGGAAAAAGAAAAGATGCCCGAGGGCCCACCTGTCATCCTTGCCGCTCTCACTGCAGTCGGCGTACGGCTTCGCCGCGATGCCCCTGGCCCGCTCCCGACCCCGCCGAGGCGTCAAGACGCGAGCCCGCTCCCTCCCCGGTCGCCCTCCATCTCATTCCCCTCGCCGCCGTCACCATTGAACCCCCAAACCCTAGCTCCGCCCACCATTGCCGACCGGCCAAGCAGCTCGTTGCCGAGCCAAGGACCCTCCCTACCGCGCTGCTCTGCAAATCGATGCGCCAAGTAGCCCTCGTCTTCACCACGGCCACCATGGAACTTGTCCCGGGTGACAAAGCGCAATTTGATCTCGTCTTCCCCAAGCACGGCCACTGAGCTCCGGCGCCTCATCGTGCAATCCGACGACTCCGGTGAGCTTCAACCCGTTTCCTCGTGTCCCCAATCGGAGGGCTCTCATTTTTACGTCTTTGAACTAGACATTCTCCTTCTTGTTTAGCTCGATTGTACCTCGCTCGCCGGAGAATCAGGCGGTGTAGAGGTTACTTCTTTCTTCCGCCACACTTTGGTTGTCTTTCTTGTGCTGGTGGCGGCGACCATTGTTGTAGGCACCAATGTTGTACTCTCCTCTGTGGGTACCTTTGCTGCCCGTTTGTTCTTGGAGCGCCTAGCTCTCCTCCTTCTTAGCGGCTTCGAAACATGAAGTCAGAAGAAGGAACCCGTGGAGTAGAGACTTTACAATCTTATCAATGAAGAGATGACTTTGATGGATAATGCGTTGGCGGTACATGAAACAAGAAAGCAAGAAATATTTTTTTCCTAATAATGAATATCTATGGAACGTTATTTTTCTTTTTGTAGACAAGATATGAATCAAAGCGCGGCCTGGATTACGACGAGATCACTCGCTTTCACCGCGAACTAAACGTCAGCGGTGGTCAACCACCTGACGATCTGCTGCGGCCACTAAACTTCGTGCTCGCCAGGGAGGCCGCGTCCATCGTTGTCATCGAGCGGCGTCAACCACGACTTCGCCCGCTGAGGCAGGCGCGCCGCGTGGGTGTGCGAAAATGGGTGGCCCGCCGGGGTCACGAATGGCGTGCTGCATGAAGGCACACGCAGAGCACGAGTGTGTAGTGTAACGCCCATGGCATAGTGTGCGGCACGCGCTCCTAGCAATTCAAAACTTGGATTGCACTTAGCCACCGGGATCTGACAGTGCAGGCGCATGACAGTTGCGCTGGACAATCCCTCAATTGTTTTCCACTGTAGAGCAAAATACATAAACGGGCCTCCAATCAACTTATCATAGTAGGTCTAGTCCGCATTGCATTGGCCCAATCTAATAATCAACGTGTTCACTAAAATTTAATAATCAACGTGTTCACTAAAATTTGGAGGTTCATGCTTTTGTACCGCATGGAAAGGCTAAGAAGACGGGACCCTTCACAAAATGTGAACACTCCGTCTTGCGAATGTGCCCAACGGCACACTCCCGTCAGTGGTGACACTGCGTGTGGCATGCACGATGAGCAATCCCAATATATGATAACTCGGAAAAATCATCATGGCCGCCACTTTGCGGGCAGACATGCATATGACACATATGCTTGGCAATTTATTTTTCTCTCATATTCTATTTTTATGCCGAATGTCTCCTTGGACGTCTTTTGTTTTCTGTTTCTTTACAAAGTATGTACTCATGACCTTTTTTATACGCGCTCCTAGGACAACCGCGCCCACACCACGCTGGCAGCTTCAGCCTCACGAAGCACGACACCTCCTTCCGCCGCCATGACGGCGCTGCGCCACTACTAACGAGGCTCACTTTTTTTTTTTTTTGCCAGGAATGAGGCTCACTCTCCACAGATAGACAGGAGCCACTTCAAGACCACGCTTTCCTGACGCTCCGCGGGCTGCAAGAGCTGCCTCCCGCCCGGCGGCGCGGCGTGTCGAGGAGCTCCGCGTCTCGGCAGCTCACGCCCACACGCCATCCAAATCTGATAAGCACCTCGCCGGGTAACTGCTCGACGTCGCCGCCCCGCCACCGCGGAGGTGCTTTGCTCGCTGCACATCGTCAACTGCGACGAGATCTTGGCAACGCTCCACCGGTGCTGCCGTCGTGTTCCCGCGGCTTGGTTGCGGAGGTTCGCTCGAGGATCTGCAGGTCGTGATAGACACCGCTCCGCCACTCGGCGCCTTGCGTCTCTTGACGAGCACGATGGGACGACACGAAGGACAAGCGGGCCAGGCCGTGCCGTGTCCTAGGTCCAGACTTCCGAGGCCATTCTGCGCGAAACCTGGGTCAAAGTTGCAACAGAATTGCAAATCTGCAGCATCTATTGCTGGAGATATGCAGCCCAAATAGATCCCTGGAAAAATCCGGCTTAACAATCTCGAACGTGGCACGATCGCTTCTATAGCTCCAGCGCCACACGTCCGTATCGAGTAGGTATTATTGCTTCGTGTCGTGAGAGCCGCGGACTACGCGACCGCCTGCGCCTGGCGCCGCCGCATACGTCACCGATGGCCGGCACGATGGCCGACCGCCTGTCCGCTCTCCCCGACGACCTGCTCCGTCGCGTCCTTTACTTCGCGCCGGCCAAGGAAGGCGCGTCCACGGCCGTGCTCTCGCGGCGATGGCGCTCGCTGTGGCGAACGTCGGGCGCCGTCAACAACGACTGGCGCTCGTACCACCGCGCCCACGGCTCCGACGAGGCCACCTTCCGGTCGCTCGTGAAGGTCTTCCTGCCCGCCGTGAAGGCGGCGCTGGACGCCGCCGAGGGCCCGCTCACGCGGCTCACCTTCCACGTCGAGGCGGACGACCTGGTCTTCAACCTCGTGATGCTCCCGGGCACCTTCGACCGTAACCTGATCGACCTCGCGCTCGACCACCCGGCGGCCCGGCACCTCGAGGAGCTCCGTGTCGCCGCCGTGAACAACTACCGCCAGGAACCAGCAGGAAACCTGCAGTTTTACTACTGGTTCCACTTCGCCTCGTTACCGACCGAGACTCTCCGTGATCTGCAACTCGTCAACTGCTCATATCTGACGCCGGCGCCGCCTGGTACCATCTTCCCCAGGCTGACAGCTCTGCGGCTGGAGGGATGCAACAACGTCCCTATTGACTGTCTCCAGGACACCATCGAAGCGGCGCCGCAACTCGTCACTTTGCATTTGGAATCCTCCAAAATCACTGGAAAAATAACTGTTGATGGGGTGCAACGACGCCATCATCGGCTCCACTGCCCCGCGGTCACTGCTCTGGTCTTTGAAGATTGCACCTGGCCATGCGAGGAAGAGGAAGAAGCCATGTTAGAGCTCGACCTGCCTAGGGTGAGATACGTGAGATACAAGGGGAACTGTTCACATTAGACTGTTGCTGAAGCCACACGAACCGTGCAGCATGGTTCGAGCAGATTTGCACTTCACCGGGTACAAGTACGGAGATGTGGGTACTAACATCCGTGCACACTTCTGGAAGTTTGTTACTAACAATTTTCAAATGGTGAAGGTCCTGAAGCTGACCCTGGATTTCTCGATTGATCGCATTGCAGTCATAGACAAGGACGGTCAGGATGATCTATTAGTCAAAAAATTGTTCTACAATGTTGAGCACCTTGACCTAGAAGGACGCTACAAACCTGCAAATAAGATGGCGGGGTTTGCAGGGAAAACCGGTGGCGCGGAGGGGAGCAAGCAAGCGGCGGGCAGCAACGGCAACCGTATGGGTCGAGGAGGTGACGGGAGGAACTTACCCCAAAGGTTCCAGTATCGAGAGCGATACCATGGTGGTGGCCGTGGTGATGTCAATCGGTCGGAAGGTGCTGGCCGCGATGCTGATCATGGGCACGGCCGAGGTGGTGGTTACCGTGGAAGGGGAGGTGAGCGCCCGGGAGGTCACTGCCGTGGGCGTGGAGAAGGCCATGGTCGTGGTGGGAACAATCGTGGCTGGCACAACGCTGGCCGCGGCAATCACCATGATAGCAACAGGAGAAAGGAGGAAGGGTTGGATCAGCGTGAAGAAGTCAACCAGACCAACATCGACCAAGGCAAAAAGAGGATTGCCGAGGAAGATTCAGAAGCATCACATGGAGATGGGAAGAAGCAAAAGGAAGAGCTTTGCTGTGAAATATGTGAAGAAGCACATAAGTCCCCAGATTGTCCGATACTCAAAGGGCCAAAACCACACGCTATCTTTTGTGGTTTTGCCGGGGCGAAGCTCGGTTTCTTCCAGATTCCCACGGACGGACCTGCTGGCAAAGCACCCAAGAAAGAGAGTGCAACAGCGTATATCACCATCAAGGAGGGAGATATTTCACCTGAGCTAATCAAAAGAGAGTTGGCTCGGTTGATACCGGTGAAGTGGGCATGGAGTGTACAGCCACACAACAAGGGATTTGTCGTTCCTTTCCCATGTCAAGTTGAGCTCCAACGCATGGTGGCAACTAGATTCATTCATACATTCAATGGCGAAGGCATTATGATTGTGGAGGAATGGGACCAGAAGATAGAACCCCAAGAATACTTAAAGAAAGTGTGGGTTAATATATACGGGGTACCTTATGAGATCAGGTCTTTCCTCCCGCTTTGGGCTGTTGGTACAGTCCTTGGCGCGACGCTGAAGGTTGACATGAAGTACACAAAGAAGATGGGAGTCGTTCGTGTCCTTGTGGGAGTCTCTGATGTGGAGGGCATACCGGATGCCACCGACATTATCGTCGGCGAAGGTGTTTATGAAATTTTCTTTCAAGTAGACAAGGTGTGCAAGGACGGCGTTTGGATCGATTACCAGAAGGACAAAGGGGATGAAGATGGTGAAGGGCACGAGGAAGAGGAAGACCTTGACAAGGAAGATACACTAGAAGAGGAGAATACAGGCGAGGAGGCCAAAGACTCGGGGGACACACAAATGAAAGATGCTGATGCTGATGCTGCTAATGACACAAAGGACAAGGAGCTGAATGACGAGGAAGCCAAGGAGAAAAAAGTACATGAGATGGTCGAGGAAGTGCTAAATAGGGCCATGGATATGCTCTTCAATGAAGTGGCCGATCAGGTTATTGCTGAAGATGATCAAGTGCTCGACAACATATCTCATGCACAGCAAGTGGAGTCAGACCCTGCTTTAACAAGTGATAAATTGGTTGGGGGTCATACTGTCACTGTCACACGTGCAGATAATGTGGATGTATTGTTTTCTAGTGCAAACATTACTGATATGCAACAAGGAGATGGTGTCTTGGCAGATGCATCCTCACTGGTGCCAGTGACTGTCAGGACTCCGGATCATGCGAGCAGCATCGGCATGGCAACACCGGACATGGTGGGGCCGGTGGCGGCAACGGTCGGGCATGCTAGTTACCTTGCTTCAGTGCCTCCTGTGGCCACACACGCTGCACTGATGGAGATGGCGGATCTATCTGTCACTGCTGCGGTACCGACACCAGGCACGGCACACACTCTGGAGCCTGAGCATGCTTCGTGCGACACGGCTCTGACCCTTGCTGAGACCACACACGTCGCACCTATGGAGGTGGCGGCCACGCCAATTACTACTGCAGAGATGGCGGTGCCGCGCACGGCTGACAGCTCGTCACAGGCGATGTCTGGGCTAGGCCATATCCCAGATTCTGATGAGCTTCATGAAGCCGTGGCGGGTTTCGAAAATGACATGGGACAGCTGCCAGGTCCCGAGCCTGATGAATCACATTCGGTGCTTGTGTCAGGCTCTCCCAAGAAAAATGCTCATGCCAGCACCAACACACTTGAAGGTGAAAAAATAGACATTATGCAACTCCAATCGCTTCCTCGGCGTGCTCTGCAGGATGTCTGTAAAAGGAATGGGATCCGTGCTAACATGAAGAATAAAGACATGGTCGCTGCTATCCTTGATCTTTCTCAAAGAACAGGGGGAGTGGCGGCCCAGGTCCAGGAAGCCTTGGGTACAGAGGACGATATCTTCACTGTTCTAGGACAAGGTGCTGCAGAGCGTCGCACTAGTGTGCGAAAGCTGGGAGATGAAGAGGTGATGGCCAAGGCACAACGACTAGCAGCAAAGCGAAATCTGGATGAAGGTAATAATCATTCTTTTCTCTCCTTACCTTCAGACCAGATTAGTTCTAATATTAAATCTCTAGGCGTTTGTTTGGGTTCTAATAATAATGAAATTCAGCATTCTATTGTTGCTCTTAAAAATATAGAGATTGATAGATTTTCTTTATCATATAGAAAACCAAGCTCTAAGAATAACAATAAATTGAGGAAATCCAACTCTCTTAACTCCATTACTCTTGGAGATGATGATGAGACGGATGATCCCCTTAATCACATTTGTCGGGATATTAACAACGACCTTGAACATGGTGGTTTAGATCAGATTCTCGATGATCTATCCGTGGTCCAAAGAAGGAAAAGGTCGGATAGTCACAATGGCAAAGGAAAGGTTGCTCACCTGACCAAAAAGCCAGTCACTCCCTCAAAAATTGTTTTAAAATGAAGGGTATTTTCTGGAATACCAGAGGTCTGGGAGACTTGGGTAAACACAACACTATTGCTGATTTTGTTAAATCACATCGTCTAGACTTTCTTGCTTTAATGGAAACTGGTAGGAGTAATTTCTCGAGCTCTTTTCTCCAACATTTGGCCGGGGGGCAGGATTACCTTTGGCATTCTATGGCACCCAAAGGTAGATCTGGGGGGCTCCTCCTTGGAGTTAACCTGGCAGTGTTCGATATTGGGGCCATTGACGAAGGGGATTTTTACTCAAAATTCCTTTTAAAAAACAAAGAAGATGGCTTCACTTGGGCATTATATGCTGTATACGGACCTGCTCAAGACGAGCACAAAGCTCAGTTTCTCACTGAGATGGCTCACGTATGCAGCATGGAAACACACCCAATGATTATTGGTGGTGATTTCAATATTATGAGATATCCAGAGGATAAGAATAATGGCAATTTCTGTCCTCGATGGCCTACACTCTTCAACTCAATCATTGATACTTTAGAATTGAGAGAAGTAGAAATGACGGGTCGACAATATACTTGGGTAAATGATTTGAACCCACCGACTTTTGAGAAACTTGATCGGGTTCTCATAAGTACGGAGTGGGAAACAAAATTCCCAAGAGTTTCTGTTGAGGCACTAGACAGAGGAAAATCTGATCACACCCCTCTCCTTTTAAATACTGGAACAAAGGCACAACAGAGCTCACATTACCAATTCAGATTTGAATTGGGTTGGCTGATCCGTGATGGTTTCTTTGATATGGTAACCAACATCTGGCAGCGAGACCATGATGGAAATAGTGCCATGGAGGTATGGCAGAATAAGATTAGAGCCCTTCGCCAATACTTAGGAGGTTGGGCAAAACACACTTCCGGCGTCCTAAAGAAAGAGAAACAAAAGTTAACAACCTTGATTGATGAGCTTGACAAAAAGGCGGAAAATACTATCTTGACGCCAAATGAAATTTCTTTGAAACATTATCTCAATGAGAGACTGGCTCACATGCTAAGGGAAGAAGAAATAAAATGGTATCAAAGAGCGAAGGTGAAAGAGCTACTAGAGGGGGATAATAATACTCAGTATTTCCACCTAGTGGCTAATGGAAAACATAGAAAGGGTCGAATATATAAACTACAAGATGGGAGTGGCACAATTCTCGGAGATGCCAATCTCAAGAGGTATATCACCAAATACTACAAAGGGCTTTTTGGTAAACCAGAGGTTAATACTTATACCCTGGATGAATCAAAAGTAAGTGATATACCACAAGTTGATGATCAGGAAAATGAGGTCCTCGTTGCCCCGTTCCAGGAAGAAGAAGTAAAACATGCTATCTTCCAAATGGAGCATAATAAGGCTCCCGGGCCCGATGGTTTCCCAGCAGAATTCTACCAAGTCTTCTGGGAGATTATCAAAATCGATCTCTTGGCCCTTTTTAGAGATATGCATGAAGGCAAATTACCTACGCATAGTCTCAACTTTGGAGTAATAACGTTACTGCCAAAAAAGGGCGATGCAGTTAGAATTCAAGACTTTCGACCAATCTGCTTACTCAATGTCAGCTTTAAAATTCTAACTAAAGTTGTCACTAATAGGATTGGGTTGGTTGCTGAAAAAGTCATTCGTCCTTCTCAGACGGCTTTCATGTCTGGTCGTAACATAATGGAAGGTGTAATAATACTACACGAGACCATTCATGAAATGAAACGGAAGAACCACAATGGCGTTATACTTAAAATTGACTTTGAGAAAGCTTATGACAAAGTCAAATGGCCATTTCTACAACAGGCCATGAGAATGAAAGGATTCTCGAAACAATGGTGTGATTGGATACAAAGTTTTGTATCTGGTGGACATGTGGGAGTTAAAGTCAACGATGAGGTTGGCTCATACTTCCAAACATATAAAGGTCTAAGACAAGGCGATCCACTATCCCCAATACTCTTTAACTTGGCTGCTGATATGCTTGCTGTTTTAATATCGAGAGCCAAGGGGGATGGTCAAATCACCGGAGTTGTTCCTCACCTTGTAGATGATGGGTTATCAATTCTACAGTATGCTGATGATACTATCATCTTCATGGATCATGACCTCCAACAGGCTAATAATATGAAGCTTTTGTTGTGTGTGTTTGAACAACTATCGGGCCTAAAAATAAATTTTGAGAAAAGCGAATTATTTTGCTTTGGGGAAGCAAAGGAATTTGAAGACCGATATACTCGATTGTTTGGATGTGAACTCGGAAGTATGGCTTTCCCATACTTGGGAATTCCGATGATTCATAGAAAGCTAAGAAATAGTGAATGGAGAAGAGTAATTGAGAAATTCGAAAAAAAGCTGAGCAATTGGAAAGGTAAGCTGATGTCTGCAGGAGGCCGCCTGGTGCTCATGAATGCAGTACTAAGCAATTTACCTGTGTTTATGATGTCCTTCTTTGAAATCCCTTGTGGGGTTCTGAAAAAGCTGGATATGATTCGTTCCAGATTTTTTTGGGAAGGGGATTGTCGTAAGAAGAAATACCATCTAGCTAAATGGGATATTCTCTGTTTACCCAAGGACCAGGGGGGGCTCGGTGTGATTAACCTTCGGGTAAAGAACATTTGCCTACTGAGTAAATGGCTTTTTCGGCTACTTAACGAAGATGGCATCTGGCAAAGGTTGTTGAAAAATAAATACTTTAGCAACAAAACACTTACCCAGACACAAGGCAAACCAGGAGATTCTCATTTCTGGTCTGGTCTAATGAAGGTTAAAAGCGAATTTCTCAAATGGGGGTCCTTTCAGGTCGAGGATGGTAGCCAAACAAGATTTTGGAATGACACGTGGTTGGATAATAAACCTCTAAGTGAACAATTTCCTTCACTTTACAACGTGGCTAGATGGAAACAGGTTACGGTTCAAGAGGTGTTAAGCTCAATCCCTCTAAACTTAACCTTCAGGCGACCTATAATCGGGAATAAGTTGAGAGATTGGAACAACATGGTCTCGAAGTTGGCTCATGTCAGTTTAACTACTCACGTAGATTCTTTCAAATCGAGCTTACATGTGAATGGGAAATTCTCAGTCCATTCTATGTATAACGTAATGTTGTTACAATCTAACTATAACCGAATAAAGGACCTATGGAAAATAAAACTCCCTCTCAAGATAAAGATTTTCTTATGGTGCCTGGGTAAAGGAGTTATTCTTACAAAGGATAACCTGTTAAGAAGAAAGTGGAAAGGAAGCTCAAAGTGTAGTTTTTGTAATCAAAATGAAACTATACATCACTTATTCTTTAAGTGTCACGTTGCTAGATCCACTTGGCAGATTTTTAACATTGCCACCGGGCTTCCAAAGCCGAATGGTATTAGGCACATCTTGGAGGGTTGGCTCAGCTCCAAACGGGCAAAAGAAAAACGCTTAATCCTTGTAGGAGTGGCTGCCATGTTTTGGTCGATATGGTTATGCCGGAATGATATTGTCTTTAATAATAAATCAGTGATTTCTTTGTTACAGGTGACATTCAGGGGTACTTACTGGTATCGCTTTTGGAGGTTATTGCAAAAAGAAGCCTACAGGGAGGAGGTGGTGCGAGTGTGCCACGCCTTGGAAGTAATTGCTATGACCGTCTTCGCCAAGAATGGATGGCCGTCGCATAATAGAATTTGTGCTTCATCTTTATCTCATATTGAGCCTTAATTTCTCATATTCAGATACTTTGTAATAATGTTGAAGTGTGGGCTGTATGCAAACCATTGCAAAAGGCCGGATGTTTTTATTCCTTTATCTAAAAAAAAAGATGGCGGGGTTTGCCATAGGGAACTTGCTCCAATACTGCCCCGTGGTTCGTGATCTCAATCTCAAATTGATTGCCATTGCGTCAGCAGAATCATCTTTGCAGTCTTCGGTGGGAACCCAGGCTCAACTAGATTTTGACAAGTGCTACTACCACTTCCGCCATCGTAAAAGGCAACCAATTTCGTCGGGTAGAGACGATGATGATAAGACATATGACGACGTGGTTTCTGATGTCCCAGGACTGAGCAAGCGTTCATTCAACTGCTTGCAGAGTTGCCTCAGAAGAGTGAGCTTGCAATTTCGGATGGATGTACCAAACTGCTTCAGGGTCCAGCTCACCAAATTCTTTGCTGAGAACTCTCAGGTTCTCGGAGAACTTTATGTTGATGATGGCAGCCACAAGAGGTGCGAGCATATGAATTGGATGGTTAGAAAATGGATCGCTAATTCATCCAAAAGGAAAACCCCGCCGACTGCAACAAGCATTGTGGATCAATGCTCTAGGAAACGCCAAAGAAGAGAAGACCATTGTGGTGATTGCTCGTGTGTGCAGTGAGCGTCTGTGTCTATTTTTTTTTCTTTACAAAAAAGAAAGATGATGAATGATGACTGTCTAAATATGAAGGCTGGAATTAACATCAACTTGTAATACTGGCAGGTTTTATCTTTCTGATTTTAGCTCTAGCTTTGTAAGATTTCTTCATGGGTGCCATCGTGAAGCAGATCATTGAAATAGATTTTCTTGTCATAGCGAAGATTGAATTGATTAACTTGTTTACTACATCATTCTAAGAGATGAATTTAATTATTGTCAGATATATACTTAACTGAGAACTGACATATTAATCTCACCTGATATTTTTCTTCTGGAGCAGTATATCGCCTTGAAATTAACATGATAAGGTTGAACAAAAGAAAATTGTAGACATGAAAACGTGCACTGCAGCCTACTAGAAGTTATTTTAGGCATGAAACACGCATTGTGGCAGAAGTTATGATGAATCATGCGACTGTGACTACGTAGAAGGTTTTTAAGTAACTGACTTGTCAGGAGCAATTCAAGTAAATGAATTGTTGTAGCTTTTCCATTGCTCGAAGAAAGTGACTAATCGGTGGTTTTAAGTATTATATTTTAGACATGAAGGTAGGTACAATAAGCTGATAAGCTCACCGTTTGGAAAATCTGGCTATAATGCTTACATTGGTTGTTAATTACGTTGATTTTAAGTCTTCTACGTAGTCCTGTTGTAAGTATGATCTATCAATAAAAGATCCCGTTCTCCTATTAAAACATTCAAAATAAGGCACCCAGAAACGCTAACATATTTAATATATATGTTGGGCATTTTTGTTGTGGAACTATACTCATACGGCTTGACAAAAGTTTGCATTTATTAGTGCAGGACACATACCATATCAATGGTATCAAAGTTCCAAGGTGATATGCTATGTACAATTGTTTTATGAATTTGGGATATATACGGAACTTTTTATCTATTTTAAATAATCACACCCTCATAGAAACTATGGTACAATAATTATATCAGAAATTATTGAATATAATTACTTATAATGGTATATTAGACATAGCTACTTATAATGATATTTGACTGTTATAATTTTCATAACATTCAGCCTAAAGTCTTATATATAGTAGAACTTCCTTCACTTCTAGCCTTCACAAAAAAAATATATATTTTTGAGGTATTTATCTTACCGACAAAAGATTCTAGCTCAAAATAGTGCACATTTGCTATTATTATTTGAAATTTGCAATATAAAAAAATCACATGAATCTTATGATATTTTGTTTATTTGTGAAACGTATTTATGTGAAAAGTAGATTGTTGGCTATATATAGCTGTGATGTATTGCTAACTCAACCTGAGAGTTTTAAGGATGGCTATAGCATAACACTAACCGCTTTGAATGTTTGTTATTAACTGAACGAGTGTTCTAATCTTGCTTCTACATATATAACTTCTGAACTCCCTAGTTACACAATAAATTATGACTTTTCACAATATATGTGGAAACCGGATCGACAAGACATAATTAATTATGATGATCGTGTGAACTATGATATCATGTATACAGACGACACAAATTTAGGAGCAAAATATATATGCTAGAACTTCGATAAACACATTATTAAAATCCTAAAGCCACGAGACATAAAATCTAGAATTTTCTCCCAGATTGTCAAGGAGGGCGTGTGTTAACAAATTTTGTATCAACCGAAACACTAAAAGATGTAAACTTTTATTTGTTGCATTCAATGTGAACTGGTATATAATAATAAAGCAGATGCAAACATTTTTATTCATTTTCTCAAAATACATGTTTTTTTTGTATGGGTCGATACTTGTTTGCGCATGAGGTGGTTCTTTGGCCCCTTGATAGAATATATCCATCTGGTTTTCAAATATCCAACTTGCCATGGGAGTTTCTGTTTGGCCCTTGGTAGAATCTATCTAACTCGCCCGACACAGCGACCTGACCTCAGTTCAGCACTGGCAACGCCATGTCTTATGGTTATTCGTTGTACATAACATAAATTGTGCCAACAGGACTCGCCATGAACATGAACTGGCAAACACCACAAAGCGCCACCCCCTTTCAGTATAACTTGCGAAGCCACCCTCTGTCGGTGCTTGTCGAGCTCAGACACCCTCTCTAGAGACCGATGCATCGAGGGGTCAAGCACAGGCAGAATGCCCACCTCTGAACGCTGTCGTACTTCGGTAGTCGACGATGTGCGTCCCCATGACACCACCTCATCTCTCGTGGCAATGAGCACATAACGCCGACGAGTGTGTCCGCTCCCTGCGCGCGCCAGGTCTAAGTCGATGCCCTGTGACCGCGCGCGTCAGAATCCAGTGCATGGTACATGGGCCGGGCCGACCAGGACTCCTTCCGTATAAATCTGTCTGTTTCGTTACCAGTAGCCAGGCACTATGGCCTTGAACCGACTCCAGAGATATATCGCTGGGCGTTACCATATTGAGCTCTAGTGGCACGTACACGTCCGTACGGAAATCAGGGTCCCAGAAACGCAACAGCCTGGGCACCAGCGATGGCCGCCGCTGCCGTCGACCGCCTGTCCGCTCTTGCCGACGACGTGCTCCGTCGCGTCCTCTATTTCGCGCCGGCCAAGGAGGGCGCGTCCACGGCCGTGCTCTCGCGGCGGTGGCGCTCCCTTTGGCGCACGTCGGGCGCCGTCAACCTCGACTTGCGCTCGTACCACCGCGCGCACGGCTCGGACAACACTTCCTACGACATCTACAAGCTCTTCCTCGGTGGCATCCAAGCGGCGCTGGCTGCCACCGACGGCCCCGTCACGAGGCTGACCTTCCATGCCGAGGTGGATCGCCATGTCTTCATGCTGCTGGTGAACCACGACGGCGAGCGCGAGCAGCCTACCCTGATCGAAGTCGCGCTCGCCCACCCGGCGGCCCGGCACGTCGAGGAGGTCCGCATCGCCGCCATCGACACCTCCTGCCTGCAACCAGCTCATCACGAGTATTACTACTGTCTGAGCTTCGCCTCGTTGCTATCCGAGTCCCTCCGTGACCTGCACATCGTCAACTGCACCAACCTCACCCCGGCGCCGCCCGGTACCGTCTTCCCCAGGCTCACAGCGGTGCGGCTGCAGGGCTGCAGAGTCTCTCTCAGCTGCCTCCAGGACACCATCGACGCTGCTCCTCAACTCGTAAACTTGCATTTGGAATCCTCTAGTTTCCCGGCGGGACGAACAACTCTTAATGACCAGCTCGTCTGCCCGACGGTCACTGAACTCTCCTTTGAAGATTGCAGCTGGGCAAGCGCAGAAGAGGGGGCCATGTTAGAGCTCCACCTGCCTAGCCTTCGGTGCTTCAGATATAAAGGACATTTTCATCAAGTCACGCTGATGAAGCCACAAGTATCGTCCAGCTTGGTTCGAACAGACTTGCACTTCACTGGGTACACGTACGGAGAGGAGAGTAAAATCTTCTGGCAGTTTCTTATTCGCAATTTTCACATGGTAAAGGTCTTGAAGCTGAAGCTGGACTTTCCGCTTCAACAAATTGCATTACCTGATAAAAAGGAGCAAGATGATGACCTATCAAGAAACATTTTATTTCACAATGTGGAGCACCTTGAGCTAGACGGATGCTACGGACCTGCCATCCAGATGGAAGGGGTGGCGATAGGGGACTTGCTCCATTCTTGTCCGGCGGTGCGTGACCTCCACCTCAAAGTGATCCCCATTGCATCAATGCCATCATCTTTCCGTTCTTCAGTAGAAACCCAAGCTCAGCTGGACTTCGACAAGTCTGTTAATCACTTCCGGCGTCGCAGAAGACCGCCAATTTCGTTGGGTAAAAGTGATGAGGGCCTATGATCAGGTTTCTGATGTCCCTTGTTTGGGCGAGCGTTCATTGTACTGCTTGCAGAGTTCTCTAAGAAGAGTGAGCTTGCAATTTCGGGTAGCTGAACCAAACTGCCTTGGGTTCCAGCTGGCCAAATTCTTTGCAGAGAAGTCTCAGGTTCTTGAAGAACTTCATGTTGACGATGGAAGCCACAAGATGTGCGAGCATATGAATTGGAAGGTTAGAAAATGGATAGCTAATTCATCCAAGAGGGAAACCCCGCCCACTACAACAAGCTTTGTGGAGCCCTGCCCTAAGAAACGCCAAAGAATAGGATCACAGTGTGAGTGCTAATGTGTGTATATGAGGACTGAACCTGCATTTGTATTAGTACTTTTTTCTACTAGCTATGGAGCAGAGGTCCCACCCCCTTGTGTTTGCTTTGTAAGAACAGTACTTCATGGATTTGTTGAACAATGACTATACCTGTTCGTTTCCCCCTAAATTAAACTTTAGACATGTCATAACAAAGAGAATTTTGCTATTTAGGAGTATAAAATAAAATCTAATTACAAAACTTTTTTGGCAGATGGGTGCTAATTTACTAGATGTATCTAATAAGCCTAATTAATCTATGTTTTGCTATAGTGATGCTATAGTAACCATCTTCTAATCACGGCTTAATTATCCATATTAGATTCATCTCACGAATTAGCCCAGGGGTTTTGTAATTAGACTTTATTTAATACCCTTAAGTAGCAAGATTCTCATGCTAAAGTTCAGTCCTAAAAAAAACGAACAGGCCACTAAATATTAAAAACAATAAGTTTTTCTTTCCTTTGTTGGTTTTAGCCTTTTATTTGTAAGAACGCTAAGAACATTACGTGTGTCGATACGTCGCGCATGTGAACGTGAACGTCTGGTTTTATGTTGTGTTTAAAAAAAAATGAAAACCATAGAGGAGATTCCAACCAAACGGGATCCGAGGATTGATCAGCTATCGTCATGCGCATATTTTTTTGTCGGGCCCATCATACGTGAAAGGAATTTTTATTAAAAAAAAGCCCATAATACCGAGGTCAACAAGGAGAAATCATCATAATCATATCCTCCACGAGCCGTCCGTCCTCCAAACCCTACACCAGTTACGCACAGAGCATCCCATCGCACGCGTGGCCTGCCAGTCGCCGCCAACGCCGAAGACGATGGCCGTTGACCGCCTCTCTGCCCTCCCGGACGACGTGCTCCAGCGCGTCCTCTACTTCGTGCCGGCCAAGGAGGGTGCGTCCACGGCCGTGCTCTCGAGGCGTTGGCGCTCGCTGTGGCACACCTCGGGTGCCGTCAACCTCGAATCGCGCCTTATTGTCGATCGCGACCTCTACAAAAAAGATGTCCGCGCAATGAGCAAGGCTTTCTTCCGAGGTGCCGAGGTGGCCCTCGCCGCTGCGCACGCCGGCGGTTCGGTCAGGAGGCTGACCTTACACGTGGAGTCGGACAGCACTAACTACACTGGATGGTTCCTGACTCGTCGACGGGTCTGTGCCATGTTCTCCAACCCGACGACCCAGCATGTCGAGGAGCTCCGTATCGGGGCCACCGTAACATGTGAACTTATGATGTTCAAAAGTCGACTTGAAACAGCAGAGTTTTACAAGCTCAGCTTTGGCGCCTTGCCGTCCGAGGCACTTCGGGTGCTGCACATCATCAACTGCCGCAATCTGAAGCCGCCCCGGTCCAGGGTTACCTTTCCGCGGCTGGCTCGCCTTCATCTCCAAGGCTGCATCATCTCGCTTGATGTTATGCAGCGCATCATCGATGCCGTTCCACAACTGGCCACCTTGCACCTTGAATCCTTCTCTTTTCCACAAGAAGGGGCAAAAAATGAGGAGTTTTACGGTGCCATATACCACTAGTATTATACTAGTGGTATTATGCATACCACCAGTATACTGGTGGTATTTAGAATCCAACGGTCCAGATTAGTTCTCCTCCAACCTTCAATATCACTAGTATTCTTAGTGGTATTAATAATACCAGGGTATTTTAGGAAAAAAAGTTAAATGTTAGCGTAAAATCGGTGACGGCAAAAGGCAAATCAGTGACGGTGTACGGCGTCAACATTAGGGATGAAAACGGAACGGTAATTTTCCAAAACTACCGACGCCGTTTTCACTTTTTTCCCGGACATTTCTGTTTTATTCAAAACTTTATGGAAATTGGACGGTATTTGGATTGACAAATATGAAATATGGTTCAAAAATGATTTGGGCATTCTTCCGGCCATTTTGTCATATTACCATATTTATCGAAAATGACAACCGAAATTTTCGTATTTATCCCATATTAATCAAGCATATATGCGTGAGATTGATTATTAGAAGCATTCCACTACATACATTCGAGTATTTGACCATTTCATACTTTCGTTCAAGTATCATGTTCAACTTTTTTATTATTATTCATGCATGGAGATCGTATATGTGTATGTAGCAGCGTATCACTAGATAGAAATATAAACATGGTACTTAAAGATTACACTACACAAATAGGAAAATATATCGCTTTGTTTGTCTCCTCATCTTCTGTCACATAGGTTGGCCGCCACATCAGCATCGCTTGTCCGATATGAACTATTATTTTCTGACCGATATCGATATATTTCCGCTCAAATTACTTCATTTTCGATTTTCCGTTATTTCCGATGCCGTAACCGTTTCCGATGTTACCGTTTTCGATTCCGATTCCGAGGTAAAAATATACGAGTGAAAGTGGTTTAAGATATTTTCCGATCATTTCCGGCCGTTTTCATCCCTAGTCAACATCATAGGTGGAGGCAGGGCGAGATCGTGCGAAGAGAGAGTGGCGATGAAAGGATTTAGAGAACGGCGATGTAATGAAAAGCAGACTGATAAAACAAAAAAGATTGTTTTACCTTTCGTAATACCACTAGTATAATACTAGTGGTATAGGGCACCGTAAAATTCCTCCAAAAAATGGGTCTGCCGTTGGGTTAACATGCTATCAGCTTCGTTGCCTGACCGTCAATACTCTCGTGCTTGAAAATTGCAAGTGGCCGGAGGTGGAAGGCGGCTTAGAGTTCGAAGTGCTGAAGCTGCAATACTTCGTCTACAAGGGACTTGTGAACGTTTGCCATCGACTATCATTGAAACCACATGCGTCCACAAACATGGTGCAAGTGGATCTGCACTTAACTGTAGACGATCACTTGGAAGACCAAATTTGCATACCCTTCTGGCAGTTTATTCAGTGTTTCAACAGCACAAAGGTTCTAAAGCTGAAGCTGGACTTTGTGATCGATTTTCTTGCTTTTGTCGACAAAAAGGGACATGGTGAGCTTCTAAATTACAATTTGTTCTTCCATCTTGAGGAATTGGAGTTGGATGGAAATTATTATGAGCCTGGAAGAGAGACCGCAGCGATGGCGCTAGCTAATTTTCTCCATTGCTGCCCAGTGGCCCGTCATCTCCGCCTCAAGTTGAAGCAGTGGTCCACAACATTTGGATTCCTTACTCGCACAAAAGAAGCTCAATTAGATTTTGACAAGTCTATCGACTATTTCAGACGCCACAAAAGGTCAAAATTTTCAATGAGTAGAGGTTATGAAGAGTACCAGAACTGTAATGTTTCTGATATCCCTACCTTAAGCAAGCATTCATTCAGCTGTCTACAGAGTCATCTAAAAAGGGTGAGCTTGAAATTTTGGATGGACCATCCAAATTGTTTTGGAGCCCAGCTCACCAAATTCTTTGCAGAGAAAGCTATGGTCCTAGAAGAAATGTCTATTGATGACGGCAGCCAGAAAATGTGTCACCACTTGAATCGCAAGATTGTAAAATGGATCCGTAATCCTTCCAAAAGGAAAAACTTGCAGACTGCAAAAGGGTCAGGAGACTCCTACTGTATGGAACACAGTCTTCATAAACATCGACGAAGATGATTAATATAAACTTTCAACGTGCATTGTAATATTCTTTCATGGACAAGTTTCTATTTTTTTTTGTATTTTAACTTTGTAGATTTTTATGCACTGTGAAAAAATGCACTAGATAACCTACGGATAGCATTATTTTATTATACTCTTCATGTATACCCAAAACCTATAGCATGCAGCAAACATATTTTTCCTTGAATTTTTAAACTATATATTATCTCTTATCATTACTTCCCTACAACAGGTATTCAAACAATCAAATGTCAAGACATAATATATGTTTAAAACTAGCATAGGAATTCCCACAAAAGAATGGCACAGTGGACTCATTTCGTATTTACAGCTTATCAGATTGAATAGGGATACTCAGCTCAATTTAAAAAACTTTTACAACCGGAAGACCAAGTATTTTGTTGCCAGACATGATGATAATTTATTGAATTCATTTCCCTGGCGATCATTTCATTTTCAGTTGACACCTCCCTAAATTTACTAGCCAACAGTTGCTCTCAAAATTAATTTGTTTGCACAGATATAAGTACTCTCCATTAGAAAACTTGATTTGACATTTGAGATATGTTCAGAACTTCAGATGCTTTGTTCAATCTCAACTTGCATATAAACCACATAAAACAACTTTACTCAAAAGTCAAAACTAATGATCATCTTTGTATCACAGATGGCAGGCGCTAGAAGAACATCATGTTGGCAGACTTGTTCAACACCCATCCTCTAATCTCTTCCATCAGTTGGGTCTGCATTGTAAGCGGCCCCTTTGCAAAGTTGCAGTACACCTCACCAACAACGGGGGAATTGCAGAGCAAGAACTTGGCAAGCTTCCTCTGCGCCAGGGCTCCCTGATAGTGAACAAAGTTGATCTCCTTCGTTCGCTTCCTCAGGCAGCGGATCTTCTTGCCGACCGGCAAGATGATTACCGCATAACGATCGTACTTGAACCAGTGCTTGTTGACGATATCCTCCTTGTTACAGGTTTCGCTTTTGTTCTCGATGGGCTCCGGCATAAAGAACAGCGATAGAATCTCGAGGCTCAGGGCTCGCTTTAGTATTCTGTTAAGATTAAAACAAAATACTTTTTAGTATGCTGACATAAACAAAATCTCTTACAGGAGACAAGAAAAATAAGTCATATAGAACAACTATAAGATAATGAACAAAAATATATGTTTATGTTTATGTCTTATTTGTGTCATTTTTTAATGTTTCTTTATGCTCAATTTCAGAATCATGAATTAGTTGTTTTCCATCCCACAAGAAATGTGTGTTGCATGTTATAAACAATGTAAGATAGAAAGAGAGAGGCAGCCCCATATGAACTTTCAGCAACAGAAAATCAAAGAAAAGAGAGCAATACATGATATTACAAAAAGAAAGATCGAAAAGAGAGTAAGGATATGTACTAACCTTTGGAGTGGAATGAGAGGTGGCGAGATGAAATGAGCGCCAGGAGAAGTGAAGTTGTGTGTCGATGAAGACGTAATCAAGATGCAAGGTGTCAAACTGCGGGGAGGCCAGGATCATGTCCTGGAGGCTGCGGATCCAGAGAGCGCAGCTGTGCAGGCGATCGTGTCCTGGAGGCTGCGGATTTTAACTTTATGGAGTAAAACTTCCAGAATTTTCATCAAAATAATGCATGATTGGCATTATTGTAATTTTTTAAAATATTAAAGAAGGTGGCATAAGGTTGATATTTGTAAGGATATTTCATAAAAGTATTCATGTACAAATTGGTACCGTTGCTATAAAGTAGTGATGCAATGTCTGACTTAACGTGCAATTCTTTAAAGATGGCTATAATATAATAACTATTGATTTGGATATTTGATAGTTGAACAAGTGCTCCAACATTTTTTCTGCGGATATAATTTTTGAACTTGTTCTTCCACACTAGAATTTTTTTTTCATAATAAATTTAGACATGATGTCATTAAACATACTTATTTACGATGATTGTTTGAAATAGAATATCGTGTATAATGATGATAAAAATTTAGGAACAAAATTAATATGCTGGAACTTCCATACATACATTATTGTTAACAAACAATAGCCATCACTGGTTTAGGACAGCGTGGAGGCCGGCAACCTTGAACTGGAGGTGTGTCGCACCAGCTGCAAAGAGGTGAAAGAACTTCCTTAGGCTGACCAATGTCTCTAGATCTGTGGTCTCCTAAATGTAGAAATCCAGCATCCACAATGCAACGTGATCCAGGAAGGATTGTCAATCTGTTATTGGTGCCCTGTCATCAATCTGTTATCGGTGCCCTCGAACTCTTTGAAGGTCACACACAGCGAGCATATCGACAAATAGTTGTTTTCTTACCTTGTTGTTTGCCTTTTTTTTTTCTCCTTATGCCTATGTGTGTATATAACCTTTTCTAAAAAAAAATCAACAATATCAACGCTAAAATTTCTCCTCAAAATAAAACACCAAAATATGTATCCTTTTAGGATCAAGTTGTAGATATCTCTCCCAAAGTACCATAATGGCCTGCTCAGTGTTCGAACAGTAATCTATCCAGTCCAGAAAACCAGCATTCTTCAAAAAAAAAAAAAGCTACCTACGCGCAAATAAACCACCATGGATCAAATCGCCTATATTTCTTCTCAGGCACATTCAAGACCTTTTGCCCTAACCGCGTGACGGCGGCTTAATTTGCGCCGCCGACGCAGACATCCACAAACGATGACCGCTGACCGCCTGTCCGACCTCCCCGACGACCTGCTTTGGCACATCCTCTGCTTCGCGCCGGCACGGGAGGGCGCGTCCACCGCCGTGCACTCGCGGCGGAGACGCTCGCTGTGGCACACGTCCGGCGCCGTCAACCTAGACTCGAGCTCCTATGACCGGGCGCACGGCGGCCGCTTCAGCTTCGCAAAGCGCGACGACTTCGTCCGCGGCGCCGAGGCGGCGCTCGCCACCACTGCCGATGCTCCCGTCAGGAGGCTCACCGTCCACGTCGAGGTTGACGCCGTTTGTGACTGTGAAAGCAAATCGACTCAACGGTGAGCAGTGGCGGAGCTGACTGAGAAAATCAGGGGCGGGGGGGGGGGGCGATCGGCATCCCCAGTGAATCTCCCGCCGTGCACTAGCTAACCCATCGCCGTCGACCTCCCTTGTCGTGCTAACCTATCGCCGTCAAGCTCTCTTGTCTCAACACTGGCACAATTGTCATCTCCCGCTTGACCCAAACCCCTCTTCTAGGTCCGATGATCGAATTGGTAACGGTGCGGTAGAGTAGCAGTAGAATTGGAGACGAATAGACGAGTAGCAGCAAATTATCGATGGATCGATTAGAAGACAAACAGGCAAAGTAACGATGTTATTGCATTGAAACGATAGCAGCTAACAGGCCCAAACCAAAATTTGCACCGTATTTTCATGGTTCACATACACCAATGTTTTGGTTTCTTGATTTTTTAGAAAAATATAGGACATAGATTGAACAATGATTTAATTATCCTTAAAGTTGCAATCGCATATCCTATTGCCTTGTGTTAGTTAGGACAACTATAATTACAATTAGCAAAGAAAAAATTATGGCTTGCTTCCATGACGAGGGGAGGAGCTGCGTCGCGACGTACGGAGGCTGTGGCGCTAGGTGAGAAGCCAACAGCGATCGTCACCTCAGACACTTAGGCAATTGGGCTGGTCTATGTTTTGTTTTAGGAGAATTGGGCTGGTCTACGTGCTTCAGGCCTGCTCTTCCTAGATAACGGGTGACAGCCCACAAAATTCCACTATGGGCTACCAGAGACAGAAATCCAATTCGGCCCAGCCTTAGATAACGATTCGGCCTTCTTCCTCCTCCGTGATTTCTCTTCAGTATCGAGCTTCAAGGCAATGGCGGCACAAGCGCGATGTAACAAAGGATTTGAGGGAAAATTTGGGGGGGGGGGGGGGGGGGGGGGGCGGGGCAGGGACTGAGGTGTAGAGTGGTTGCGTCGAGGTTAGGGGGGGCCATGGCCCCTGCCGGCCCCCCCCCCCCCCCCCCCCCCCAGCTCTGCCACTGACGGTGAGCCCTCGATGGCGGGGACACGAGCTCCTACGATGACCGCACCGCGCGCACGGTGCCAGCAGCTTCAGCCTCCCCAAGCGCGAGGCCGCCCACCACGACGGCGCGGCGCCACTAGTAACGAAGATCGCCATCCGTGTTCCTGACCGTCCACTAGCGGCACAACCAGGTCCGCTCCGCGGCTCACGCCGGTGGCCACGCCCACGCGTCGTCTAAATCTAGTAACAACCACTGCTTGTACCGGCTGAACGTCGCCTCCCTGCTTCGCGATTTGCGCATCGTCAACTGTGGCGAGCTCGTTGCCGTCCCCGCCACTCGTTCTCTTCCAGCAGCTTACGCGGCTGCGTCTGCAAGGGTGAGGAGCCTCGCTCGAGGATCTCCAGTGCGCGATTGACGCCGCGCCGCACCGCAGCTCGACGGTTTGCGTTTGGAAGACAGGTCCTTCACGAAACCAAGCGAACGCGACCTGACGCTTGCATGGCACATCAGTGAGGCACGGAAGGGAACCCTCGGGCTCCACGAAGAAGTACTCTGTCAGCCAGGCATCCACGTTGCCGCGGTCGCTGCTAAAATATGCTGTGGAAATTGGAGAAGAAAACATTGGCGCACGGTGTGGACGATGAAGCCTGGTCCTCTGCCCATTTGCAAGAGGTGCTCCATCGGTGTTGCGCTGTGCGACACTCGTTTAACTGCTCGCCATGAATGTCCCCGCCGGTAACCTGCGGCGATGAGAATTCCCTCAGTGGTTTTCCGGCAGTTGCTGCCCAGCCGTCTGGGACTGTGAGCACCGTAACCCGCCCAAGTCAGCTTGTTGTCGGGCAGATTCCCAGCAGACGTCGACGTCCAAGAAACTTAATTTGGTGTTCCACACGCAAGCACAAGCGAGCACGGAATTTAGCCGGCTCCAGAGCGAGACTAAAACCTGCACGCATGCCACTGAAACCGGATACTTTACGATCTATATGGAGCATTGCTGTGGACCAAGTGGTGTCACCAAAAATATAATACTCAGAAGGAGCATTGCTGTGGAGCATTGCGTGGTGAACTAACACAATGATTTTTATTGAAATTTATTTTTACATCGAATAATATAGGTACTTTTGGTACAGTACAATTAGAAAGTATTATATATATAGCAACTTATAATGAGAATGTTATACTTTACAAAAAAGTTTGGCCAAAAGTTTTCTTTAGTAGAACTTCCTACAATTCTAGCCTTCATATCTATTGTTACCATTAAAGTTTTTTTAAAAAAAAATCTTATAGAGAAAAAGCTTCTAGAATGTTCATCAAATACTGCATGCTTGGCATCATTGTAAATTTTGCAATATGATAGAAAAGAGATTGTTGTCATTGCTATATAGCACTGATATGCAATGGCTACTAATTTACAGGTTTTTGAGGATGGATACAATTACATGAATTTATTTGGATATTTGATAGCTGAAAATGCTTTAATCTTTTTTTGGCAGATATAAATTTTGAGGTCCCTATTTCTTCACAAGAAATCATTATTTTACATAATATATGTAGAGGCCACGTCACTAAACATAATTATTTATGACAATCATTTGAACTAGGATATCGTGTATAAGCTAAGGTTGATTCAAATATAGGAACAAAATTCATATCCTAAAATTTTCATACATTATCAAAACCCTAGAAACATCGCAAGTTCATCATCTACAGCAACATAATACGTAGCAAGACAGTTCATGATAATTTGACGTCAATAATTGTATGGCTATACAATGAAATGAATATGCAAATAGCAACAAGTTGTGCACTTAGAAGGGAGAGAAAGCGTGTACATCCAGAAGAGAACAGGAGTTTGTTACGTTAGTTATTATTCTACTTCTGATTGTACATCGAGTCTTTTGTACACACAAGAGCTTCCAATATCATCTCTTGGTCAACTAAGATTCTTGTGTCTCCAACTATCCTTCCTCCACAACTAAATGCAGACTCCAAAGTCACCATGTTGGAGGGGATAGAAAGAAAATCATCGCCATAGCTGCAGTTATTGAAAACTTCTCGGAATGACTCTTCCACCACACTAATACATTAAAGTCATTGCAGTTATCTTCAGTGACTTCCTACAAATATACATCAAGTTCAGACTTTTATACATGTGAGCGCCTCCGACGTGACTTCTGATGAGTGAACTCTTTCTCAAGCTTCCTTTTTCCAACAGCATTTGGTGCACGACTCACAGGCCCAATGGCTTAGAAAAAAGAGAAGGATACGAAGTAAGATGAGCCATGTCGACAATAGTTTAGTAAAAGAACAGTGGAACAGGTAGCTGATCTTGGCAACGCATATGCTACTATAAGAAAATTGTTATTAGTGTGCATTGTCAGACTGAACTGAGCTAAACTGGTGCTAGTATTTTTGTTTGGGGAGTGTCTATAGGACACCCGAGTGTTTTAGCCGTCCTGAACACCCGAGTGCTGGGAGAATAAAAAACACTTGATTTTTACAGAAACCAAAATCGAGTGCTAGCCAAAGCACTAACACCCGATTTTCAACACCACAAGATGATGATCTTGCAGCTCGAATAAAAACTGGATCAAAACATATCTTCCTGCTCAAATTTTTAAGATTCAAAATAAAATTTCTGAGATTCGGATTCAAATTCTGAATTAAATAAACTAAAATCCAAAATTGTCAGAAATATGTGCAAATCCAAAGATTACAAGGCCATGGAACATATAGATGGTTTTTTCCCGTTTCAGTTTTAGCTTTGTAACAACATTACTTCATGGGTCACTATCTAAATATGAAAAATTGCAGGGTACTTTTTTCCCTTTATGGTATTAGATTTTTTATGTAAGAACAATACTTTTTGTTTCATATTACAAAAGGAAAAAAAAAATAAAGACCATGCTTCAGTCCCATAACAGCTCTGTGGTCTTGGATACAAACTTTCACGATACTTGTCCACTCTATAAGCATGTCGTCATCACTGTGGAGCTCGGCTTGAGCTCCTAGCGATTGAAACTTGGATTGCATTTAGCCACCGGGAGTCGACGTCGACGACAAACCGGTCGTCGGCCGAATTGGAGGAAGATGAGGGGTGGACTCCGGTCCATCGAGTTACAAGGCAGAATCAATGCACGTCAGACCCAATCGGCGATCGTCGTCTCGGAAGATCGCGATTCTGGGCGTTGGAGGAGGAAGATGAAGACGGTGAATCAGAGGTAACTACTCCGTCAACTGAAGATGTGCTGCGTGCTGCAAAGGCTGCAGGATTCTCAATTCGGGAGGTAGCGCGTGCGGAAAAGGAGCTCCTTGCTAACGAGGTAAGTTTCACATCACCTGCTACTTCTAATGGAAAGTGTCCTTTGGCGAGGAAAATCGTTCGATCATTGGCTTCAGATAGACCAAAATCATTGGTTAAGCCATGGAAAGGACCATTGCCTCCAAAAAGAATTTCACCACCACAGACAATAGGAGATGCAGTGGTTAAAAACACGTTCAGCAGAGAGCGTGGAGGACGATTGACACCTGTGCAGTTTAAGATGGTAATTCCATCGACGTGTACGGTACAATCTGAAAGTCCTAAAGTTTCATCTACATCTCATGCCTGTCCCGAGTGGCCAAGCTTGAGGATGATGGAGAGATTTAAGGAAGTTGAAAGTTCGCCGGAGAAAGGGTCACCGGAGAATGGATTGCCGGAAGCGAAGATGACGCAAATTCAAAATTTGAATAACGCACATCTTGCGGTGGCAGATCGAACACAAACTCGGGTCGAGTCCAACTCTGGCCCAAGTGCAGTCCGGATTGGCTGCGAGACATCACGTGTAGAGCGACATCGTTCGGTGGGCCTGCAGGTGCTGTTTCAACGCCGAGGGAAGCCCATCTTCCCCCAATCACAGAAAAAAGATACGATTAGCAACCCTAATTGCGCTAGTGACTCAATTCCTGTTACGCCGCCACCAGCAACTCTGCCGCGACGAACATACGCGCAGGCGTTGCTTTTGGGGATGGAGACGGGAGGAGGCAATGGTTCAGGTCAGGGGAACGAGGCTGATCGTGAAGCTGCTGCCAGAGGTCCTGCCTCAACGCAGAGTGCTCTGGTAGGGAGAGGAGGGGCTGCGATGACCGGAGATGCTCAAGGTTTCCGAAACAACCAAGGTTACAGGGCTGGGTACAACAGATCGAGGAACTATGGCTATGATGGCAGACATGGAGGCTATGATCGGCCATGGCCGCGCCCGTATAACCGTCCTCCACGGTACAATGGATATGGGCGTGGTCCGGAGGCTGGTGGCCAGGGATTCTGTCCGCAAGGACAGAGGATGCGGCCGGGGTTCGGAAATCAGGGGCCAGGAGGGCAAGCCTTGGGTACTGGCGCTCATGGCCAGGTGGGTGTTCATGCCCATGGAACGACACATGGTCAGGGACCAGCAATGCAAGTGCAGGGGGCAGGAATACAGGCACAACATCAGGTAGCACCAGTCCAGGCTCAAACACATGGGGCGGGTGCACAGCAGAATGGTATGGGTGGACAACAGCAGCTGATGCATGCGCATCCGGTGCAGAACACCCAACTTGTGCCGCCTCAGGCGATTGTGCAAGAAAACATTGCTGCTCCTGTTGAAGATCCTGGGGCTGTGGTACCAGAGGTGTTCTTAAAAGAAAAGGCCGGCAAAGCTGCGGTAGGGGAAGGAAATTCAGGGGAAAAAAAGGAAAAGCCAAAATTCTGTTTCAGATGCTACAAACCGGGCCACAAGAAGGAGGAGTGTACTGCAAAGTTGCTATGTGGGATATGTCTTAGCACAGAGCATCTCACTGCTAAATGCACAGTATACAAGAATCCAAGGCAGTTGGCGCATCCGTGTGGCTTTGAAGTTGCGGGTTTGGGGTTCCATCATATCCCTCATGCTCCTCTCAACTATACCAGGAATGATAACAAGACAGCCCTTGTCAAGGTGGAAGGAGGGTCTCTTTCTATTCCACAGTTAATACAAGAGCTGACTCGTCTAATTCCAGAGAGGTGGAACTGGCAAGTAAATCAACTGGAGAGAAACTCTTTTGTGGTGCCATTTCCTACTAAGGCAGATTTGCAGCGGTCTGTGGCTTTTGGTAGGGCAGATATCAAGGAACATGGTGTAAGTCTTCTGTTCGAGGAATGGAAGGAAGAAGATGAAGGGGATGAATTGGATACAATTTGGGTCAAAGTGTTCAGATTGCCAACTAAACTACGGGAGTACCCGGTATTCTGGGCAATAGGGTCTATGTTGGGAGCTACTCAGGCTGTTGACATGATTCCTACTATTGACCACAATTATGGGCGAGTACAGGTGGCAGTTTTGAGCATTGAGCGAGTCCCGAGAAAGCTCGATGTTGTCATTGGGAAGAGGTTCTACGTAGTGCACCTTCAAGTGGAGGGACGTGATCCTGAACCAAATGTTGACAACATGGAGCTCGATGATGGAGGAGATGATGGTCAGGACAAAAAGGGAGATGAAGAAAATAGGAACAATGGTATGGATGATAAAGGAAATAAAAGGGATGAGGCTAAAAGTGAGCAGCACAAGGAGAACAATTCATTGACGACCACCCAGGGGCAGCAAGAAAATGGCTCCAAAGTCAATGAGGCTCTGTTGGTGGAAGATGTTGATGAATCCGGGGAAGGTGTCAACATGATGAGATCTTCAAAATATCCAAGTAGTTACTTATATCCCAATTTTCATTTAAAGTATATTTTAGACTTTGAAAATGAAATTTGTGATAATGGAATTACCGGAAATCTCAAGAATGTTGATCGCTTTTCTGTTTTTTCTCCTATAGATGCTGTTGCGACTGATTTGCAGGCTTTGGCGGCAGTCCAGTGCATGGACTGGGCAACTGATCTCCATGTAGGCTTGAGGGAAGCTTGTCTTGAAGCTGCACAGCCCGGCGAAAAGGCCCAGGCGCAGGCTCAGGCCAAGCTGGTCGGGCCGGGATTGGCTGCCAAGGTGCCGGCCTGCGTAGCTGCGACCAAGCAGGCCGCGCGTGCTGCTGATGCTGCAGATGGGCTCGACGGAGGTGGCCTGGAACCGGGAGAGGAGGCTGGTAGCGAGGAGAACGCGGAAGCTCTTTTGGCTAGCGGGGGCTCGCAAGGAAAAAAGAGGCGCGACCTGGCAATGCTTCCAGAACTGAGGCACACCCCAGAAAAGAGAAGCAGGCGTAGGAGCTCTTCCTCAGATGAGCACTCACTGGACAAGGCCGAAAGGGTTAAAGCTAAGAGAAACCTGGACTTCACCGAAGGTACAAATAACTCCTTTCTTTCTCTACCTGATTCCAGAATAGCTACAAATATTTCATCTCTAGGGATATGTATGGGGGTAGATAGTTTAAAAGGTGTTACTTGTATTAAAAATGTTGAAATTGACAGACTGTCAGTGGTGCCCAAGAAAAAACCTATGAATATTATAGAGATCGAAAATGATGACAGTGAGGAGGAAAGTGATGATGGTTTAGACTTTCTTGCATTAGGGAACCTGTGTGGTGACTTAATTGAGGACTCTTTGGGTGAAGACAGCAGTCATTCTTTGAATGACTTTAAAGCTGTACCCAGGAGAAAGAAGTCTAATTCAAACAAAAAACTGAACAAAACAAAGGTTTCTATTGAAAGGACAAAGAAATTACAAAAGTCTAAATGAAAGGTGTCTTTTGGAACAGCAGAGGTCTTCGAGACTTGGCTAAATCATTATTTTTATCAGACACCTCTTCAGAACAACGACTTGATTTCATTGCCCTTCTGGAGACCGGCAGAGATGATTTTCACAGACCGAACTAAAACATTTTTGTGGTGGGAAAAATTTTTTATGGAGTTGGACCTCACCTAGGGGTAGATCTGGAGGGATTTTAGTGGGAGTTAATTTGGACTCGTATGATATAGGAGAAATCTCACATGGCGATTATTATTTGAAATTCAAGCTCAAAAATAAGGATGATGGATACGAATGGGTCTTGATTGCGGTTTACGGTGCTGCACAAAACGAGTACAAGGAGACGTTCCTTACTGAGTTGGTGCATGCATGCCGTACGGAATCACTACCCATATTAGTTGGAGGAGATTTTAATATTATTAGGAATCCTAGTGAAAAGAATAATAATAGATATGATGATCGTTGGCCTTTTCTGTTTAATGCAATTATTAATGGTTTGGACTTGAGAGAATTGCATCTGGTTGGAAGGCAATTTACATGGGCAAACAATTTGTCTGTGCCAACCTTCGAAAAACTAGATAGAGTTCTAATAAGTACAGACTGGGATTTGAAATATCCAAAAGCAACTGTAGAGGCACTAAACAGAGAAATCTCAGATCATACACCTTTACTCTTAGATACTGGAAACCCATCTCAAAGTTCAAAGCATATGTTCAAATTTGAACTTGGCTGGCTTTTGAGGGAAGGTTTCTATGATCTAGTAAAAGATGTATGGCAAAAGGAGAACAGGGGCAACTCATCATTACAGAAATGGCAAAACAAAATACGAAGATTGCGACAATTTTTAAGAGGATGGGCAAAGAATGCTAGTGGTACGTATAAGAAAGAAAAGCAAGAAATTCTTGAAATAGTGGGACAATTGGACAAAAAGGCCGAAACAACATTGTTACAACCGCATGAAGTGGATTTGAAACAATGTCTAAAAGAAAGGCTTGTCCAGTTATTGAGAGAGGAGGAAATTAAATGGTACCAAAGATCTAAAACAGAGCAACTTTTGAAAGGGGATAGTAACACAAAATATTTCCAATTAGTGGCCAATGGTAAATATCGGAGAACACGAATTTTTCAGCTTGAAGATGGTGGTCAAATTATTCGAGGTGATGATCAATTGAAATCATACATTACAAAATTTTATCAAGGTCTATTTGGACCTTCAGATAGTAATGATTTCACATTGATAGAACAAAACCGAGATGATATCCCACAAGTCTCAAGTTTGGAAAATGAGATGCTCACAGAAATGTTTACTGAAAATGAAGTAAAAGAGGCTATCTTCCAAATGAAACACAACAAAGCCCCCGGTCCAGATGGTTTCCCAGCTGAGTTCTATCAGGTTTTCTGGGAGGTAATCAAAATGGATTTGATGGCTATGTTTAGTGACTTTCATAATGGAGATCTACCTTTACATAGTTTAAACTTCGGCATCATAACATTGCTACCTAAGCAGAAAGAGGCCACTCAAATCAAGCAATTTCGACCTATATGTCTACTAAATGTGAGTTTCAAAATTTTCACAAAGGTGGCAGTCAATAGGATAACGAAAATTGCTAATAACTTGATTAGACCATCTCAAACTGCTTTTATGCCAGGTAGAAATATTATGGAAGGAGTAGTAATCCTACATGAAACAATCCATGAATTACACACAAAGAAAACTAATGGTGTCATATTAAAGCTTGATTTCGAAAAAGCTTATGACAAAGTCAAGTGGTCCTTTCTCCAACAAACGTTGAGAATGAAAGGATTCTCTAGTAAATGGCGTTCATGGATAGAAAGTTTTGTTTCCAAAGGAAGTGTGGGCATAAAGGTGAACGATGATGTTGGAAGATATTTTCAGACAAAAAAAGGGCTAAGACAAGGGGATCCGTTGTCACCGATTTTATTTAATTTGGTTGTAGACATGCTGGCTGTTTTGATATCTAGAGCTAAAGATGAGGGCCAAATCAAGGGGCTTGTACCACACCTGATTGATGATGGCCTCTCAATCCTACAGTATGCAGATGATACGATTTTATTCATGGAACATAATCTTGAACAAGCCAGGAATATGAAACTGCTCTTATGTGCTTTTGAGCAGTTATCAGGCTTGAAGATTAATTTCCATAAAAGTGAAATCTTCTGCTATGGGGAGGCAAAGGATTATCAGCAGGAGTATACCCATTTGTTTGGATGTGATATGGGAGAGTACCCTTTTAGATATCTAGGAATACCTATGCATCACAGAAGACTAAGTAACAAAGATTGGAAAATCATAGAGGATAAGTTTGAGAAGAAGTTGAGCAGTTGGAAGGGTAAACATCTATCGTATGGTGGAAGGCTTGTGCTTATTAATTCAGTTTTAAGCAGTCTAGCACTTTTTATGTGTTCATTCTTTGAAATACCAAAGGGAGTCTTAAAGAAACTAGACTATTATCGTTCTAGATTTTTTTGGCAAGGAGATGAACACAAAAAGAAATATAGACTTGCAAAATGGGACATAATTTGCAGGCCAAAGGACCAAGGAGGACTAGGAATACTAGACCTAGAGGTTCAAAATAGATGTTTACTTAGTAAATGGCTATACAAACTTATAAATGAAGATGGACTTTGGCAACAGATGCTAAGGAATAAGTATTTAAAGAATAGGACATTAACCCAAGTACAAGTGAAACCCGGCGACTCACATTTCTGGTCAGGACTTATGAGTGTCAAAGATCAATTCTTACAATTTGGTTCTTTCATTGTGAAAGACGGCACTCAAATTAGATTTTGGGAGGATAAATGGTTAGGGGATAGTACTTTAAGGGATCAGTTCCCTATTCTTTATAATATTGTAAGGAAGAAGCACGACACAGTATCTAATATATTGAGTTCAGTCCCACTAAACATTTCGTTTCGAAGAGCTTTAGTTGGAGACAAACTCGAAGCATGGCACAATCTTGTTGATAAATTGCTAGACGTACATTTGATTAATGAAACGGATTCTTTTAAATGGTCACTTTGTCAAAGTGGTAAGTTTACGGTTCAATCAATGTATGGAGCAATTTTAGATACAAGTGTTGTCACAAATAATAGATTCTTGTGGAAGATGAAAGTACCTTTAAAAATTAAAGTGTTTATCTGGTTCTTGCATAAGGAGGTCATACTAACCAAAGATAATCTAGCTAAAAGAAACTGGAATGGAAATCATAAGTGTTGTTTTTGTAGTAACTTGGAAACTATACAACATCTTTTCTTTGATTGCAGTTTTGCTAGATTAATTTGGAGGTTGATAGAGCTATCTTTTGGTATTAAGCCACCTATTAATGTTGCTGATATGTTTGGTGATTGGATAGATGGGTTTCTACAGAAGGATAGAGGGCAAATGCTTGTGGGAATCGCCGCTATATGCTGGGCATTATGGCGAAGCCGCAATGATATTGTTTTTGATAAAATTGTTATTCTAACTCCTATGCAGGTAATTTACAGGGCCACGTACTGGATAAGAACATGGTCATTGTTCCAAAAGGAGGAGGGAAGAACATCCATGCTAAAGGCATGCCGCCTTTTGGAGACAGTAACGATGGATATCTTTGCCAAACATGGGTGGAGGTTTAGTGATAGGTTATGTAATTAACTGTTTACTCTTCTTCTACCAAAATTTGTTTGGTGTTTTGTCATTTGTCCTATGTGATAGACGGAGTCTACGCATAGTTGAGGATTGTAATAATGGACGGCTAAATACATCGAACGATGTAGAGGCCGGGATATTTTCATTTGCTAGATGAAATAAATTCCCTTTATCTAAAAATTTAGCCACCGGGAACTGACCGTGCAGGCGCATGACAGTTGGGCTGGACAATCCCTCATTTTTTTCCACTATCGAGCCAAATACATAAATGGGCCTCTAATCAACTTATCATAGTAGGTCTAGTCCGCATTGCATTGGCCCAATCTAATAATCAATGTGTTCTCTAAAATTTGGAGGCTTATGCTTTTTTGTACCGCATAGAAAGGCTAAGAACACGGCACCCTTTACAAAATGTGAGCACTCCGTCCTGGGAAGGTGCCCAACGGCACACTCCCGTCGGTGGTGACACTGCGTGTGGCATGCACGATGAGCAATCGAAATATATGATAACTCGGAAAATTCGTCATTGCCGCCACTTTGCGGGCAGACATGCATATGACACATATGACACATATGCCTGGCATTCACGTCTTTTGTTATATTTACAAAGTATGTACCCATGACTTTTTTGACACGCCCTCCTAGGAGAACCGCGCCCACCACGCTGGCGGCTTTAGCCTCACCAAGTGCGAGACCTCCTTCCGCCGCCCATGACAGCACTTCGCCACTACTAACGGGGCCCACTGCACATCGTCAACTGCGGCGAGATCATGGCAACGCTCTGCCAGTGCTGCCATCGTTTTTCGAGAGGCTTGGGTGCGGAGGATCATGGCAACGCTCTGCCAGTGCTGCAATCGTTTTCGAGAGGCTTGGGTGTGGAGGTTCGCTCGAGGATCTGCAGGTCGTGATAGACACCGCTCCGCCACCCGGCGCCTTGTTTCTCTGGAAGAAGAGTTCACGAGCGGGTCGCCGCGGGATGATTCTTCTCGGCACACGAAAGCCAAGCGGGCCAGGCCGTGCCGTGTCTTAGGTCCAGACTTGACGGCCCCGATGACGCTTGCCACAACGGGAGTAGCCGCCACGCCTGCGGTGGTAAGGCGGCGTGGGTTTGGCTGCGTTCGCCAACATGCTCATTGGCGTCCTGTCCAGGCTTCGCGGCGCGACGAACTGATGACGTGGGCGGCTTCGGGCGCTCCCAGTCCCAGTCGCGGAAGGGCAGCCACTGCAGCCGGAAAACCAGTGACGAATTGCCAGTGGCCTCTTCTGCCTGCGCAGGTCATGGACACTGGACAGAGCAGGACCTGGAGAAACTCGGCGCGAGCTCACAAGCCTCACTTCGCCGTCGACCTCCGTCCGCTGCGCCACACTAGCTCTGCAGTCCACCTGGCACGGGCCCGCCTTCAAAAGCCTTTGAGTCGTACCGGCGACCGGTTAACAAGCCCGTTTCGAGCCGCACGTCCCGGATAGAACGAACGCCAAGACTCGGGGGCGGTCGCTATTTCAAATAGCGACCACCCCGGGTTGGTGTCCCATCCCCCTTGTCGAGACTCGAGAGGACGCCGCTACCGCAGCACCCCGTGGCTTGCTGGAACGCTTCCGTGTATGGATGTTGCTTTCTCCCTCTGCAACCATCCCGAGACTCATCTTGGCTTGGCCGGCGCGTCATGCTTGCCGCGCGGCGGACGTCGTGCCACCGGGAGCTCGTCGCCGTCCGCACAGGCCCGGCAGTGACGAGCACCCGGCCTGCTCTGAGCTCCACACCTGAGCCATCCCGGCGGCTGACCATGCACAGGCCCGAAGCCAAGGCCGTTCCGAGCCACGCCTACTCTGCTGTCCCTGTCCGCCGCGCCACACTACTTTGCCGTCCACCCGGCCCGAGCCACCTCCTACAGCCGCGCAGCTCCCTCCCGAAGTCCCCCGATCCTTTGACTCGGACCGACGACCGGTCAACAAGGCCGTTCCAAGCCGCACGTCCCGGATCGAACGGTCGCCAGTACCCGGGGCCAGTCGTTCCAATAGCGACCAACCCTGGTCGGTGTTCGCCGTAGCCTGCCGGAACGCCTCCGTGCCGCCGCGTGCTCGTCGCGCGATGCATGCTCTGCGCCGTAGTGCCGTGTGCCGTCCACCCGGCCTGGGCCTCCGCCAACAGCCATGCGGCTTTCCTCCCTTCCAGCCCTGTGCGCGGGTTGTTGCTTTCTTTCCAACCATCCTCAGACGCATCTCAGCCGGCGCGTCATTCTTGACGCGCGCGTGCTCGCACTCCACGCCTGAACTGTCCCGGCGGCTGGCCATGCACAGGCACTCGCGCGCTATTCCGACACAGGCCAGGCTCGAGGACACCGAACAGTATAGCGTGCGTTCCACTCGCCCGCGCAGATACACAAGGATGCATCCTCGGACACAGGAAATCAAGGCCCTGGCTAGGCCAGGCTCAAGGAAATCAAGCATGGATGGCCGTTCCAGTATAGCGTGCGTTCCACGACGATTGGTGCTATGTGGTGCACGTCGTTTTAGTAGTGGCCATCACTCATAGGAGTTGGAGAGCTCGATAGGCTCTGGCAGGTTAGTCCCGTGGTGGAACAGGCGTTCTGTCAAAACTAGACCGAAGGGAAGCTCGGCGAGCTCCATGATATTTAAGTAGTGTCTGCACTCTGCAGCAATGTTGTGCCTGGCGAACTTGGGACTGCGCCTTAGAGTATGCATGGGCTGTATCAGGCCACTCCGAATCTTCCCATATGCGCCTTAGAGTATGCATCATATCAGCAGCAGCTACGAGCCAAAGCATGGTGGCGAGTAACGCCCTAAAATCTACAAAGGGACGTGCACTTATCTTTATGGGTCACTGACTATACAGTTTCCAGCACTTTGATGCTTGAAACAGAGTGTTTAGATACTAGAGTGGCGTCCAACATAACAAAGCTTGCAAGTATTAATGTCAAAAGTACAAATACATGTACTGACGATTTTAATAATATATACGAAATATTTATGGCAAAATTTTTTGCATGAAAAATGGATCCCATGAATAAAATATCAAATGCAAACAACCTCCCTCACCCCCAGCTCACTTCTTTTGCTAATTGAATAGGTAAGAAAATGGACAATAATGAATTTGGAATACATAAATGATACGTGGTTGCAAAAAAAAATACATATTTGATCCTTGATGCTTTAAAAATTGTATTATTTATATACCTTTTGCTTGCCAAAAGATACTTTTGTTACACAATTATATAGCTAGCCTAGTATCATATATAAAACAGAATTGCGTCTCTTCAATTTTATGGAGTTTACAGTCACATGGATATCTATATTTCTTCTTGGCTATGGGTAGTGAGTTGTACTCAAGCATTGCATATGATTGTCTTACATTTATAGAAAGCTTATGTCAAGTTCCCGTGCTTGGTCAAAGGAGTAAGGGTCTAGATTAAAAAGCATGACAATATCCAAGTCTGATCGTGGCTTCACGATTATGATAATGTGTGGATGGAAGTTTTAGCATATGAATCTTGTTCCTAACATTTGAATCATCTTTGTACACAATATTCTAGTTTAGACAATCATAGTAAATAATTATGTTTTCCGACATGGTTTCTACATGCATTGTGTAAAATCACAATTTCTTGTGAAGAATTAGCAATTTCAAAAGTTATATATGTAGAAACAAGATTAGAGTAATAGTTCAACAAACAAATATCCAAATTAAATAGTGTTATACTATAGCCATCCTTAAAAAGTTGTAGGTTAAGCTAGTCGTTGCACATACTGATGTATCGCAATGGTAACAATCACCTTTCATAAGAATATGTAACTTCGAGAAATATCCTTACAAATATTGACCTTCACGTAATATTTTATAATATTACAAAATTTACAGATGTCAAACATGCATTTTGTTGATGAACGTTCCAGAAGTTTTTCTCTATAAGACCTCAAAGGTAACAAAAGATGTGAAGACTAGGAGTGAAGGAAGTTTTTACTGCAAAGAGTTTTGGCCAAATGTTTCGAAAACTATAGCATTCTCATTAATGGTTATGTCTAATAGTAAGTAATAGAAATACTATATCAAAAGCACCTATATTGTTCGACGTAAAGAGAATTTTTCATATAGATCATAAACACACAAGAAAATGTTATGCATGTCTCGTCATATCACAATTGTAGAGCTACTTTTGAGTATTACAATTGTGGTGACAGTGCTTGGTCCACAACAATGCTCGAGAAGTGTTTCAGGCTTTGCCGATGCACCGCGCGCGATCCTGGAGTCGGCTAGGAGTAATTTTCATGGCGGCTAGTTTCTCAAGATACTGTATGATCGAGTTATCTTCGAAATACAAGGCATCCCGTGAACGAGCTAATTTCGAAACACAAGTCGTCGAACTGCGGTGCCACGCCGATAACACCCTGGACATCCTCGAGCAAAGCTCCCCACCCTTTGCAGTAGTTGGTGACGTGCACGTCTTGCAGCGCCTCGGATGGCAAGGAGGCGACGTCAAGACGGTACAAGGCGTGGTGGTTACTACTAGAAGAAGCATGGGCGTGGTCAGATGAGTCAGCCGTCGAGACGCGGAGTTCCTCAATGCGCCGTCCCGCCAGGTGGGACACGACGGCGCCGACCAGGTTGTGTCTCCCATGGAGCGTCAGGAACAGCCGGGGCGGTGAAGTGGCTGCCGGCCTCCACATGAATGGTGAGCCATTTCAGCCTCGCGCTGTCGTGGGTGGCGAGGGCCGCATTCCGGCGCCGTGCACGCTGTCGTCATAGGAGCGGGTGTCGAGGTTGACGGCGCCCAACTCGCACCACAGCAGGTGCCACCGCCTCGACAGCGTAGCGGTGGTCGCGGCTCCTTGGCCGGCGTGAAGTAGCGGTCGTCAAGGAGGTCCGACAGGCGGTCGACGGCGTCGGCCACTGCCAAAGTTTAGTTTTGCGGCAGCGGCAACAAAAAAATCAGGTGAAGTCACTGGAACGTTTACCGTCGAAGGTGAAGTCACTGGAACCTTTCTCAAACATGCTCGAAGGCATCCTGTAGCGCGACGAGCGGACGACATGTGTGGCTTCTGGCGCTCAGAGAGAATATTTTGGGACAGCAATGTGCTAGAATTAGCTGTACCCGTCTTTATGCTCGTATATACATGTGCAAATGTACTGGAATCATCGTATCAGAATTCTGAAGTGTCGCATCCTTGGAACGTCGAGCTCTCTGTCACCTTCGTCCCAGCCCGGCCATCCGCAGTTTCTCAGCACAAGAGCGGTGACTCTCGGGCAACGGAGCCGGCAGCCTCCTAATGCTGTCCCAATCGGCGAAACCGACGCCAGCTTGCCGTCTCGTGAAACGTGAATGAGCAATCTTCCATACACACGCGTCGAGCTGTGGAGCGGCGTCGATCACGCCCTGGAGATCCTCGAGCAAGGCTCTGCAGTCTGCACCCTTCAGCCGCAGCTGCGTAAGCCGCGGGAACACCACGGCGGCGCCGGGCGGAGCCGTTGCCACGAGGTCGTCGCAGTTGACAATATGCAGGTCGCGAAGCGCCCTGGATGGCAGGGAGGCGACCTCGAGACGGTACAAGGGTACTATTGAGCCGTCGACCAGCCGCGCGCCGCCAGGTGGGAGACGACGGCGGCGACCAGGTTGTGCGGCCCGCGGAGGGTCAAGAACAGCCGGGCGGTGAAGTAGCTGCCGGCCTTCAGGTGTATGTTAAGCCTAGTGATTGTCGGTGCGTGGCCGGCGAGCGCCGCCGCGGCACCTTAGCTTGGGCAAACAGGGGCTGTTCAACGTCGGTTCGAGGAAACCTGTCAGGAAACCGCGGCTGCGTAACTGCATTCGTCAGTCGGCGAGCTGCCGATTCCATTAGCGGTTTGCTCCAAACCGGAATGAACACCCCTAGAGGAAGGCGTCGCGCTTGGGGAGGCTGAAGCCAACAGCGCCGTGCACGTGGTCGGAGGAGCGCGTATCAAGGTTCACAGCGCCCGGCGCGCGCCACAGCATTCATGTACCGACGCGACAGCGCGGCGGTGGAAGCAGCCTCCTTGGCCGGCGCGAAGTAGAGGATGCGCCGTAGCAGATCGTCGGGGAGGTCGGAGATGCGGTCGACAGCGGTGGCCATCGATGTTAGTTTTGCAGCGGTGGCACCAAGAAATCAGGTGTGGTCCGTACTCCAGGGCTTTGAGGTCGTCACGGAAGTATAGACTTGTATCGGTGCACTGATCCGATCTATCTTAGGAGTCGGGCAATTTCCTAAACCGCGCCTGTGCGTTGATAGAACACCTAAGAAGATTCTCGAATTTGAGTCTTTGAGACTTGGACGTCTGGAACGAGTTTGCCGTCCACCCTTGGTCATAGAGCGTGAACGTAGACGCCATGGGTCAAATTTTGTTCATAAAAAAAATGTAAAAATGCTCGTCGATATCCTGCACATGCATGACGAGCTGACGTGGGCAGCATCCGGCGTTCACATCTGTGTTTGGAGTGTTGACCATCCCCTGGTCGTTGCGAGGATGCCGCCTCGTTGGCTCTCCACAGCACCACCGTGTTCTGGAGGCTCTGCCTAGGTCCAGGCTACTCCGACACAAACAGTGGAGGCCCAGCCTAGGTCAAGCTCAAGGAAATCAAGCGCATGGCCGTTCCAGTATAGCGTGCCTTCCGTGATTGATGTTATGCGGTAATGGCAGAGATCTTTGAAAGATGGGAAAGACTTCTTTACGAACGTGCGCGCTCGTGCGCGCTAGCGCGCACACCTCACCCGCCGTCCGCGTGAAATCCAGCGGCTGCTGCAAATCGCCCCCGGCTTCCAGTGCCGCGTGGTCGGGTCCACCAGCCCAGAAACATTTTCCACTCGCCATCGTTATACCCGCACACCCCGGTCCCACGTGTCATTGTGATTCCGAGGGGACTGTTCAAATTTTTGGGAGTCGCGCCGTTCGACCTCCCCGCTTCATTTCGGCGTTTTGTTTCTCTCTCTAGGGTTTGTCTCTCTCTCATGTCTCATCTCTCTCCTTGCGCAGATCACTTTCTCCCCCGAAATCAACCTACTAATCTTCCTTTTCTGTGTCATATTCAGTCAAATTCGTGGGAGGAACTGAATCCAGAGCAAGCGGGTGGTCACGGGGAGGTGAGTTCATGCATTCCCCATTTGATTCGACACCTTGTTGTAATGATGTGACCAGTGGATTTCAATTTCGTTTTAATCCGTCGATTTGTTATGTGGGGTTCACGGCGGATTTGGGGATTCGGAAGAGATTCGCGGGATGTATGCTCCGCTTGGATTTTCAATTCGTTTTAGCCGATTTGCCCCTCTCTGTGTGTTGCTTTTGATTCGAGGATTCGGGAAGGGATTCCGTTCAGGTGGATTGCTCGGGAGCTGCTGGGAGGGAGGAAGGGAGACCTGCGTGCGTCCTGCAGCCTGCTACCCGTGTCAGAAACTGGAAGTTTCTCCTTGCATGCATGCGCGGGCTAAAACGTGCACTCAGAGTTTGTTTAGGGACTGCTAGTGCTAGGAGCAATAAAATTTTTAGTAGTTCTGCACTAATTTCCATTCAGATTTCCACCAGCAATTGAAATCATAGGCTAGTTCTGTGCACCAGTAGATGGAACAATGGATCGTGCAATGGTCCTATGGACCTCTACTTGTCCTGATCGTCTGATTTCGCCTAAATTTCGTCTTGCCTGCGAGGGGACGTCCAGTGAGCACTGTGGATTTACGATTTTTCAATTCAAAATTTAACTCCCCCTTACTGTGTGTCAAAAGGGCTCCTGGATATGTTGGAAATGCATCTGTTTTGTGTGCATTCAGTTGTTGTTTGCCTCTGCTATTTAGGGGTTGAATGATTACTAATGGGTATACGAGTTGTTATAGTACTCTGAATATTTTCCTGATCGGTTGTGCGAGTGCCTCCCAGAATAATCGTGATGGCTTTGCCTTCGCCGTCGCAGCCATTGAGTGACGTTAGTGCTTATATTTCAGTTTCTAAAGCTAAGATATCATGTGCACTGCTTGCTTGGTCTCCCAGTTCAGTATATATTGTTCATATAAACTGTTTATTGTCTGAATGCTTTTGGCACTTCCTGCAAAATGAAATTAAACAGAAGAATGGGTTCAGGTTTTGACTTTGATGAAAACTTCTAATCAATTTTGCGACGTTGGTTCATAAGGACTGCAGGTACTACAGAACAGAAAAAAAACTAGATTACATAACGTTTAGTGCATGCCTAACACCCTTGGTTATACTAATAAAGATAACATTGAAACTATATTACTATTTACTTTTTTTTGTCAGTGTGTTATTTTTCAGAGCCCTCCCCCCCCCCCCCCCCCCCCCCCCTCATTAGCAATCTATATGAATTTTGTGTTTGAACTCATTTTCTTTTTGTGATGAATTATGATGGGGAATTATCTAGTTTCTCATATCATATTATATCAACTGCTTTTTGTCAGCTCATTTGCTAGCTACCCGCTCATTTTTTTTGTTCTCAATGCATCTACTTACATGGATGCATTTCAAAGGTAATGGTCCAGCCAAAGATGAACCAGGATATACCTTCAACATCACATGTCAGAAGTCATAAGAATGAGGTACAAATATTTTTATAAGTGTTATTTGTTCTCTGATTTGTGTTATACAATATTGTTGAAGGTACAAACATTTTTTTTTCAGAGTTCATAGTGCTCAACATTTTTAATGTAATGTAGTGTCTAGCATATAATTCGATGAAATTATAACTTCTACTAGTTATATTATCTGAAATACCTTTTTTTAGCATTTTAATTGTTATTCATCCACATATTTAGATGAAATTATTAGCATTTCAATTGTACTGAATAAGCATTTCTAATATTAACTCTTTGTAGTTAGCCCTACAAGCATTTGCAATAAACTGCTAGTTATTTTTATCTGAAATGGTAATAATTTATATTTTTTTAGGGTTTGGGGTCAGTTCTTCAAAAGGATCTTCGAAATAGAGCTTCACCTGCGAGGCTGGTTAAGTTGTACAAAAATATGTCTGATGCTCAACGCAAGAAGATTTCAGATGCTGGGTTTGGAGGTCTATTGAAGATTGGAACCGGTACATTGCCTGTGGATCTTATCAATTGGCTCTTAAGCAACTTCAATCCTGAAACAAGTGAAATTGTTGTTCCTGGGAGAGGATGTATCAGGGTTACTGCAGAATCTGTCCACAGGATGTTTCGATTGCCAAAGGGCGGAGACAAGGTTCCTTATGATTTTGATGTGAATGCCATCAATTTCATCCATGAAACATATGGAATAGATGATTGTAAAGCGCCTTCCCTGAAGAGTATTGTAACAAGATTGAAGCAAAATAAGAAAGCAAACGATGATTATCTCAGAACTTGGATTTTGTTGGCAGTATCAACGTTTCTTTGCCCAAGTATTTCTCTCAGCATCAGCCCTAAATGCTATCCTGTAGTGCGTGATCTGACTAAAGTCAAAAATCTAGACTGGTGCCAGTTTGTGGTAGATTGTTTGATTAATTCTATGTTGACTAGGGGCAAGAAAAATTCTGTTAGGGGCTGCATATTTTTGCTCGCGGTCAGTATTTTCCTACCCTTGCATTCATGCTTGCTTTTTCCATATGTTTTTAATTAGCAAAGTTGCCTTCTTTTTGTATTCTAACTTCTTTTTGTTGCACCTTGTTTTACAGTTGCTATACCTTGATTCTTTGGATGTTCAAAATGTTAAAATACCTTCTGGCTTACCCAGAGTTAAAGCATGGAGCAAGAGTTTAATTAAGAAGATTATAAAGCTTGACACTAATAGATATGGCAGCTTTGGTAATTTAAAGGTATGCCACTGTTTTTAATTTGTAATGTGTACTTTTTTGCTTTTTATTATTTATTTTCAAGTTGCACAATAAAATTTCCATTTATTTTCAAGTTATGCAATTACATTTCCTTTTTTAGTTTAATGGCATCTAACATTCATGCCTTACTTTTTTCAGTTGAAAGGTTCTGCTCATGCAGTCACACAAAATTCATTCCTTGGTCGCATCGAGGATATCGAGAGCTTAGTCGCATCCAAGACTGGGCCTGGGATTTCTAATGCGGTATGCGTTCCACAACTTTTAAACATGATTAGCATATAAAACAAAAGAAAGAACCTTAACGGTAACAATAGATGTGAAGACTAGAAGTGTAGGAAGTCGTACTATACTCCCTCCGTTCCTAAATATAGTGTGTTCTTAGTTTGGTTAAAATTAATTTTTGTTAGTTTTGATCAACAATATTTTTAAAATAAAATATTTTAAATAAAAGATGTTACATACTATGATAGTTGTTCTTATAGTGTATCTAAGAATATAAATTAGATTTTGTAAATGTTTTTATATTTTGCTATTTACAATCAAAATTTACAAAATTTTACTTTGACCAAACCCAGAACACCCTATATTTAGGGACGGATGGAGTGGAAGTCTTTTGACCAAAAGGTTTTGATGAAAAGTATAACACTCTAATTGGAAGTTGTTATATCTAATTAAACGTATATCATAGAGGGGCCGAATGAAAGCGGCGCGAGCTTGATCGCCGCCCAGCGTGCCATCAACCTCCCCCACAGCACGCTACCTCTGTTGACTGCAGTCCCTTCCGTTCCACCCAACCTCACTGACACTTTGCCAGCAAGCATGCTGCAGCTCTAGAGCCTTTGATCACGACCAACGACTAGTCAGGTCACCCGTTCGGGACTACACAGGTCGGCTTTTGGAGTCCGTGTCTCCGGCAGGGTACGCCTGTGGCAAAACAGAGGAGGCCAGGTTTTGACGGCGGCTTGATCGCCCACACCATACGCCAATATTTTCTTTCTCCAATGTCCACAGCATATTTGAGCAAGCAGCGGCCGCGGCAACGTGGATGCCCGGATGACAGAGTACTACGTCGTGGAGCCCGAGGGTTGTCTTCCATGCCTCTCATATATATGCCACGCAAGCTTCAGGTGGCGTGCTCGTCGTCTCGTGAAGGAGCTGTCACCAAACGCAAGAAGTCGAGCTGCGGCGCGGCGCCAATCGCACCCTGGAGATCGTCGAGGGAAGCTCCGATAATTAAGCAGCGGGAACACGGCGGCGGCGCTGGCCACGAGAGCTCGCCGTAGTTGACGATGTGCAGGTCACAAAGCGCCTCCGACGGAAGGGAGGCGGCGTCGAACCGGTACAAGGCGTACGCGGTCATTAGATTTAGACGGCGCGTGGGCATGGCCACCGTCGTGAGCGGCGCAAGCGCAGAGCTCCACGCCAAGCCGCGCCGCCGGGCGGGACACGAAGGCGCCTGCTGAGCCTCATTAGTAGTGGCGCCGCGCCGTCGTTAGCTTAGGCCTCGTGCTTGCTGGCGACATGCTGAAGTCGCGCCACGGCGAGTGGACGCGATCACCACGCCCACGGAGCCTACCGCGTTCTCGTGGTCGAAGGGTGGCATGGAGTTAGCTAGCAAACATGGTCGCCGGCGTTAATGTATAGTGCAATGCCAGCAGAAATCGGCGCGAGCCCAACAGCCTCTCCATGACGTCGACCGCCGTCCGCCGCGCCACGCGACTCGCCGTTCACCCGTCCCGGGCCACCTCCAACAGCCGCGGAGCTCCCACCAGTACAGATCCTTTGACTCGGACCGACGACCAGTCAACAAGCCAGTTCCGAGCACCACGTCCTGGATCGAACGGCTGTCAGGACCCGGGGGTGCTCGCTATTTCCGCGGCGTCATGCTTGCCCGTGTGAGCCGCCAAGACGCGGAGCTCCTCGACCCGCCGCGATGCCGGGTGGGAGATGCGGCGCCGACCAGGTCGTGCCTCCCACGGAGCGTCAGGAACAGCCAGGCGGTGAAGTAGCTGCTGGCCTTCATGAGTTTGGTGATTGTTGCAGCGTGGCCGGTGGCGCCGCAGAGGAAGACCTGGCGCATGGGGAGGCTGAAGCCGCAGGCGCCGTGCGCCCAGTCGTAGCCTCGTAGGAGCGCGTGTAGAGGTTGACGGCGCCTGATGCGCGGCGGTGGACGCGACCACCTTTGGCGGCGCGTGGTAGAGGATGCGCCAAAGGAGGTCGTCGGGGATGTCGGACAGGCGGTAGATGGCGGCGTCGGCCATCGCCGGTGCTTAGTTTGCACCGAGAGATGACGTGTTGGAGTCCAGATTTTTATATTGTCACAGAATATGTGTGCCTGTATAAACTTGTATGTTTGGCGATGCACTCCGCGATCTAACTTAGGAGGTAGATCAGGAAATTTCCGTGGCGGCGTTCCTGTGCGTCGATAGAACACCTAAGAAGATTCTCGGGATTTGGACTTGCACATCTGCCACGAGTCAGCCGCCGATGTCCCGTGGTCATAGAACTTGAACGTTGACGGCGTAGGTTAAATTTTGTTCCAAAAAAATGTAAAAATACTCGTCGATGTCATGTCCAGTCGCTGACAAGCTGACGTGGGTGGCGTCCGGCGTTCACAATCTGCGTTTGGAGTGCCGATTATTCCCTGGGATGCCGCCACATTGGCTCTCCGGAAAACCTTCGTGTTCTGGACATTGTGTTTCATCTCCCGGCCTTTGGCAAGGACAACCGTCTCCTCCGACGCAAGCGGTTGAGGCCCTACCTAGGCCAATCTCAAGGAAATCAAGCATGCATGGCCGTTCTAGTGTACTGTGCCTTCCGCATTGGTGTTGTGCGGTGCACGCCGTTTTACTAGCGACCATGGCACTCATGTTCAAAGTCCGTCCCTATCCTTGAGAGTGAGGCCAAGAGCTTAATGGATTAGGTCTTTAGCTCTAAATTCGTAGGCAATCATGCATGACCCTTATTCACAGATGCCAACAGATAATCTCTTTATCGCTCAAATTCAAATAAATAGTGTCCTCTTGATATCTCATCAACCTTAATTGTGGTGCTGAAATGATAATATCAGTGTAGCTCGATCAAAAAGATATGCTGATCCATGATTCAACTAAAAAGGGTTTACATGCTCTAGATGCAACCTAAAGAGGAGAAACGTTGTGTAGCTGATTCTGTTTGAGAGAGAACACATACACACAATTCTGTTGGTCTTTTGGATTATAATTGAAGGTTTGCCTTAATTAATTAGATAAATAAGGTGACTTTATGATTGAGGGTCAAAGTAAAATTATTTTATACTGGTTTCATAATCAGAAATCCGGTGCAGATCTCATTTTGCCATTTCTTATTGACCATGGGCAGTGAGCTCCACTCAAGAACTTCATATGGTTGTCTGACACTTGTATAAGTTGTTGTCAGGCCCATGTGCTTGGTCACAGGAACAAGGACGATCTAGGTTGAAAAAGCCTGACATTGTCCAAATCTAGTAGTGGCTTTAGGATTTTGATATGGTGTGTATGGAAGTTCTAGCATATGAATTTTGATCCTAAATTTGTATTATCAATGTACATTATATCCTAGTTCATTTAAACAATTGTCGTACATAATTATGCTTGAGTGAAATGGTCTCTACATATGTTGTGCAAAATCATAAGTTCTTGTGAAGAATAGCAACTTCAAAATGAATATACTCAGAATCAAGATTAGAGCACTTGTTCAACTATATATATCAAATTTACAGCGTGTTGAGGCTAATATCATGAGTTGCAATGTGTTGGATCACAAACCACGTTTTGGGGGTTTGCCACAACAAATTTCGCCATTTATGTTATACTATAACCATCCTTAAAAACCTGCAGGTTAAGTTAGTCATTGCATCATTGCTATATATATAGCAACGACAACATTGTCTTTTCATAGAAATACCTATCAACCTCTATGTCATCTTCTATAATATCGCAAATTTACAATAATGCCAAGCATGCAGTATTTTGATGAAAATTCTTGAAGTTTTTTATGTACAATTTTTTTACAAAAAAAAAAAACCTGAAAGGTAGTAACAATATATGTGAATACTAGAAGTGTTTTGGCCAACTGTTTTGGAAAGTATAACATTCTCATTATAAGTTGCTATATATATATATTATCGATGTAAAAAGAACTACTATAACCAAAAGCACCTATATATAATATCGATGTAAAAAGAAATTTCCATATAAATCATGACTGCGTAAGAGAATTATATATCTCGTATCAATTCAGTACTTCCCTACTATTGAGATTTGACATGTGTCTCATTGTAAATGCAAGCTTATCGAGCTACTTGTGAGTATTAGTAGTTTGGTGACACTGCTTGCTCCACAACAATGCTCCATATAGAACGTAAATTATCTGGTGTTGGCGGGAGATAAAGATGACACGGTGCTCTATTTGGCCATTTAAAATGATCTAAACAGTAGTGATATAGTGAGGAATAAAGAGATAGCAAAACGGACGGCTTTGACGAAGTGGCATGCATGCAGGTTTTTGTCCCGCCCTGGATCGAGTCGGCTAATTTCCGCGTCCGCTTGTGCTTGCGCGTGGAACACCAAATTAAGTTTCTTTGACGTCGACATCTGCTGGGAATCTGCTCGACGTACGACGAACTGACTTGGGTGGCTTTGGGCATTCACAGTTGCAGACGGTCGCGCGGCAACCGCCGGAGAACCAGTAAGGGAATTCTCGTCGCCGCAGGATAGTGGCGGGGACCTTCAACGGCCGGCAGTCAAACGAGTGTCGCACAGTGCAACACCCATGGAGCACCTCTTGCAAACGGGCAAAAGGACCAGGCTTCCTCGTCCACATCATACGCCAATGTTTTCTTTTCTCCAATTTCCACACGGCACATTTAAGCAGCGACCGCGGCAACGTGGATAGTGGCAGAAGGACCATACTCCAATGTTTTCTTCATCGTCCACACCGTACGTGGATGCCTGGCTGACAGGGTACTACATCGTGGAGGTGGAGCACGAGAGCTCTCTTCCGTGACTTCTCATATATAAGCCACGCAAGCGACAGGTCGCGTGCTTGTTGTCTCGTGAAGGAGTTGTCGAGCTGCGGCGCGGCGTCAATCGCGCCCTGGAGATCCTCGAGCGAAGCCTGACACCCTTTCAGCCGCAGATGCGTAAGCCGCTGGAACACGGCGCAGTTGAGGATGTGCAGCTAGCGAAGTGCCTCGGATGTCAGGGAGGCGACGTCGAGCCAGTACAGTACAAGACGTGGTGGTTATTAGATTTAGACGACGCGTGGGTGTTGCCGGAGCTGGAGTGGGCCGCTCCTCGACGCTTCCGGAGGCTAAGCGCGACGCTTCCTCTGCTTCGCGTCTCCCACGCCACCGCCGGCGTGCGTGCGGTCGTCGAGATTGACTTGCGCCACAGTGGGCGACACTGCCGGAGTGGACGTGGCCTACTACATAGCCGCCGCAAAGTGGAGGGCCTCCCGTGGTCGCCAGCGTCCTGTCCAGGATCCGCGGCGCGACGTGCTGACGACGTGGGCAGCTTCTGGCGCTCCCATTCTGCGCGAAGAGCAGGGCGGAATACAAGGGACAGAACAGGGCCAGAAAAAAAATCTGCGAGAGATCAGCAGCCTCTCGTCGCTCTCGACCTCCGCACACCACGCTATCTGCGCCGCGCCTCCACCAACAGCCATGCCGCTCCCTCCTGAGCCTTTGAGTCTTTGACCAAGGACCGACGACGGATCAACTCAGCCGTTCCGAGCCGCACATCCCGGATCCAACGGACACTAGGACCAAGGGGGCGGTCGCTATTTGATATAGCGACCACTCCTGGTCGGTGTTTGCAGCGCAGGCCAATCCCCCTGTCGTCGCGAGGGCGCCGCCACAGAGGCAGAGCTCCACGCCGTCGCTCGCCGGAACACCTCCGTCCTCTCTGGATGTTTCTTTCTCCCCAACCCATCCTCAGATGCATCTCCGCGCCGGCGCGTCGTGCTTGCCGCGCGGCGGCCGTCGTGCCGCTGTTTGCTAGCTTGCCGCTGTTCGTGGAACCCATGCACAGGCCGAAAGCCGAGGCCTCGCGCGCTCGTCACGAAGTCTTAGAGACTTGGACGTCTGCTGCGAGTCGGACGTCGCGTACTTCTCGACTAAGGAGACTCTCAACGGCAGGCCTGTGCGGCTGTGCGTTCAGCACAATCGTGGTATACTCGGACAAAGGACTAGCCATGAGGGACAAGAAAAGCAGCGTGAGCTCATCTGCCTCTCCTCCGCTGCGCCACAGATGCTCTGCCCGTCCACCAGGCCCCCGCCAACAGTCAGGCAGCTCTAGAGCCTCTCAACTACGACCGACGCAGGACGGATCGAACGGCTTTGGAAGCGCCGGTTGCCACAACGACATGGAACTGTACCATAGAAGACGCTTGCATTAGTTGTTCCCGTCATCTCCAAATCTTGTCGATGTCATGTAGACATCAGCTCATGGGAGGCTGCAAACACCAATGAGCATATATCTTTTATGGTTCACTAACTATAGTTTCCAGCACTATTTGCTAATGGAATTAGTGTGTAGGACTAGAATGGCGTCCAATATAAACATAGTTAGCATGTGTTTAGATATCAAAACTGCAGCTACATATGTGTCGACAATTGTAATACTACTAAACAATTGCCCCCAAAAACTTTCTGCTTCCAAACTGGATCTTGTAGTGGAACAAAGATTAAATGTAACACCCTATTGCTTAATTTATTTTTCTAATGGATTAGATAAGCGAATGTACGGCGAAGAAGTTGACAAGCATTATATATGATGGTTGATACTTTAAATATGTATACCTAAATACCTATTGAGGTTTACCAAAGTAAAATATTTTATTATATAGTTATATATCTAGTAAAATTCATAACATATAATTGAATTTTTATCCTATATAAATTATAGAGTAAATAACAACATTGATGGAGAAATTTCTTATTGGCTATGGAAGGAGAGCTACACCTCAGCTGATGTCACGTCCATGAGCTTGTTAGTCCTAGTTAGGAGTAAGCATGACTTCAACTAATGTAGTGGCTTTCAAAATATCGATAATGTGTGTACGGAAGTTCTAGCATATGAATTTTGTTCCTAATTTGTATCATCATTGTACCCATTATAGTTGTTCATTCAAAAGATCATAGTAAATAATTATATTTTAATTACGTGGTCACTACATATATTATGCAAAATCATATTGTGAAGAACTAACGAGTTCAAAAGTTATATATGTAGAAACAAGATTAGAGCACTTGTTCCACTAACACGTACATTAAGTTAAAAATGTCAAAAATCAGTTAGTGTTATACTACAGTCATCTTTCAAAACACGTACATTAAGTTAGTCATGCATTTTTTGAGATGAAGTTAGTCATGCATTTAATGCTATATAGCAATGGTAACAATCTCTTTTCAAAGAAATACTTTTAAGAAATATCCTTACAAAATATCAACGTTCATGTCATCTCCTATAATAGTCCAAAATTTACAAAAATGCCAAATATGCATTATTTTTATGTACATTCTAGAAGCTTTGCTTTATAAGATAAGACCTCAGGTAATAATATATGTGAAGATAATAGAAATGAAGGAAGCTATGCTATATCAGACTTTTGGCCAGATGTTTTGAAACTTATTTTTTTCATAACTGATATTTCCACGTCCATTACCGAAGAAACAGAGATCCAAGTTTGGGATTAGAGAAAAAGAAAGTAACTAGGAGAGCGCACAACACGCCCTCCCCCCACCCCTGCGTATCCATTAGACCTCTAGATCAATACATAGGGGTGCACTTTTTCTATGACTTATTACAGAAACGAGGACAAACTTGATGCAGAAACTATATGGTTTATCACTGGCACTCCGATTACAGAAACTATATGGTTTACGACAAAAGGCCACCATCTACTCGACTTGGCACCCAGCCTACGTCATCATCCTTGTAGTCCTCAGTTGGTGTCTTCGTGTGGTCCTGCTTCACTTCTAGTTAAGGGGTTATACTATTATTTTGTGGTTATGGCCAGATTTAGTACACATCCATTTCACAGTATCAGGATGCACACTCATCAGCTGCACGTCATTCAGCTGAGCACCCAGTGTATACCATTGTGAATGTAAGATTTGAGGCAGGGTCTGTTTGAAATTTATAACATTCTCATTATAAGTTGATATAGTTTCTAATAGAATAATTATATCCAATGTAACCATATTATTCAACATAATTTTCATATAGATCATAACTGCATAAGACAATTATATGTCCCGTATCACCTGGGCTGATCTTTCCCTACTATTGATGATGTGGTATGTGTGTTAAATGTGTCTCATCTCGCTTGTAGAGCTACTTGTGCGTATTAATATTTTGGTGACACCTCTCTCTCTCCACAACTATGCCTAAGACATGAAGTATGTTAATATTCATGAGTTCCAAATAGATAGTAAAGTATCTGGTTTCGGCAGGAGATCAAGAGATAGTGCTCGTCTCGGCTAATTGACCATTCAAAATGACCCAAACAGTAGCGATATGGTGAGGACTAAAGAGATAGCAAATGGCCGTGGAAAAGGTCGCATGCTTGCTGACTCTGGCGATTCACCGCGATCCCGTTCCAAAGTCGGCTAATTTCGGTGGTGGGGTGCCTGTGCGTGGAACACCAAACGAGTCTTGCTTGCTTGCTCTCGTCGCGTCTCGCACGCCGTTCCTGAAGAGCCTGTCTGACACAGGTAACTGGTGATTCCCAATCGGTCACCCTCTCGGTGCGCCAGGGCCTCTGCTTTTGGCAAGGGAGGCTGAAGACTTAGAAACCGCTGCCGGCGTGCGCGCGGTCGTCGAGGTTGACGTGCACCGCAAAGTGGAGGGCATGCCGTGGTCACCGCGGAACGAGCTGACGACGTGGGTGGCTTCTGGCGCTCCCGATCTCGGATTGGCAGCCGGAATACCAGGGGCAGAGCAGGGCCAGAAAAAAATCTGCGCGAGGTCAGCAACCTCTCCTCGCTATAGAACCTCCGCACGCCACGCTAGCTCCGCCGCGCCTCCGCCAACAGCCATGACGCTCCCTCCCCAGCCTTTAAGTCTTTGACCAAGGACCGACGACGGGTCAACTCACCCGTTCCGAGCCGCACATCTCGGATCCAACGGACGCCAGAACCCGGGGGCGGTCGCTATTTGAAATAGCGACAACCCCTGGTCGGTGTTTGCAGCGCAGGCCAATCAATCCCCCTGTCGTCGCGAGGGCGCCGCCACAGAGGCAGAGATCCACGCCGTGGCTCGCCGGAACACCTCCGTCCTCTCTGGATGTTTCTTTCTCCCCAAACCATCCTCAGATGCATCTCGGCCGGCGCGTCGTGCTTGCCGCGCGGCGGCCGTCGTGCCACCGTTTGCGAGCTAGTCGCCGTCCGCGTGCTCGCGCTCCATGCCTGAACCGTCCGCGGGCTCGAGCACCATGCACAAGTCCAAAGCTCAGGCCCTCGCGTGGTTGTCGCCTGTCGGCGCGGGCGGCCGAACGGGGTCGCCGATGGGCCGGCGGTGTCGCACCCGCGCGCCGGACAACAACTGCGCGGATGCGCCTCTTCTTCCGTTTGACCTCGGTCTTGTCGCCGTACCAGTATGCCTGCGCTCCGCGATTGGTTGGTGATGTGCTGTGCGCGTCCTGTTCATAGCGCGCCGTGCTGCTGCATTGTCTCCCTCCGGTGTACGCAAAGCATCCACACCAGGGCCTCTGCTTTTTCTGTAAGAAGAGGATCCGTCCAGTCCGCGCGGCGCGATTGATGGTGCTACTTCCAACGTATCGACAGCAGCCGCTTGCAGTATCTTGAGCGTATTAACCAGTGTATCATGAAACCTCATAATTATCTCCTAAACATGCGGCAAATCTTCTCTGAAAAATGTCACTAACTCAAGAATTTCAGATCAACAAAAAATGATTCAGCTTCAATAAGTTGGAAAACAAAATTATATTTGATAATCCACATTGTATGGCCTCAAATTTGTACTAGTACTAAATAACTTTGCAGTTTATGAAAACGAAAAAAATTCTATTATACAGTAATATACCCAGTATAACTCACAAAAGCAAATTGATTTTTTTTATTCTCTTGTAAGCTTGAAGCCCACATCCACAATACCACGAGAAATTTGACAACCGGGGACATATTTTGCATGAAAAGGTCCTAAAACGTTGTCAGGTACCCTTTGATTTATGACCTAGGGTAATTGCATGTTTGTGGCAATGGTTGAATTTCGCATCACTAAAATTGATCCAAAATCATAACAAAACAATGTAAACATTTTATTGGCAAAAGGTGAAACTTGTTTTGTGACAAATTTATATGTTATGGAGTCCGATCAGCTATCCTAACAACCTAACTTCATTCGCTTTACCATACATCTGCAATGCACACAGTCACAAATTCAGATCATCCATTCGTAAGGAAAGCATGAACGCAAACAGGGATGAAAGTTGTATATAGCATAATTATATATAGGGATGAAAGAAGAATAATTATATATAGCATAGTGCGCTGCAGCGGACGCGGCCTTCTTGGCAGGGGTGAAGTAGAGGACAAGCTGCAGCAGGTTGTATTATTCCATTTTTCATCACTTGGTTTCTTTTTCATTGTGTTAGCAAATCACTAGCGATTCTTGACTGAGAATTTATGACAAGACTCAGCAATATGGTTCCTAAGATTGTTTGTTCTTGATTTCGTATTGCTTGTCATTATTAATGGCCCACAATATTTGCATACTGCTTTCTTCACTCTATCTTCATTAACTAAATTCTACTAAACATACTCTTAAACTTTGGTCCTTTTGGTATTTTAAAAACACTTTAAACTGCCTTAATATATTCCCTAAACGAAACATTCATGGGCCCATACGGTCGGGCCCCATCTGCACCGTTAAAAGTGCTAAGACTGTCAATTGTAGATTCCCGTGCCGCCGGACCAACTCAACATTGGTGGCCTAACACGGAACTCGTGGATGTTGGCGCCGACCATCCGCCCAAGATGGTGCCCACCGAACATTACCTCTATGGTGGCGACGCCAGTCTCTGCATCAATAAGCTGACATCATCGAGAGAATCTTGCTACGTGGAGGGTCTAAACATAAAAAGTCTGGCATGGACCAAATCTGGTATTGGCTGAAGGATTTTGGTAATGTATGTATAAAAGTTATAGCATATGAATTTTGTTCCTAAATTTTTATAATCCTTGTACACAGTATCCTCCTTCAAATGATCGCCATAAATAATTTTGATTTAGTGATTTCTATATGTATACCGTGCAAAATCACAATTTCTTGTGACTTACTAGTAGCGAGTTCAAAAGTTATAAAGGTAGAAACAAGATTAGAGCACTTGTTAAACTAACAAATATCCAAATCCATTAGTGCTATACTTTGTACATCCTTGCAAAGTTGCATGTTTATTTTTGTCATTTGCATTACTCTATATATATAGCAATCTCTTTTCACATGAATACATTTAAGAAATATCCTTACAAATGGGAGTATCACCTTTTATGTAATGTTCTATAATATTACAAAATTTACAATAATGTCAAAAATGCATTTTTCTTATGAACTATATGTTTTTCTCTATAATATACTAGAAGTGAAGGAAGTTCTACTATATGATACTTTTTGGCAAGATGTTTTGAATGTTATAATAACGTTCTTATTATAAGTAGATATCTGATACTTTCTATAGAATTACTATATCAAAAGTATCAATAGTATTCAACATTAATATAAAAATCCATATAGATCATAAAAGGCATAATAAGAATTATGTCTCACTTGGGCACTTTACTATTGATGTGGTATGTTCCTCACTGCAAATGTGTTGTCATGTGTGGAGGTGATTCAGGCTTCGGCTGGCTTCTAAATGGCCGGACTTCGCGATGATTATGGCTCCTGTTCTAGCAACATTTGTGTGAAGAACAGTACCAAGCTTGTTGACCCGTGGTGAAGATCAGAGGGGAGCAGAATAAATTTGCACATGAGTTAGCATTTAACGATTTGGTTACATCAGAGCTATTTTTACAGAACCATTAAAAAAGCTCCCTTCATAAAAAAAATATAATCATAGAGTTAGATGTAGGGTTCGCAAGTGTTTCAACGTGTACTTGAATGTGTTCAAAAGTCAAAACAAAAAAAAATTAAGGTAATGACCCGTGGTAAATCCATCCCTGGCCACAGCGGAAGGCACCGCCATGGGGGCTGCCGACGCCGTCTCCTTGGCGTGTACGAAGTGGACTGCCTCAGCAGGTCGCCGTGGGAAAGTGGTCACATGCGGTCGGCGCGCCACGAGGCCAATCACTTAGAGGCTGCTTGGATGCTGGCCACCGCAAGCCACGCAAAGGTTCGGCGTGCCACAGAGTATGGCGGCCTTTTCCGGCGCCACATCGTGGTGAGAGTTTTGAACTACAAACGGCAGTGGCGGCCACGACTTATTCACCGGCCAAGCAACGCCAAAGCTTATTCAACTTGCCGAATCTTCGGCGTGGTGGAGCGTGGTGAATGGGCACCGAATCTTCGACACGCTCGGCACATAAATGCACAGCTCCGAAATCGGTTAATTTTCCGTAGTGGCGTGCCTGCACGTTGGAACACCAAAGTTTCTTGGATCGATTTCTGCCGGCCGGGAGTCTGCACGACGTGCTGACGTGGGACACCGTGGGAGGCTTCCGACATTATTCACAGTCGCAGACGGGCAGCGACTGCAGGAAAACCAAGGGAATTCTCGTTGCAGGAGGAGGGGACCTTAAACGGCAGCAAGCGAGTGTCGGACAGTCCGCACAGCACGATTGCTGGTATTATTAGCGAGCGTATAAGCAGCATCCGACGCCACCGGTGGCACCCATGCGCTCGTGGGGCGTGACGTCGACGGCGTGTGTTCCGCTGCGTTGGTAAACATGCTCGCCGACGTCCTGTCCAGGCGTGACGAGCTGATGTACGTGGGCGGCGTTCGGCGTTCACAGTCGAGGAATTCTCAGCGCAGGAGGAGGGGACTCTCAACGGCGGGCTAGTGTTGCACCTCACGATCAAATGAACCTGCCAGCGACCGCGACGTCTGTCCGCACGACTCATGCATAGTCATTCTGTCATGGACGACAGAGCAGGGCCTGAAGAAAGCGGCGCAATCTCAGTAGCTTCTCGCCGCCGAGCTCGCCGTCAACCTACTCCGCGCCACAGCTAGCTCTGCCGTCCACGCCCAGCCTGAGCCTCCGCCAACAGCCATGCAGCTTCCGAGCCGTTGAAGTACAACCATGGATAAATCAACTTACCCGATCCGAGCCGCACGTTGAGGATCGATCGAACGGAAGGCTGCCAGAACACCAGGGCGTGGTCGCTGTTTCAAATAGCGAACGTTTGACCATTTGCAGCGCTGAGCATCCCTGGTCGACGCGCGAACGCCGCCACGTTGGCTCACCGGAACGCCTCCGTCCTCTAGACGTTGTTTGATCTCCTGGGATCTCCGGCAAGGATGCTGCCTCCCACGCAGGCAGTCGCAGAGGCCCCGCCTAGGCCATGCAGGCTCGAGGAAATCAAGCATGCATGGCGGCGGGTTCCAGTATAGCGTGCGTTCCGTGATTGGTGCTATGCGGTGCGCGTCATTTATGTAGCGGCCATGGCACTCGTGTGAGTTTGAGAGCTCGATGGGCTCTGGCACTCTGGCAGGGTGGTGGTTCCGCGACAGAACATGGGACCATGATCCTGGGTGCCCCAAGTAGGCTTCATTGTCCGCTCTCACTCTCTGACGGTATGCCATTATTGTCGATTGCCGTGCCTGTCATCACAACGAGCTATGCAGACGCGCCGATGTCTTCGGGGCCCATTCAGCCTGGCGGTTGGTCTCCATATTTGTGACGAATTAAAATATACACGCTCCAAATAAAAAATAAGGATGTTTTTTTGACATAACATAGTTAAATTGTTTAGAAGTCAAAACTACACCAACATATACGTTTTTGACGATTTTAAAACTACTAAACATTTGGCCAAAACTATGAACATGCCAGTTGGACCCATTGATTAAAGATCAAATGCAAACAGCCTCCTGCTCAATTCTTTTGCAAATGGAGTAGTTAATGGAATGAATAGTGAACAAAGTTGGAAACATAAATGATGTTTGATGCTTTCAATAGTTCATTAAAAATATATTTATTGTACATTTAATTTGTTTAGCAACTGTAAAGCATGGAGTTCATGGTCATATGGATAGCTAAATTACGAATAGCTAAGAGCCATGAGCTTTTACACAAGCTTCAACAAATGACTTCCACTTATAGAAATTAATGTTGGGTCCACATGCTTGGTCATCGAAGTAATATAAGGGTCTAAGTTCATAAAGTCTTAGACATTGTCCAGCATTTGTATGAGCTTCAGGATTTTGAAATGCATATGAATTTTGTTCCTAAATTTGTACCATCATTGTACATGATATCCTAGTTCAAATGATCATCGTAAATAATTATATTTTAGTGAAATGTCACTACATATATTATGCAAATTAAAATCATAATTTATTCTAAAGAACTAACAAGCTCGAAAGTTGTATCTGCACAAACATGATTAGCATTTACTGCTATATAGCAATGACAACAATCTCTTTTCACAGGAATACCTTTATGAAATATCCCTACAAATCTCAACCTTTATGCTATCTTCTACAATATTGCAAAAATTATAATAGCGCCAAATATGCATTATTTTTATGAACATTCTGGTAGAAGTTTTAATGTATAAGATAAAGACCTCAAAGGCACCAAACATGTGAATAGAAATAAGGAAGTTCTACTATATATAAAACTTTTGGCCAAATGTTTGAAGATTATAACATTCTCAATATCAGTTGTTATGTCTAATACTTTCTAATAGAATTACTATTTCAATAATACCTATATTATTGGACGTAAGGAGAAATTTCCATATAGTTCATAAATGCACAAGACAACTATGTCTCGCATCACTTGGGTGCTTCTTCCCTTACTTACAGATGCAGCATGTGTCTGACCGTAAATGTAAGCTTATCGAGCTACCCGAGAGTATTACTATTTTGGTGACACTCCTTTTCGCTCCAAAACAATGCTCAAGACGTGAAGTAAGTTAATTCATGAGTTCCGTATTGATCGTAAAGTATATGGTTTCGGCGGGAGATCAAGATGAGACAGTGCTCTCGTCCCCCTAGGTTAACTATTTGGCCATTTAAAATGATCTAAACTGTAGCGATATCGTGAGGACCAAAGAGATAACAAATGGACCTCTTCGACGAAGTCACGTGCATGCATGCTTTGCGAAGTCTCATGGCTCAGGGGTCGGTTAATTTCGGTTGACGGCGTGCCTGCGCGTGGAACACGGAACGAGTCATGCTTGTTTGCCGCGGGACGGGCAGCGCGCCGCCGTGCGCTCATCGCGGCCCGTGTGCTCGCTCGCACGACGTTCCTGAACCGCCCGTCTCCGACACAGGTAGCCGAACTGCCGAAACCTCGGCCAGGCATCTGCCCGTATTCGATCGGTGCCCGCTCTTCCTCGCGTGCGCGCAAGCATCTGCACCAGGGCCTCTGCATTTTGACTCTTTGTTGTTGTTCCCTAAAGAACATTCAGTCCGCACAGCACGAAATGTGGGGCATTAACGACGTATAAACAGCAGCCGCCTGCCGTGGCACCCATGTTAGAGACCGTGTATTGCCGCGCGCCGGCAGTCTCTCGAGAACGGGAACGACGTCAAGTAACCGGCCGGCATTAAGAAACTGCAATGCGGATGACCGGAGGACCACGGGCATGCGCTTGTTCTGAAGCTTCTCGCATGCCGTGTCGCGTCGGCGTCAGCGAGCCGTTGGTGGCGGGCGGCGGCCGGCTACGTCGTTTGTTCGTTCGTTTGCACCGCCATGGAGTTCGCTGATGCCAGCCACCGCATCGCCGCCTTCAGCATTGATGGTCCTATATGTGCATGACACTGATTTCACGTTGCGTTTTCTTTGGATTTCTGACGGCTAACGCTGGCTCAGCCTTTGTTGGCCACTCTGTCGACTTGTGAAGACACATCAGCCGGCGAAATGGAGCTGACGCAGCCGGCGAAATGTGAAGACACATCAGCACGATCTGACATGGAAGAAAGAGAAAGGAGGAGAGAGATAGAAACGGGCGACGTGCAAAGCGTCAGCACCAAGCCGGCGAATATTGTTTTGTGGGGCCGCAACTACCATCCCGCGCCTGCTATTCCCTTCGCGGTGCTGCTTGTGCCCAAAGCGTATTAAATAGTAGTGGGATCCACCATTATGTCTCACCGTGTTTGAGTGAGCTGGCACTTTCACAGCCCGCAGCCGGCGTATGCCATTATCCCTACTCTTTTGTTTCAATGGGATGACTTTTACATTTTTTCTTAAAAAAAAAAACTCTTGCTGTTGTATCACCTGGCGATGGTTGACATCAGAGATCGAAGTAGGACTGGAGAAATTCATGTAGTAATAACTTTTGCAGCGTTGTCATTTTGGATTTTTTCTAAAAAACATTTGTAGGAATCTTATGGTGACATTAGGCTCGATATTTAATTTCAGACCACAAACATAAAGTGTGTACATGTTGCATGTGACGCACAAAAGTCAATGAAAAACACTAGAAAATAAAAGGTTCCAATATACAGGCTGATAATATCCACAATATTGTGAACACTGGTACATAGCACCATCTATCAATATGAAGAAAGTGTCAACTACTGTAATTGTAGCCTCAGTATGACAATTTTAGATAATCCACATGTCGCGGCATAGATTTAGTTAGCAGCAAGGTTTGGCTTATTTGCAGTCCTCCTTTTTTCCCAACTCTATCTCTATCTCACTATCTACCCACTATGGCGCACTAGTGTCGAGGGGGCTTGAGCCCCCCGCACCCAACCGTCGCGCCAAAAAAAATCAATGGATACCAATATCTACCCCACGAGCGAGAATGAGTTGCATAGTGCTTCAGTCAAAATTGCCATTGAATTTGCCAACAAGCAGCCGAGAAGCTGAGTAATAACTACAAGATAAATGGATTGTATAGGGGCCAATAGTGCATAGTATATTTAGTTAGAAATCAAACATAACCGAGGGAAATAACTTTGTTGGCAATTACATTGTGGGTAATTTGCTAGCACTCGAGGGGGTGAAGGGAATTTACACTACAAAACTGTCAGTCACTAAAAAACAGCTAAGAGAAAATGAAACTGTTGGCCACTCATTGTTGGAAAAAAATGATACTATTGCCACTCACTAAAAACTGTTGGAAAGACAGTAATATGTTGCAATCAAACGATTTGACTCTGCACCCTAATCGCAAGTATCGGCCATTTAATTGCTAAAACAAATAAGACAAGTATTGACGATTTGCCTCTGCCGGGCTTTATTGAGGTCGCAAACCATGGGTTGGAGACAGAGCTGAAACCAATGGAGCAGTACTGCTGCCTGCTGCTGTTGATCTCGCAATCTCTCATTCCCGAACGGGACCGTCTGGATGGCAGCAATCGCACCAAGGCCAGACCAGACCAGCACGCTGGCGTTCGGCTCAGCACTACCTCTTTTACTTCTCTGTCCGTGCTTGCCGACAAAGCTAACAGCAAAACATGCAAACGCGACGCAGGTTTCAGGCTTCAGAGTTTCAGACGCAAGCGTGAGTGAGGTGCTCTGCGTGCTTGTTCATGAGTGCCATGGCAACCTGTTCTCATGACGAAGTGTTTTCTCGGAACTATGATTCAGGTTACTATCCCATTGATGTCCACAACGCAGCTGCTGTTCTTTGCCGTGTTGTTTGGGGAGATACATTCAAGGAAGCATATATACAAAGTCAGAATTGAGATTTTAGTCGGATACTGTATGACCGAATGTCCTGTACCTTCTGGTCACCAGAATACAACTCCAGCTCATGAAGGTGTTGAATCCAAAACCAATTGTCCCCAAACCAATAGATCCCTCTTATTCCTGTTTTATTAGGAGAAATGATCTGAATTCTGAACCTGTCTGAACCCCAACTCGTCCCCATTGTCAGTAAACACCCAATTATCTTCAGGCATTTTACACACCTTTAAACACTTATTTTTAGCATCTGGCATGCTACCTTTCCTGCTTGTCTGGCCTCAACAGGCACCTTGCAACAATCTCCCAACACCTGTCCGCCCTTCCTTGTCTGCAACGATCTCTCAAACCCAATTCACCCCTCTCTCTGTCCTCCCCACACTGCATCAGTTGCAGTTGCAGAACGGCGCCCACACCCCCGTGAGCCGAAAGCCTGAAACCAACAGCCACTGCCCGTAGTCGTGTGCTGCCCCTCTGACCATCTCGCCCTCCACCGCTATCTCGCATTCCGGAACGGTCCCGTCATGGCAGATGATTTCGAGTTTTTTTCATATTTTAACCTTTTTTTTAACTATTTTTAGATCTAGACCATAAAAAAAACTATTTTCAAATTTGACCCTGGCTATCCGCACCACAGAAACTGGCGCGGTCATTGGATGGAGGCGCGGTGGGAGGGTTGGCGCTGAACTAAAATAAGTATAAATAAATAGGTTTACTTTACATTCACGAGCAGCTCGTTGGTCCAGCGGTAAAGTCACTTGTTTGTAGCATTAAGGGTGTGGCTTCGAATCCTGACGAAGCACATGTTTGTTTTTATTTTTTTATGCGCAACTTATACAGAAAAAATAATTTACTTTCGTCTATAGTCACCAAAACAGCGTTGCTTCTTTATTTTTTGCTATTTTTTTGCATCACATGAAATCCCTTTTAGTTTGATTCAAAAGCCATGAATCATTTTTTTTTCTCATAAACTATTTATATTTATTAAGTAAGGGATTGATGAAACTTTTATTTTCAAGTTGATTGTATGACCATGGGGTGAACCATACTTTTTTCAGTATTATTATCATGTTTAGAAGGCAGGGTACTTGATGGAATCATGCTCATTCCGAAGTGAGTGGAACTTATGCTTAAAAAAAATTAAAAAAAAATCGGAATTTATAAGCTTGTGTAGGGGTTCGAACCCGCACCAGCGTGCAGAAGTTTCAAAAGCCTTCACCACTGGGGCACCAGACAACAGTTGTGTAACACGTAACTCATTATAGTTATATTGTATTGACCCGGTTCCAACAACGACCACTTCCACTCATCCAACACCAGCGCCAGAGATCGTTACATTTTTCAACTCATGTTCAGCGCCAGTTCTATCGGCGCGGACCCCAGAGGTCAAAACTGAAATTAGTTTTTCCAGCGGTTCAGATCTGAAAATAGTTAAAAACAAAGGTTAGAATATGAAAAGAACACGATGATTTCCGAGACGACGACGACCACATGTTGGACCAGGCAAAGGAAAGCAAAGCTGCTGCTCAAGTCAGCGTTCGTCTCGCTTTGCCGCTTTTGACCTGCTTCCCATGCGTCCCAGCAAAGGAAAAAACATTCAGTGCAACGCAACACATGGTTCAGATCAGCTTCAGATAGACACGTCGATGGCAAAGCAACTTGCGTGTGCTTAGTAGCACCGTGTGCAGAAACAGAGAGCATAATTCATCAATCACATGGCTCATTAGCCCTCTGCTCCAGCCTCTAATTACCACTGACACTGGCATGGCAGAGATTAACCATTGCAGATTTGAAGATTTGGTGCAGCCTCTAAATCGTCTGCACAGCGCCGTGGGGTCACAAGAAATGATGCTGCATAATGCAGGGGCAAAGACCTGTCGGCTGTCGCCATGTACATTTGTCTTGCTTGCGATGCGGGCAACACAAGCGAAAGGCGAGAAGAAGAGCCCCAAGACGGAAAAGATTTGAAGTCATGATTAGGAACGGGAGCCTGGAAAGGGACAGATCAATCGATGAGACGAGATGCGACGCGTTCTCTGTGACAGCAGGATGGAATGGATGGATGGCTTGAAGCATGATGCGATACAGTATGACATGCCTCGGATTCCAAGAGATTTTGGGTCTTTGAACTGTAATTTTTGTTTTCTACTACCACCAGCTTTGCTAAAGGTTAAAACACACAGAAGGGTAATAAGACAGCATGTAAGCATTGCATGCACAGCTTTGCAGACGGTGGAATCCGATACGAACTCGAAAGGCTACTGCACTGTAGCACCACATTGTTCTGGTCAATTCGTTCGTCTTCGGCTACCAAAGAGAACTTGGAAGCAGGAAAGGAAGAAAGGGACAAAAAGGAGAAGGTAGATCTAGATGTGCTTCAAACTATGCATACAGATTCTGAAAACAAAGTGCAGTATCCAGCAACCATTGTTAACTGATGCATATGACTCGCCCAAGGCGAAACTTTTGCAAACAAAGCTCCAAGCATAACGTGATTTGGGTACCTTGTATACCAACGTCAGAACAAGTCATTGAGCTAAGCTTTGTTGGTTGTAGTTTCACTAGGAACACACTTCAGGATCAAGAAACAGAGTCACATTTCTGACATTTCCTTCACACAAACTTCCTCCTATGTAAATTGCAGCCATTGGTAACAGGAGTGAACTTGGAAACAGGAAAGGAGGAAAGGGGCAGAAAGGAGAGGGCGAACATGATTCAAACAAAGCATACAGATTCTGAAAAGAGAATGCAGTATCTTCAGTGTATGAGTCCAGTGACCATTGGTAACTGATCCATCTGAACTTTCCCCTATGACAACTTTGTGAATCAAAGGATCTTGGTGCCTTATGATCTTAAGGTCATTAGAAACAATTAAGCTGAGCTTGGTGTGGGTTGTAGTTTCACTTAGAACACGCATTATACTTCAGAAACAGACACATTTCTGACATTTCCTTCAAACAAACGTTTTACAATGTAAATTGCAGCCATTTTTACAGAAACACTCTGCTTACATTCAAAGAGGAAAGGGTCCCAAGGGAGAGAATGATCATTCTACATACAGCTGTAAAAGGCAGATCATAAAAAGAAGATGAAGTATCTGGGTATTGAGAGTATGTCAGTGAACATATGTAACAGAAGCAGTATGTCAAGAAAGCTGGTGATTATTTTCACTGAAAATTGTTCATGACTGAGTATCTCAACATGAATACAAATTAATTAAACCTTGAACTTTGGGTTTTCATTTGAATTCAGATTGAGATCACACAAGAGACAACCTTAATTCTTACACTTTCTTTACACAACTTTTTCCTATGTAAACAAATTGCGATCATCAACACCGGTAACGCACCCGATCCACCGTCCAAGTGTCATCCCGACAAAATCACAGCCCTATATCTCAGGAACAGAGCACCAAAATATACACCAAAAATTATTAACCACTTTGTCTCATGAGGCATGAGACCACCTTGACCGCCATTACCCACTAAACACCCCCAAAACCCACATTAAACCCCTGGAGACCTCAGTCAAGAGAGTGAAGACGACCTCACCCCCTGTGTCCTCCGCACTGCGCCGGCGGCCGGCGCCGTCCGCGGCCACCCTTGGCGGGGCACGCGGTGACCACGGCCGGCGGCGGCGCGACGCAGTTCCAGTGCGCGCACACGGCGGCGCTGGCCGGCACGCCGCCGACGCCGATGCCCGTGAGGAAGTTGTCCTGCAGGAACAGCACCCGCATCCGTCCGCCCTCGGCGGCCGCGGCGACCTCCCGCGGCACCTCGCCGGCGAACTTGTTGCCGTTGAGGTACACCGCGCCGGCGGTGGCGAGCTCGGGCGGGACGCGGCCGCTGAGCGCGTTGTGGCTGAGGTCGACGGTGGCGCCGGGCGGGACGCGGCCGGCGGGGAGGTCGCCGGAGAGCGCGAGGAAGCGGAGCGCCGGCAGCGCGGCGACGGATGGGGTGAGGCGGCCCGTGACGCGGCCCGGGACGAGGGAGAGGGAGGAGAGCGCGGAGAGCGTGGCGAGCGCCGCGGAGGGGAAGGGCCCCGCCAGGCCCGGCGCGCCGGCCCGCGGGTCGCCGAGGGCTAGGGAGACCACGCGGCCGTCGCCGGAGCAGGAGACCCCCGCGAAGGACGCGCAGGGGTCGGCGGTGAAGTCCCAGGTGGAGAAGAAGCGGGAGCCTGGGAGGTCGGTGAGCGCGCGCCGCACGGCTTGTAAAGCCAGGTAGTCCACCGGGTGCAGCGTGGCCTCCGCCGCCGGCGCCGCCGTCGCGAGCAGGAGGAGCGCGGCGGCGAGGAGGAGGAGGAGGAGGAGCGGGTGGTGCCGCATTGCGCGCGCGGACATCGGCAAAGGATGCGGCCGGCGAGGTGTGGTGGTGGTGGTGGCTGGAATGGCGGCAATGTGGCGGAGCTCGACTTAACTCTGCTCACTGTGCGAGCGGCGGAGTGAGGTGGTGGTGGTGCGAGTGACTGGGGGAAACCAGAGGATTTGTGGGATGGGGGGGGGGGAGCTCCGTGCTTTGAAGCGCGTGCGTGTGGGCCGCACGGTTAGTGGCCCACATTGCAGTGACTGATACTGTGGCGCGAGCCTTGCCTTGGAAACCGCGCGAGTAGAGGCGGAGCTAGCTGGAAGTCAATGACTCAACGTGCATCGTAGTGCCACTGCCATGTGGGCCGGGCTTGGGGAAGAAGCCCGCGGCCGGTTGCGTGTTTCGTGCAAGACACGCCGTGCCGTCTCCCTGACATCTGGACCCAAAGTTCCCCTGGCCCGCACGTTAGGAAAACCGGCCTGCCTCTCCTGTACCGGACACCGCGTGGCGATCGAGTCGAGCCTTGGGGTCGAAGCCTGGCTGCCGGAGCGCCACCGCCGCGCCGGACTTGGCACCCAATGACGGGTGGGTCCGCAGCGTCACGGCCCAAGCTGGCTCACGTCCTCGTCTCGACGCGGTGCAAGTACCTGCCAGCAGACGGCTGTGGGCCAGCCTCGCGTCGCCTCCTCGCTGGCACCATTGTACACGCTGGCGCGTACAGACACGTCTCCCGTCCTCCTGGGCCGTTTGGCCCTTGCACAGCCCGGTCCCCACATGTCACTGTCTCTGCCACCCACGCTTGGAGCAGCGAGGGAAAAAAAGGGGTGCAGAAACAGAGGCCAGCCAGGTCAAGACGGTCAGAGGATCAACCTCACACCCACTGCCATGTGGGGCCCCTGCGGTCCCTCACACGAATCTCCACGCGCCACGCCTGGGTGCTGGTGACGGCAAGCTTTACTTGGGCGACGAGACGAGAAGAGACCATGGCCATGGGAGAGGAGACAGTCAGAAAGCGAAAAGAAGAGAGGGCTCATTTGCATTGGCGAGCAGGAGCAGCATCTTGGTGTTGCGCTTGTCCGTTTGCGCTTTGTTTGGGCACTAATCATGGGTTAGAAGGAAGAGGCAATGCAAGGATGGGGACAAAAAGTTTGCAAGGGGCATGAGCACCTCTTTATCCAAATGTCATATCCTATCTATCGGTTTGCATCGGAGGCAGTGGTAGAGTACAGTAGACTAGTGTGTCGCCTTTTTCCTGCTCCACGGGACGTGACTTGTTTGTGCTCGCAAGCTCCAAGCGTGAGGCTTGCCGCCATAGGCGCCTCGACAAACCACAAAGCTCTCCAACAGCATTCTCTGCTCAGATTCCATGTTTCAGCGACTGTTAAGCCAAGCTCAGGTGGTGGTGCCACTGACTCAAACTCAGCTCGAGCCACACTTGCTATTTTTCCTGGCCTAAGGGCAATTCGACTAATTATATTTTCTGGTTGTCCAGCCCGGTTCATCTTGAATGCGATACACGCATCAGGCTACATATTATATGCATGCTGCAGGTACACTTGTTCCTGCATTGGCCATGCAGCGAACATGCCGCCACCGATGATGTGTAGGAGGGCGGCGTGTTCAATCCTGTCCGTGGAGGTAGGTCACAGGGTACAATGCAACTTAAGGGGTCCTTTGGATTGAAGGAATTTCATAGGAATTTTATAGGATTCAGATTCCTAAGGATTTTTTCCTATGTAGCCTTTTGGTTCACAGGAAAGCTGGAGGAAAAAATCCATAGGAATGGATTCCTTTACTCAATTTCATAGGAAAGATAGCATGAGGTCTGAGCTCTTGGAAAATTTCCTATGCTGGCTGCTAATTGCATTGTTATGTGCCGCTTTGCATGAGACAGAGGAAATAATAAACAATCCCCTACAGGGTGCGTTCCTTCCTGGCACCACACACGGTTATACAACAACATACGATTACATTTGATGTCTTCCTTGACCCCATGTGCAAGTACTTTTGTCCTCCTTATTCTATCACTTCAATTAGCATGAGTCAATATGCCTAATGACTGGTTATTTAAATTTAAACAAGGGACATCAAGTGAAGCTAAGTCTCAAGTTCCTTTGTTTTTCCTATGATGTTACCAAAGGGTTTCTCTTTCCAAATCCTGCGTTTTCATTTTCCATAGGAATAGAAGAGCATGCTACTTCAATTCCTGCGTTTTTCCTATTCCTGCATTTTTCCTATCCTGCGTTCTAAAGGAGGCCTAAAAATTGAGGCTCCTAGAGGACACGACACCATTGCCGACTCTGTTTTTGCTCGTTCCACAAAAACCGGTGTGCCTCTCAGATTAAACCTTTGCAAACGCACGCACGCACAGGGAGTGAGGGAGGTGAGGCTGGCATGGAACAGCATGCAAAGCAAATGCAATAGGCATTGAATGGCGGCGGCACGGCGCACCAAACCCAACCGAACCAAATCTCTGCATTCACGCCTCCGCGGTGGTGTGCCACGGCGTGGCGCCACGCAAATTACTCCTCGTCTTGCTCAAACCAGAGGCTGGCTACAGGCTCCGTGCGCTGCATCCTTGGCCATTGGTTGCCTGCTTGTTTTTGGCAGGTGAGAACCCAGAACGGGCAGGCAGGATCAGATGGCGTTGCAGACTTTCAGTTGCTGCTAGTGATGGATTAGGTGGAAGATCATCAATGTGGTGGTGGGTAATGAAGCAGGAGTATGTCGCAGCTTTGCAGCAGCGGACCGGACAGCAAAGACGTGGCGGCGGTGGTGGTTAATGAAGACTGTTGCTGGGATTGGGGTACAGAGATAGATCTTGGGTTCCAGTAATTCAGTTCAATGATTAGTACGATTTGTTGTTGTGGTGGTGGTGGTTAATGAAGACTGTTGGCTTAATGTGAGATGAGACTCAGGTGCAGTGATCTTGTGTTGTGTTAATAATTCAGAGCATTGATCTGAATTTCGCATTTGGGACAGCTAGGAAGGCGTTCGAACCGTGTGAAGTTTCACCAAAATGAAGTGGTCCAAACACAACTAATGTAAGTTTCTTCCTCTTTTATTATTTTCATTTCAGAAAAGAAAGAGGGAGGTTGTCCGGTTGGGAAAATCTTGCATGCACGCGTTACTGCATTATATGATTTTCTCTCTCACTTCCTGTACAAAATTGTTGCTGTAAGTAATGAAGCAGTGTTTTTGTGAGTGATACTAGTAGTATGTCGCAGCTTTGCGGCAGCGGCATCAGTCGCGGACCAGACAGCAAAGCCGTGGCGGTAGTGGTTGTCAATGAAGACTGTTGCTGGGATTCAGGTTCAGCGATAGATCTCGGGTTCCAGTATAACTCAGTTCATTGATAGTACGATTTGTGGTTGTGGGTGTGATGGTGGTTAATGAAGACTGTTTCTTGGCTTAATGTGCGCTGAGGTGTTCAGGTGCAGTGATCTTTTGTTGCACTGAATATTCAGAACACTGATTTTAGTGTCGCGCTTGGGACAAGCTTAGGTTGTTGTCCGAACCCTATGAACTTTCACCGGAGACGCAATCAAAAGCTGGGTCTCCTCTCAGTGGTCCGAACACACCACTTATGTAAAGTTTCTTCCTCTTTTATTTTCAGAAAAGAGTTGTGGTACTGGTGCTAGTGCTAGCTTGTCCCGTTGGGAAAAATCGTGAGTGACAATGTTACTACGTGTTGAATTCCTAGCGAGTTGCCAGTTGTTTCTTACTATGCCACGTATGTAGGGCTGGATGAAAAACTCGTAGCTCAGCAAGCTGGCTCAGCTCGCTCCCAGTTCGACTCGACTTGGTTCGGCTCGAATGCAAATTTAACAAGCTAAGCTAAAGATTTAGCTTGTTTTGTTAACAAGCTAGCTTGAGCCAGCTCGTGAGCTGCTCGCGAGCCTAATGAGCCGAGAAAGATTTAGTTCAGGTCTTATTGCTTGATAAATTTAGCTCTCAAGTCTATGAAATCAAAGCCCTAAGTACTAAAGTGCCACGTTCATTTCTATTTGTGGCATAACTAAGATTATCCTCATCTTAACCTCTAGATATTTAGACGTAACGTCTATAATTTTACGCTGATCATCTATAATGCGCAGCTTGTTGAGCCAAACAAGCTAGCTCGCAAGCTTAACAAGCCAAGCCAAGCTAGATTTTCAGCTCGCTTCAATATCAAACCAAGCCAAGCTAACTCGTTAGATAAACAAGCTAGACCAAGCCGAGCTCGACATCCACCCCTACACATATGTACAACCCAAAACTTATTTTCATTTCCTTCCCCTTCCTGTACAAAATGTACATTCCTGGCACGATAAAACCTGTGCCTGGAACGAGAATTCAAGACAATCGTAACGTACGTGGTGTGTTTGTACATGACGTTGCCGTGGATTCTGCGTCGAAATCGAATGCCAGCGCCTTGTGACGGCTCAAATCGTCCGTGTACCGCACTGCGTCATAGCCGTTGATATGGTCGGTCCTGTCACGCCCCTCGCTTCGGTGGCACGACCCCAGTCCTTGCAATATTTGCACGACCTGCATAACACGCAAAATTAAGTTGGCATACGTTCTGAAGATTCATCAACCGCGGTACTGTGCTGATTTGTGCTCTCACATGCTTTAATTGTACTTCCATCATCAGCTAGTCGAATTTTGAAAGGAAGTAAAAATAAACAAATAATTGACAAACAGAGCAATGCTTTGACACAGGTGCGCATGCACGTACCTGGCTCATCCGTGGCCGGAGGTCCGGCGAGGTGTTGATGCAGAGCTTGGCGGCCCAGGCGACGTCGCGGAGCTGCTTGCCGTCGTACCGCCCGCCGAGCGCCGGGTCGGCCATCTTGAGGACCTCGTCGTCGTCGTCGCCGCCGTCGCAGTCGAGGAACTGGCGCGCCCAGGCGACGAGGCTGAGCTTGGCGGCGTCGACGGCGCGTCGGCCGGTGAGGAGCTCGAGCAGCACGACGCCTAGCGCGAACACGTCCGTCTTCTCGCTGAACACGCCGTGCGTCGTGTACTCCGGCGGCACGTACCCGAACGTGCCCTCGAACACCGTCACCTGCAGGTGCGTCAGCGACGCCGGCAGCCACCGCGCAAGCCCAAAGTCGCAGATCTGGAAAAAATATATATTATGCTATAAGTTTGCATTTATGTATTTGTGCAACTTAGCAAAAGAAAACCGATGGAGAAAAATAGGAAAAACTAAATCCGACCTGCCGGATTCGAACCAGCGACCTAAGGATTTATCTGCAACCCTACAGTCCTCCGCTCTACCAACTGAGCTAAGGTCGGTTTGTAATTTGTTTCGAAAACAATATTATATAACTCCAATTTCTCACCAATGGTTCGTAGTTGTCCATGAGGAGGATATTAGCCGGCTTGATATCCCGGTGCACGATCCGCCTCGCACACCGCTCGTGCAAATACTCCAACCCTCTTGCCGTACCAATGGCGACCCTGTACCTCGCCGCCCACGGCAACGTCTCCGCCGCACCACCACCACCTCCCCCATGAAGCCGGCCGGAGAGGCACCCGAGCCGGGAGAACGGGAACACGAGGTGCTCGCCGCCGTCGACGCCGACGCCGATGAGTCGCGCGATGTTGGGGTGGCTGACGTTGACCACGTGCCCGAGCTCGGCGAGGAACCCCTCCATCCGGTCCCGGCCCTGCGCCGCCGTCAGCCGCTTCACCGCCACCAGCTCGCCGCCGGGGAGGCTGCCGCGGTACACCTTCGCGAACCCGCCGCGGCCCACCACGTTGTCGCGGCTGAAGTTGGCCGTGGCTTTTTTGAGCTCGGCGAGGGAGAAGGTGCGGAGGGACGGTTTCAGGACGCAGAACTCGTGCACCTCGACGGCGTCGGGTAGGTTGTCCGGGCGGCGCAGGCTCAGGCGGCGCAGCGCCGACGACATTGTTGGGCGGAGCGAGGGGAGGCGGCGCTTGGAGCGGGAACGCCACGCCTCCGCCACCGCCTTCCACGGCCGCGACGCCGCCGTCGGTGGTGGTGGTGATTGTGCCTGCGGCGACGTCGACGGTGGGTCGTCGGCGGTGTACGTGGCCGTGAACGACGGCGTCGCCGCCACCGTGCTGCTCGTGTTCGTCGTGGTGCTGTGGCTTGTCGTTGTGCAGCCGTCGAGGACGCACCTTGGGGAGATGGACTCGTCGCTGTTCCACCGCGACGGCGTGCCGACGCTATTCTTGCGCGACATCGTCTCCTCCTTGAGGAGAAACTACTCCCCTTGTCCAGAGATCAAACCTTCATTTGGCGTGCAGAAAAGTTTGAACAAATCAATATCAGGAACAAAGAGATGTTTGCTTCGTATTTTCTCTAGATTACGGGATGGAATTAACATTGGAAATTTGGAATTGCCCTGTTCCCAGAAAGGGGAAAAATAGAATTGCTCTTATTTCTGAACAAGTATGCGGCTGCCAAAACAGATCACGCGACCTCGAGATCTCGCTGTGCATGTTAAATTTTGGGGAATTTCGGATGAAAAACTGAATTGCTAGCCTGCTACAAACTTTACCTTTCTAGGTAACAAGAGATCAGGCACCGATCTTACACCTCCACCATCCTATAATTCTTGAACATTCCATCGGTGATCACTTTGCCGAGGAAACGTAATCTGGGGGCAACTCGATCCAAGAAACCTTGGTGTGAAATTCCAAATTTTCTGGGTGCTTCTGGACGCCAAGGATATTTTCTTTTCGATTTTTGGGGAATGGCAATCTTGTGTTTGCACATGCTTGGAACAGGGGAGCCTTGCCAGCGAACAGAGCAAAGCCAGGCGTTTTGGCGCGAGTTCTGCGCTAGGCCTCATGTCGGGCTGAAGTTGTAAGTCTGGACATTTCTAGGTTGGCACACGATTGCCAAAAACGAGAATTAAAAAAAAGCAATAAATTATTTAGGCTGTTCAGCAGGCTGCAGCTGCAGAAAAATAACTGCGAACACTGTAGCTGCTGCTGAAAACACTGTAGCTGCTGTTGAAGAAATAACTGCAAATATTGTAGCTGCTGCAAAGCAGCGAGGCGAACAAGGTACTAAATTGTTTTTCACGTTCGATAGTGCAAAGCTAGAGCGAACAAGACCCGGGTGCCGCAGGTCACATGTGATTTTCAAACACTATTCCAGTAAGCACAGGCTATTGTCAAGTAAAAGAATCATTTTTTACCCTGGTGCACTGGCACCAGGGACAGTAACGTGGCTTCGCGACTGCTTGAAACTGATCTATATTCGTCTGTATAATCTCTGATCAACAAGGAACGCATTGCCCCTCGGCTTGAAGAATCATACTTCCATGTAAGATCCAAAGCTTTGCTCATTGCATAATGGAAGATTTCTACTCATAGACTCATAGTTGCATGCTAAAGACATGCCACTATGTCAGGGACATGCTCTGATGGGCTGACTGTGATAAGGGCGAAGACTCGGTGGGCCGTGGGCCATGCGCATACTGGGCTGAGTTTCCTGAACGTGGAGTACAATAGAGCAGCAGCGCCAATGGGCCGTGGGCCATGCGCATAATGAACGCCAGCTGGCTTGCATCCTGACAGGGATGGCCCGCTCCGGAATGCGAGACAGCGAGAGAGAGAGAGCAAGCAGGTCAGAGCAGCGGCAGACAGATGCCAGGGCAGCAGACATTGGTTTCAGCTCACGGGTTGTGAGTGCCCTTCTGCACTCCAGTCTGCAACTTCCTTTTCCATTCGAGACAGGGAGTTTAGGAGGATACAGTAGAAATTAGGAAAAAAGACAATTAGATGATGGCTGCAGTTTGCAAGGTTCAAGATAATCCATTTGCTATCTCTGTGTCTGCAGCTTCCTTTTTGGCAGTGAGGAGTGGAACGGGCATAACTGGAATGACTCATATATTTCAACAGTAATAGGACACATCTTCTGGTCAGTCATACTTTTATCCCTGCTCACACCAATCTAGATGTTAACTGAATTTGACGCGAAAAGCATGACAAAACAGATTACAGTCGTCGTATAAAGCACGCATCTCTCTGCATATACGTGCATCCATATGTTCTTCAGTCAGGCTATCATCTCCATTACTCCGTATATGCTTCTTGTATGCACACCCTTATACTAGTTGTGCTCTAGTTCACCGGTGAGATGTTTGAGGAAACCAAACATACGGTGAACTCCATATGTGTATTATTTTTATTCTGAAAGCGAGTAAGGTGGTTGGGTCCCGGATAGAATGAAGCTTATTTGCCGTTGGTTGTAAATTGCATTGCGGAGCTGAGAAATGAAGTGAACCAGATCGCCGCCCAAAGGACGGCACGCCGCCTTTGCCCGGGTGATGCATGAGCCTTAGAGATTTGAGCTTTCCAACAACAAAATTAGGTACCGCAGAAGTGGAGCATGTAAATATGAAAAGTTACTAGGACTGGTGACAAGTACTAGAAGAGATCTCATCGGAGAACATTAGGAAGAACTTGAAAGGATTGGATGAAAGTAGTGGAACTAGAAAACTAGGCGATCGCCTAAGAAACACTGCTGGGAACCAACACGAGCAAACTGATTGTTCCTGTTTATAATACTGCAGATCGCCCTTTTACAAGAAACTTTTACTACTGCATCTTCGCTGTGATGTACTACTGGTGTAGTCCTAGCTGTTGTAGTAGCCGGTAAGTATGCGAGTATTACCTGTTGCTTGCTCACATGTTTTTTTTTTTGGGTCTAAGTTGAAAAGTAGTAACCTGAAAACTCGGTGTACTTGCCATGAAACTCGCTTTATCTTCAGTAAGCTAACGGCGCCGACCTCTGCCCGGCCCCTCTTGTTGCTCCATGGTCGGCGGCCTGCCGTATCAGCTTTTCCGTGAACACGCTGCCGTATCAAGCATGGCCGGCGAGCGACGCGGCGAGCATGTCGCGCTGGCCGCGGCGCAGTTAGTGCACGGCGAAAGCATGGTCGGAGACGTAGATGAAATGGCGTCCCTGCCGCGCCACTGCGTCCAGGGCGCGGCACAGCTCCGGCTAGCCAACGATGCTGGCCGGCGGCGGTCTTCCTGGCCTTCGTGGTTCGTGCTCTGCGCCTCTGCCTCTACATCGTCTTCTGCGCCAAAGAGGCCACCGCGGCGGGGCTCTGGCGTGACGACGCTGCGGCGACTTGGCCTCACCGATCGTTGGGGCGAGCGTTCAACTGCAGCCACGACAACGCAGTGCAATGCGGGCTTCAGTTCAGTGAAGACGGCAAAGAAAGCAGAGGCCCGAGTTTGCCAGAGGCCATAGCACAGCACGTTGCCTGAAAAAAAAAAAGGCAAGTCGGAGAGAAAATGAGGCACAGCGAGTCAGAGATTGAGTCGCGCTTCTTCATCCGACAAAACGGACCGTCTTGTGGCCTGGGAGCCGTGGAAGACGCTAGCCGGGACTACACGACGTTGTATGTGTGGAAAAGCCCCTCTGCTTCGCCACTACGGATGCTGGAAGCGAAGCATGTAAAGACAGAGTACCGAAACCCGAAGATGACCGTGCTACTGCATCCAGTGTCTGCCACCACATAGCCTGCATGACATGAATGGAAGTTCATGGGCCCATCCACAACAAGGCCAAGAATACAGTGGCATTAGACGCCAGCTTGCTCCCTGCATTAACAATCAGGCTGTAATTAAATCACATTTCCCTTCTTTCCCGAGCTTGATATTCAACAGACAACGAAATAAGCAGATTGCCCCTGCTCCAGGCAACATGATTGTCTAAGAAAGCAAATAGTTTCAGGTAGCAGAATAATACGAGTTTAAGGGCTCTGTACTCCGAAATACACACAATCGTACCTTATTACAATAACAAAACAGAGTAGCACAAATCTTATTAAAATGTTTGAACAAACTGACAAGATCTGAAACCATTGGACAATGCAAAGCATGTTGCTACGTCTCCGTCATGTTTGTAAAACATCTTAATTATTGTTGAGCCATCTTCACCGTACATCCAATTGCTGAAGCTAGGACTAGAATGAAAGCCAAGCGGTTTCCTGAAGAACAAATGCATATCAGACTTAAATTTCACATATTTTTGTTGAACCAATTTGATAAGGAATCGGTGTCAGAATATCTCTGTATCACAGCTAAAAACCAATATTTTTGGCTGCTACTCTAAACTTGCGCTTGTCATAGAAGATCTATCATTATATGTTGTATGTATATGCATATGTAAAACCTTGTCGAAAGTATAGTGGTAGATCGTACTTAATATAGCATCAACAAATGCAAACGTGCATATATGTATTTGCTGGTTCACAAGCAGTCGGAGTTCATGTGCGCATATTGCTTATACTACCTTTGCTTTGTATGTCACCAACACTCGCAGTGTTTATGTTGATGCCAGTTCGGATAATGAATAGTGAACTCGTCAATTTTTTTTTTAAAAAAGTTGCGAAACATATAAACAGAATTCACATAATTGAATTATGTAATTCAGAACTAGTAAGACTTCCATGTACGACGACTGAAAGTTGCAATACCCTCCAGAAGCCTACCGAACTTGCCCAGACGAGAACAGAGTTCATTCAGCAAGCTACAATACTGAACATTATTGACTGCCTACTGAACGAGCAGACAAAACAAAAATGCAATGGATGAAACTGGACGAGGGAGCAGAGAGAGTACGCACGTGCATTTGCATGCAGTTTCAAACTGAATCGATTAAGGAGTTAACAGCGCCTAATTTTCCTATTCCTTCATCAGCCGTCGCCTCTCCCTCCTGCTGCTTCTTAAGTTCTTCTGTTGGAACCTTGTCGTCTTCCTGCCCCTGGAAATTTTGGGGATTAAGAAAAATAAAAATTAGAGCTAGCAATCCACATGCGTCCTGCTGGAAATCAAAATATTAACTGTCGGGAATCACAAATCAATCAGTGTACCTTCTCATTCTGGACAGCTGAGATCATTTCGTGCTCCTTCCGTCTCCGCATTTCAAGGGTGGGGCGGTTCGGATGGACCTTGGTGGCTTTTCTCAGCGCAGCCTCCGCTTCCTCCACCTCAGCAGCAGATGCACCTGAACAGTCAAGTTCCACTTCGACTCTCTCAAGGGACTGGAGATACTGCAAGCAGATATTAGCACAGTCACCGTTGCCATCCTTTAAGGCCCGCACGAATATCCGACTGCAAAGAACCTCGAGGTTCGGCATCACGGCAGGCGGTGGTACGCTGCAGTCATGTTTGCCAGAGCCAAAGGGCATAGCACCGATTCCACTCCATATATGAAATGAAACGCTCGAGTCTTCCTCCTTACACTGAAACTGGATCATTGACGAAGGTATCCTACAGAATCTCAGCTTCTGGAAGTACCCATTACCAGCGCTAATATTAATCACCGTTGCCGTGGACTTCGTCACCAGTTGAAGATAACAGAGCTCAGGCAACCTTGCGAGGAACTCCAGGCCCTTCTGATCCATCGCATCCACAGTCAGGGTCAAGCTGGCGAGGTAGGGAAGAGATGCGGCACTAATGCATGACGGTAGCCAAGAGAAACAGAAATCTTCCAGATCCAGACTTCGGAGATGTTGTGGGAGGACAAAGCCTTCTTCTTCCCACATCTTTGTTCTGGCAACTGCGTCATAACTGGGGTTAAAAAGAAAGTTTTGAAGTTTGTGCAGCTTCCGGAGGGATAACACGAAATCTCTCTCCATGTCGTCATCCATTACTATATCAATGCCGATCCACAACACCCTCAGTTTGCTCAGGCTACCCAGTGCCTGATAAAAGGCCCCAGCGTTGCCATCAGAAGAATCTACACAAACTTGCAGCTCCTCAAGGGACGCTAGCTTTCCAATCCAATGTGGTGCCGTTATCATCGTATAACTACCACGTAGGCACACTAGCTGAGTTAGTCGACTGATGCTGGGTGTCAACTGTGTTATTCTTGTATTTGTAAACCTCAATGTCTGCAAAAGCTTAAGAGCTCCAATTTCATTTGGAAGGTCTTCGACAGATGTATTTTCTATCCCGAGGTACCTCAAGTGAGGTAAACTCCCTAGATGAACTAGATGAGAAGACCTCACATTACTGCAACCTGCCATATCTAAGACACGTAAATTTTTGAAGCTTGAAAGTGGTGCCAACATATCACCATCACCCTTCCTGATAATAAAGGATCGCAATTGTGGCATGCCCACCATGCTAGCATCAGCAGTGTGCTCCAATGTAATATTATGTTGAGCTAACCTGCGTGTGCTGCTGGGTAGAGTTGACAACGAGCCTCTGTCATAATCAATTATAGTGACAAAATTTTCTTTGGATGACAAGGAACAGATAAGGTCAAGTACCATATCATGAACACGGCAAGTGTATACAGTGCCATTCCATTCATACTCTATAGCTTGGATCATGCTTCTATTTACCAGATCATTGAAGTATATCTCCCCGAGCTCAAATAAACTAATTCCTTGTGCCTCTTGAATAAAACCTTCAGCTATCCATTTCCATATCAAAGAATCTTTATCAACAGTGCTGTCTTCTGGGAATACACTAAGATACAATAAGCAAGTCCTTAGATAAGAAGGCATGTCATAATAACTAAAAGACAGTATCTTCATTGTATTCTTCATAGTATTCTCCACTTGTTCATTCATTTTCTTGCCAAAACCAATAGAAGTGAAAACATAAGACCATTTCTCCCTTGGTTTTCCCACCAACAAACTAGCCATTGTGATTATAGCTAATGGTATACCACCACACTTTTTCAGAAATTTATTGCTTATCTCATCGGACTGGTTATTGATGTATTCCTTTTCATCACCAAATATCCTTGCATTGAATAGCCTTTTGGAGTTATCATCTGAAAGGGGCTGAATCTTGTAAACCTCATCACCAATTTTTTCTGCAACTTTAGAGTTCCGAGTGGTTATGATTATTCTACTTCCACTATTCTGAGGCAGAGCCAATTCAATTCTTTCTTCCCAAGATTCATTCTCCCATATATCATCAATGACAATGAAATACCTATCCCATGAAAGTAACAAAGTCAGAAAAATGGTATGAAACATTATAAAAGTCATGCCCATATTCCTTTTATAATTTATGATGTTTTGGAATTTTCGGTGCAGCAAGCAAACAACCAAATATTGTTTTACTTGATGTCATTGAAGGCCTCATATTCCACCACAAAATAAAGTTTAATTATACACTATATTTAATTTTGTTTGAAAGCAATGCTAGAAGTTGTATTATTTGCAATAAAGCACACATGGAAATGTATCTTTCTAACACTGAACTGAAAATAATTGGGGAACTATACTCTTATCCACTACTGAACCATCTTTTGACTGAGCTCATTTACAAAGTAATTGTGAAATGAACTACTAGAAGTAAAATGTCATCCATCAGTGTAAATTATAAAGGGGTGATGCATACCTCTTGTTAACAAGGAATTCTCGTATATCGTCAACGAGATGTCTTTCATCTCTGTTCTTGGTATGAATGTCGGCATACTTGTTCTTTGTCAAGTTCATAGATGTCTTTCATGCTTTAAGCTTGTCGTATACTGCTTTGGCAAGAGTCGTCTTGCCAAGCCCTCCGGTTCCCACAATAGAGACAATCTTCTTTCGGCCGGCCACATGACCCGTCCGGGAAGACAGCATGGAGATGAGTTTCTTGCTTGGCTCTTCAATGCCGACCAAGCTTGCAACTTCTTTGTACATAGCATTGAGGCGGGGATCAAAACTCGACGTTGTTGCAGAAGATTTCACCACAAGGTCGTCGATCTTGTACCTGGCACGACGGTCAGACACCTCTTGGAGCTTCTTCATGATATCCTGGATGGCACTACCAACGTCATGGCGTGCCTTCCCCTTGCTGAAACTGAAAACGTTGGCCATCTTGTTCATGGTGTGCTTCAGCTTGCTCCGGCCGGTGGGCTCGCGCCCCTCCACGCTCATGAGGAAGGTGTCGATGATATCCTCCATGTCGTAGGATGCTTCCCTTATTTCGCTTGCCCACTCCTGGACCTGCTCGTCGTGCTCATCCCATGGCACATCGGACACCTTGCTGAGGAAGGCGTGGATGTGCTTCAGCTCCTTTGAGAGAGAGTCGACATTCTTCTTGACGCCTCTCTGTAGCTTGTATTCATCCCCGAGCAGCTGGAGCAGCTTGGGGATTACGCTTCCCACTGCCCCCACCACCAGATTCATGCTGCTTCACTCCTTTAGTTTTGTTGCTTGGATTCAGATATGAGTGAAGGTGGAGCCATGGGGTTGCTTGCAAGCTAGTGTTGTGCGCACTCTAGCAGCACTGGAGGTGATGGGTGTAGCAGAATACAATGGACTATACTCAGTTTGAGCGTGATGTGACCTCGGTAGTTGCGACGACCGTAACCTACGGTCCTACCACGTGCACTCACGCGATGCCGCCCACTGTCACTACCTCGATTGTATGCATGCCAGTATATTTTTTGGAAAGCCGTATGCCGCCCACTGTCACATTTTAGTTCTTTACAGTTCACCATGCATATACGTCCAGTTTTGTCTTCTGCTCTGCCTCGTGCAATCACGTGAGGCCGCGCGTGCCTATGTGATGCTCTCGAAGTGGCCCTCGATTGCATGCATGTCTCACCGGTCAGGATGCTGGTGGGTCGACCCATCGACGGATCCATGAGACCACCCAGCGTCATTGCTGTGGGTACGTAATGGGTCGGCTTGACCCACCCCAAACGCTGACCCATGCATGAAACCTTGCGTGACCCAAAATCCACATCGCTAGCGGAGCAGAGGACCAGCGCCGGTGGGAGAATCCTCAAGGGCACGACGACCATGCAGACCAGGGCATAAGACTGACTCCAACCCATCACCCAAAGGGTGACCTATGCACAAAATGGTCCTAAAACGTTAAAAAACCTTCTCCAACCGGGCACCTAAACGCGTATCCATTTTCCGTTCGCCCCTCCCTCGCGACTCACAATTGAGTCTCCCTCGCGCGCAGCGCGTCGCTTCCGCCGCCGCCCTCCCCCTCCCTCTCTCCCTCCGGACCCAGCGCAGCCCGGCCGTGGCCACCGGATCCCGGCCCGCGGCTGCCTCCTCTTCGCGCCGCCGCCGCTATCGAGTGACCCGACGCTCCTCCGCCGTCGCCCCAAGCCGCGAGTTCGCAGCTCCGCCCTGGAGCCCAGGAGGAGCAGTCCTCTTCGAGCTCGGAGGCGGGCACCATCCCCGCGTTCCTCGCCCTCCGCCGCGAGGGCCCGCTGCCTCCGTGCGACCTCCGCCTCCCCGACACCCCGCAGCAGGGCGGAGACAGCGCCGCACCACTCCGGCCCCTGCTCCGGTCATGACGACGACGTTGCGCAGCACTAGCTGGAGGAGATAGCTTCGTGATGGCGGCGTGATCTCCGCCAGCCCGAACGGCAGCGCCGCCCCGGGGTCGAACTCGCCGCCCTCCGCTGCGCCGTTGGCCGCCGCCGTCTCCTCTCCCTGTGGGGAGGAGCTCCTCTTGTCCTCCTCGACGGCGCAGGTGAGGCGGGTGAGGCGGGTGGGCACTCGGAGAGGACGAGCCGAGCCATTGGCGACGGCAGCAGCAGCGGAGGGGACGGAGCTGCTCCATCAGCAGGGTGGCGAGGCGCGGCGGGGTCGCCGGAGAAGATTGGGGATTGGACTTCCCGTTGGAGATGGGCAGTTTTTGGTGGCAACCTTTTATCTTCCTGAGAACCCTTTCATGCATTTTGATGTTGAATTTGGGGCTATTGGGTTGGAGTCAGTCTAAGAGGACCGCTGCGAGGCGGTTCACGGAGATGACGTATGGCGTGCAGTGTGTACCACTGCCTCGCCGCAACAAGAGCGAGGGGGAAGGCGGCGTCAGCCAAGAAGAAGCGGAGCTGGAAGTCGTCCGAGTCGGTCACCGCAGAGGAGATGCCGATTTCCTTGGGCCCGCTGGGTTACCCATCGACCCATCCTGCGAACCCAGCTTGACCCATAGTTTTAGTGGGTCGCCCTACAAGGTAATTACACCACGATTCATTTTTTGGGTCATGGGTCATTGGGTCGAACCGCTTAAACCTGCATGACTCACTGGCCGACAAACTTTTTACTCTCGCTATTTCTTTACACCCTACCATGTATTCCCCCAAAAGAAAAATACAATCCAAGTACATCACTTTTGTATATTACCTTTGCATCTGCCGCACCTCAAAAGCAGTGGAAAGCTGAGCTGCCTTTCGTACTAATCATTTCCTTGATCGACGATTAGCATAGTCTAGTGTAAGGTAGCCGAGGTACACATATCCTACTCACGCGAGCGCGTAGGTTTCCTACTCCGGAACGGTGATGCCGGCATCGGCATGCTAGCGGAGGCTGTAACTTTTCCCATTGCCTAACATGTGTTTATTTACCTTGAATAAAACATGAACATTATATATTTCATTTCAACCATATTAGTATTAGTTTATCCTTTTCTTCTCATAGGTTTAGTGAACATCGCAAAGCTAATGTTCAACTTTTAAGCAAAGCCACTTGAGGGGAGTGATTAACAAGTGCATCAAGGGGCACAAGTGAACAACCATTCTCCTTCTATGATGGAAACACACATTCTAAACAGTTTTATTGAATCTTATGCGGATATGTTGGAGTTAGAGCTGGACACCTCTGAACTACAAAAACCATTTTCGTATTTTACACATCTGAATTTCAACCCATAATTTTCATAGTTTTTATTGCTCAGGAAAGGTCTCTTGACTTAGTTATCATAGGTCACATGAAACACACAATGGTGGATCTTCTACTTAAGTTTCCTGCTCTGGGTAGGACCCTGTTGGGCAGGGTTTTGGCTAATCTAGAAAAACTACTTTTTGATTCAGTTAAAGCTCCATCTTGAGAAGCGTTTGGCGAAACAAATGTTTTTATGGGAATGTGAGTATGTAATTTGAGGGCACTTATGCTTGTGGAGGGGAAGCCGGATAAGCCAGGTTTTGTGGAGTTTGCAGAAAACCAAATACTTCCATGGCCCATGGGCACTATCAGTGGCGGACCAACGGAGTGGTCCGAGTATGCCTCGGCATACTCTAAAACTCACCATTTAGCTCAATCGAAGCACTGTTCATACACTGTTTGGTACTGTTTGTACACTGTTTATTACTGTTCCTACTACTGTTTATGCACTGTGCATACCTAATTTTACTGGTCTGGGTCCACCACTGGGCACTATCAATCAGTCTGCAAAGTAGTTTAACAAAAAGAGTACATATTTCAAAACTGGCCTAATTTTTTCTACATAATTTTTTGACCACGAGTTCTTGCAGGTATTAGTAGCCATATATGCGTAGTCCCTAGCACAGGGAATTTCATGTTTCTTATTCTTCGCCAAATGGTTACATATTTTAAGCATTACAGTTTTCTTCGCATTGTCAGCATTCCACCATGGCGCTTGAGAAAACTATGATGGCATATCCATCCATAGCCACACCACATTTGCCACCTCCGATCTACGCTTGGTTTGCCAAAACAAACATTTTCCCTGACGCTCATGAGTGCTCTGGTAGCGCCTTTGTTTGCATCTTCTCGTGTACCAACAATGGTCTTCCGTGAACTGAAACGTGCACTGCGTTGCGTTGCCATTGCGGCATCTCTCCTTTCTCGTGGACACCATGTCTCCTATCTCCAGTCTGGGCAATAAAAGAAGCTCTCAAGTTCACTAGACTAAATGAAAGCAGAGCAGCTCGACAATAGAATACCATGAATGGCGAACTCCCATTCTTCTGGCCGCTCAATTCGTGTTTCAAGTTCACCGCCCACCTCCGGCCATTGAATGATTGATGCGATGTGAAATTGAGCTGTTGACGTTGGGATCCTCATCTTACAAGCTAGGTTCCTTTTTCTAGCTTGCCCTTCCATCTAACCGCCCCTGTCAACCAACATTCTGAGCCAGGATCCCTGACCAGGGGGACCCCGACCAGGGGGACCTCGTTGCCAAGCACTACCCGCACCTACGCAGGGTTAAGGGCCCTGCCCTGGTATTCACAAGGGCAGGTGAGTGCCGTGGCAGAGAGGCTCTGCTTGATGCCGCGGCGTCTGTCTAAATCTCGGCACACTGCTCGTGCAAATACTCCAAACCTCTTGCAGTACCAATCGCCACCCTGTACCTCGCCGACCACGGCAACGTCTCCGCCGCACCACCACCACCACCTCCCCCGTGAAGCCGGCCGGAGAGGCACCCGAGCCGGAGAACGGGAACACTAGGTGCTCGCCGCCGTCGACGCCGACGCCGACGAGCCGCGCGATGTTGGGGTGGCTGACGTTGACCACGTGCCCGAGCTCGGCGAGGAACCCCTCCATCCGGTCCCGGCCCTGCGCCGCCGTCAGCCGCTTCACCGCCACCAGCTCGCCGCCGGGGAGGCTGCCGCGGTACACCTTCGCGAACCCGCCGCGGCCCACCACGTTGTCGCGGCTGAAGTTGCCCGTGGCTTTTTTTAGCTCGGCGAGGGAGAAGGTGCGGAGGGAAGGTTTCAGGACGCAGAACTCGTGCACCTCGACGGCGTCGGGGAGGTCCGGGCGGCGCAGGCTCAGGCAGCGCAACGCCGACGACATTGTTGGGCGGAGTGAGGGGAGCCGGCGCTTGGAGCGGGAACGCCACGCCTCCGCCACCGCCTTCCACGGCGGCGGCCCGCCGTCGGGCCGCCGCGACGCCGCCGTCGGTGGTGGTGGTGATTGTGCCTGCGGCGACGTCGACGGTGGGTCGTCGGTGTACGTGGCCGTGAACGACGGCGTCGCCGCCGCCGTGCTGCTCGTGTTCGTCGTGGTGCTGTGGCTTGTCGTTGTGCAGCCGTCGAGGACGCACCTTGGGGAGATGGACTCGTCGCTGTTCCACCGCGACGGCGTGCCGACGCTATTCTTGCGCGACATCGTCTCCTCCTTGAGGAGAAACTACTCCCCTTGTCCAGAGATCAAACCTTCATTTGGCGTGCAGAAAAGTTTGAACAAATCAATATCAGGAACAAAGAGATGTTTGCTTCGTATTTTCTCTAGATTACGGGATGGAATTAACATTGGAATTGCCCTGTTCCCAGAAAGGGGAAAAATAGAATTGCTCTTATTTCTGAACAAGTATGCGGCTGCCAAAACAGATGACGCGACCTCGAGATCTCGCTGTGCATGTTAAATTTTGGGGAATTTCGGATGAAAAACTGAATTGCTAGCCTGCTACAAACTTTACCTTTCTAGGTGACAAGAGATCAGGCACCGATCTTACACCTCCATCATCCTATAATTCTTGAACATTCCATCGGTGATCACTTTGCCGAGGAAACGTAATCTGGGGGCAACTCGATCCAAGAAACCTTGGTGTGAAATTCCAAATTTTCTGGGTGCTTCTGGACGCCAAGGATATTTTCTTTTCGATTTTTGGGGAATGGCAATCTTGTGTTTGCACATGCATGGAACAGGGGAGCCTTGCCAGCCCAGGCGTTTTGGCGCGAGTTCTGCGCTAGGCCTCATGTCGGGCTGAAGTTGTAAGTCTGGACATTTCTAGGTTGGCACACGATTGCCAAAAACGAGAATTAAAAAAAAAGCAATAAATTATTTAGGCTGTTCGGCATGCTGCAGCTGTAGAAAAATAACTGCGAATACTGTAGCTGCTGCTGAAAACACTGTAGATGCTGTTAAAAAAATAACTACGAACACTGTAGCTGATGCAAAGCAGCGAGACGAACATGCTACTAAATTGTTTTTCACGTTCGATAGTGCAAAGCTAGAGCGAACAAGACCCTGGTGCTGCAGGTCACATGTGATTTTCAAACACTATTCCAGTAAGCACAGGCTATTGTCAAGTAAAAGAATCATTTTTTACCCTGGTGCACTGGCACCAGGGACAGTGAACGTGGCTTCGCGACTGCTTGAAACTGATCTATATTCGTCTGTATAATCTCTGATCAACAAGGAACGCATTGCCCCATCGGCTTGAAGAATCATACTTCCATGTAAGATCCAAAGCTTTGCTCATTGCATAATGGAAGATTTCTACTCATAGACTCATAGTTGCATGCTAAAGACATGCCACTATGTCAGGGACATGCTCTGATGGGTTGACTGTGATAAGGGCGAAGACTCGGTGGGCCGTGGGCCATGCGCATACTGGGCTGAGTTTCCTGGACGTGGAGTACAATAGAGCAGCAGCGCCAATGGGCCGTGGGCCATGCGCATAATGAACGCCAGCTGGCTTGCATCCTGACAGGGATGGCCCGCTCCGGAATGCGAGACAGCGAGAGAGAGAGAGCAAGCAGGTCAGAGCAGCGGCAGACAGATGCCAGGGCAGCAGACATTGGTTTCAGCTCACGGGTTGTGAGTGCCCTTCTGCACTCCAGTCTGCAACTTCCTTTTCCATTCGAGACAGGGAGTTTAGGAGGATACAGTAGAAATTAGGAAAAAAGACAATTAGATGATGGCTGCAGTTTGCAAGGTTCAAGATAATCCATTTGCTATCTCTGTGTCTGCAGCTTCCTTTTTGGCAGCGAGGAGTGGAACGGGCATAACTGGAATGACTCATATATTTCAACAGTAATAGGACACATCTTCTGGTCAGTCATACTTTTATCCCTGCTCACTCACACCAATCTAGATGTTAACTGAATTTGACGCGAAAAGCATGACAAAACAGATTACAGTCGTCGTATAAAGCACGCATCTCTCTGCATATACGTGCATCCATATGTTCTTCAGTCAGGCTATCATCTCCATTACTCCGTATATGCTTCTTGTATGCACACCCTTATACTAGTTGTGCTCTAGTTCACCGGTGAGATGTTTGAGGAAACCAAACATACGGTGAACTCCATATGTGTATTATTTTTATTCTGAAAGCGAGTAAGGTGGTTGGGTCCCGGATAGAATGAAGCTTATTTGCCGTTGGTTGTAAATTGCATTGCGGAGCTGAGAAATGAAGTGAACCAGATCGCCGCCCAAAGGACGGCACGCCGCCTTTGCCCAGGGTGATGCATGAGCCTTAGAGATTTGAGCTTTCCAACAACAAAATTAGGTACCGCAGAAGTGGAGCATGTAAATATGAAAAGTTACTAGGACTGGTGACAAGTACTAGAAGAGATCTCATCGGAGAACATTAGGAAGAACTTGAAAGGATTGGATGAAAGTAGTGGAACTAGAAAACTAGGCGATCGCCTAAGAAACACTGCTGGGAACCAACACGAGCAAACTGATTGTTCCTGTTTATAATACTGCAGATCGCCCTTTTACAAGAAACTTTTACTACTGCATCTTCGCTGTGATGTACTACTGGTGTAGTCCTAGCTATTGTAGTAGCCGGTAAGTATGCGAGTATTACCTATTGCTTGCTCACATGTTTTCTTTTTTTTTTGGTCTAAGTTGAAAAGTAGTAACCTGAAAACTCGGTGTTACTTGCCATGAAACTCGCTTTATCTTCAGGAGGCTAACGGTGGCGTTCGCTGAACCGAAGGTGGCATCGCATTGAAGGGTTGCCACAGCAGGCAAACACCTCTGCATTGTGATTCTCAATGCCGGGATAAGCTGTTCAACGTGAATTAAATGCTTGCACAAATGCCCCTGCTTTCGATTACAAAATATTAATAATTTGGACCGCGGTAAGTACATAGGTCCTTGACTTGGTTCATGACTTTCGCTTTCGGTGGGGTAGTAGCGCGAACAGAACACGCCCCAGCCACCGCGACCTCTGCCCGACCCCTCTTGTTGCTAGCTCCAGGTCCGGCGCCGACCTCTGCCCGGCCCCTCTTGTTGCTCCATGGTCGGCGGCCTGCCGTATCAGCTTTTCCGTGAACACGCTGCCGTATCAAGCATGGCCGGCGAGCGACGCGGCGAGCATGTCGCGCTGGCCGCGGCGCAGTTACTGCACGGCGAAAGCATGGTCGGAGACGTAGATGAAATGGCGTCCCTGCCGCGCCACTGCGTCCAGGGCGCGGCACAGCTCCGGCTAGCCAACGATGCTGGCCGGCGGCGGTCTTCCTGGCCTTCGTGGTTCGTGCTCTGCGCCTCTGCCTCTACATCGTCTTCTGCGCCAAAGAGGCCACCGCGGCGGGGCTCTGGCGTGACGACGCTGCGGCGACTTGGCCTCACCGATCGTTGGGGCGAGCGTTCAACTGCAGCCACGACAACGCAGTGCAATGCGGGCTTCAGTTCAGTGAAGACGGCAAAGAAAGCAGAGGCCCGAGTTTGCCAGAGGCCATAGCACAGCACGTTGCCTGAAAAAAAAAAAAAAGGCAAGTCGGAGAGAAAATGAGGCACAGCGAGTCAGAGATTGAGTCGCGCTTCTTCATCCCGCAAAACGGACCGTCTTGTGGCCTGGGAGCCGTGGATGACGCTAGCCGGGACTACACGACGTTGTATGTGTGGAAAAGCCCCTCTGCTTCGCCACTACGGATGCTGGAAGCGAAGCATGTAAAGACAGAGTACCGAAACCCGAAGATGACCGTGCTACTGCATCCAGTGTCTGCCACCACATAGCCTGCATGACATGAATGGAAGTTCATGGGCCCATCCACAACAAGGCCAAGAATACAGTGGCATTAGACGCCAGCTTGCTCCCTGCATTAACAATCAGGCTGTAATTAAATCACATTTCCCTTCTTTCCCGAGCTTGATATTCAACAGACAACGAAATAAGCAGATTGCCCCTGCTCCAGGCAACATGATTGTCTAAGAAAGCAAATAGTTTCAGGTAGCAGAATAATACGAGTTTAAGGGCTCTGTACTCCGAAATACACACAATCGTACCTTATTACAATAACAAAACAGAGTAGCACAAATCTTATTAAAATGTTTGAACAAACTGACAAGATCTGAAACCATTGGACAATGCAAAGCATGTTGCTACGTCTCCGTCATGTTTGTAAAACATCTTAATCATTGTTGAGCCATCTTCACCGTACATCCAATTGCTGAAGCTAGGACTAGAATGAAAGCCAAGCGGTTTCCTGAAGAACAAATGCATATCAGACTTAAATTTCACATATTTTTGTTGAACCAATTTGATAAGGAATCGGTGTCAGAATATCTCTGTATCACAGCTAAAAACCAATATTTTTGGCTGCTACTCTAAACTTGCGCTTGTCATAGAAGATCTATCATTATATGTTGTATGTATATGCATATGTAAAACCTTGTCGAAAGTATAGTGGTAGATCGTACTTAATATAGCATCAACAAATGCAAACGTGCATATATGTATTTGCTGGTTCACAAGCAGTCGGAGTTCATGTGCGCATATTGCTTATACTACCTTTGCTTTGTATGTCACCAACACTCGCAGTGTTTATGTTGATGCCAGTTCGGATAATGAATAGTGAACTCGTCAATTTTTTTTTTTTTAAAAAGTTGCGAAACATATAAACAGAATTCACATAATTGAATTATGTAATTCAGAACTAGTAAGACTTCCATGTACGACGACTGAAAGTTGCAATACCCTCCAGAAGCCTACCGAACTTGCCCAGACGAGAACAGAGTTCATTCAGCAAGCTACAATACTGAACATTATTGACTGCCTACTGAACGAGCAGACAAAACAAAAATGCAATGGATGAAACTGGACGAGGGAGCAGAGAGAGTACGCACGTGCATTTGCATGCAGTTTCAAACTGAATCGATTAAGGAGTTAACAGCGCCTAATTTTCCTATTCCTTCATCAGCCGTCGCCTCTCCCTCCTGCTGCTTCTTAAGTTCTTCTGTTGGAACCTTGTCGTCTTCCTGCCCCTGGAAATTTTGGGGATTAAGAAAAATAAAAATTAGAGCTAGCAATCCACATGCGTCCTGCTGGAAATCAAAATATTAACTGTCGGGAATCACAAATCAATCAGTGTACCTTCTCATTCTGGACAGCTGAGATCATTTCGTGCTCCTTCCGTCTCCGCATTTCAAGGGTGGGGCGGTTCGGATGGACCTTGGTGGCTTTTCTCAGCGCAGCCTCCGCTTCCTCCACCTCAGCAGCAGATGCACCTGAACAGTCAAGTTCCACTTCGACTCTCTCAAGGGACTGGAGATACTGCAAGCAGATATTAACACAGTCACCGTTGCCATCCTTTAAGGCCCGCACGAATATCCGACTCCAAAGAACCTCGAGGTTCGGCATCACGGCAGACGGTGGTACGCTGCAGTCATGTTTGCCAGAGCCAAAGGGCATAGCACCGATTCCACTCCATATATGAAATGAAACGCTCGAGTCTTCCTGTTGAATTTGGGGAAAATTGGAGCTTCACTCTCTCCACACTCTCCACTCTCCATTATATTCATCAGTTTGCATTTAGGTCCCTTACATTTTGCATATTACATCAACACTTCTCCTCAAGATGGGCTAAATATATTCAACATGCCCATCTTGTTACATGACAACTCAATATCCTTAGGACCTAGACCTTTGGTGAGACAATCAGCTAGTTGATTACGAGACTTCACATACTCTAGCTTCAAAGCACCACTATCCATCTTCTCCTTGATGAAGAATCTATCAATCTCCACATGCTTCATTCGGTCAAACTGAACGGGATTATTTGCAATGTTGATTGCTGCTACATTGTCACAATGTAGTTCCATAGTCTCATTCCTCAACACCCGAAGCTCCTTCAAAAGACCTTTTACCCACATCATTTCACATAGAGCCAATGCCATGGCTCTATACTCCGCCTCCGCCGTAGACCTAGACACCACGGCTTGCTTCTTGCTTCGCCATGAAACAAGATTACCTCCCACAAACACACAATGTCCTGATGTGGATCTCCTGTCATCCCTACTACTTGCCCAATCTGCATCACAATAACCTTCCACATTCAAATGTTGGTTTGCTCTAAACCAAAGCCCCTTTCCAGAAGTTCCCTTCAAATACCTCAGTATTTGATAAACCACCTCCATGTGTCCACTTCTAGGATCATGCATGTACCTACTCACCACACTCACTGCATATGAAATATCAGGTCTTGTATGGCAAAGGTAAATCAATCGACCAACTAGGCTTTGATATCTTTCCTTATCAACTGGAACACCTGACTGAGCACATATTTGGTGATTTCTATCAATGGGTGAACCACAAGGACGACACCCCAACATTCCAGTTTCTGTCAATAGATCAAGGACATACTTCCTCTGGGATAGAATAATTCCCCTAGGTGACCTCGCAATTTCAATCCCAAGGAAATATCGAAGGGGTCCAAGATCTTTTACCTCAAAGGCTCTCCCTAGCCTTAGCTTCAAGTCTTTGATCTCCTCCACATCATCTCCAGTGATCACTATATCATCAACATAAACGGCCAAAATAGTGATACAAGAACCTTTGTGTTTGTAAAACACTGTGTGATCTCCATTGCATTGAGAGTAACCCATATCACACACTGCTCGCCTGAATCTATCAAACCATGCACGTGGTGACTGCTTCAAACCATAAAGGGACTTTTTCAGTTTGCACACCTTGCCTATGGTTTGTTCATTTGCAAATCCAGGCGGAATCTCCATATACACCTCCTCTTGCAAGTCACCATGAAGAAATGCATTTTTCACATCCAACTGATGAAGAGGCCAACCAAAGTTGGCTGCACATGAGATCAAAGTCCTAACTGTGCCCATTCTTGCCACAGGTGCAAACGTTTCATCATAGTCAATTCCATACGTCTGACTATATCCCTTCGCCACTAATCTTGCCTTGTACCTTTCTACCTTTCCTTCCGGGGTCTGTTTCACTGTGAAGACCCATTTGCATCCCACTGCCTTCTTTCCTTCTGGAAGACGAACAAGCTCCCATGTCTTGTTCTTTTGAATAGCACTCAACTCCTCTTTCATTGCATCCTTCCACTTTGGATCTTGTTTAGCACACCTCCAGTCCTTCGGAATAGACACTGTTTGTAATGATGCAACAAATGTCCTATATGCAGGTGAGATACTAGAATATGAAAGGTAATTGGCAATGTCAGACTCATCAAAACCATAACGAGGAGGAGGTTTTCCAGCATTAGGTCTAGGATCTCTACGCTGTGCAATAGGCAAGTCTAGATGATCAGGAGTGGGAGAGATATTACCAGTTGGAGTCGGTACGGTTGAAGGAGAGGGGTCCAAGGATGGGATTGGGACTGGAGTATCAGATACTTCTTCAGGTTGTGGCTGCTCCCCCTGCTTTCTAGTCCGCTTTCGCTCATACACAATGATTTGTTTCTCCCCCTGCTTATCATTCTTCTTGTCTTCCATACTTCTAGTGGGACAAGGAATTGTCCCGACAACCACCACCTCATTGTCATCACAATCATCAACTACTTCATTTTCCTCATCAACCACCTCATTCTCATTGGCATCACTATCCAATGTCTCAGCAGCCCCATCCGTACGAGTTGTTATTGGAACTGGAATGGTTCCAATAATTACCTCTCCCTGAGTAGCACTGCCATCATTGTCATTACCCTTTCCACATTCATTCTCCCTCTCTCTACTGTCACGTTCCGTGACTGGAGAGAACTCCTCAAGGAACTGATTAAGATCACCATTCCCTGTGTAGTAAGGTTCGAATTCCCGAAATGTCATATCCATACTCACAAACAACCTTCGTCCAACAGGGTCCCAACACTTGTATCCCTTCTGATTAGGAGCATACCCAACAAATATACACTTAACTGCTTGAGGATCCAACTTGCCCACGGAAGTTCGATGATCCCTTACAAAGCAAACACAACCAAACACTTTGGGTGGGACTCTAAACTCTTGCCGTCCTGTCAAGAGCTCAAATGGTGACTTCATACCAAGTATTCTAGAGGGCATGCGATTGATGAGATATACGGCTGTCATCACCGCTTCACTCCACAAATACTTAGGCACATTCATTTGAAACATGAGGGATCTTGCTACCTCCAATAGGTGACGATTCTTTCTCTCAGCTACACCATTCTGAGGTGGAGTGCCAGGACAAGTGGTTTGATGAATAATCCCTTGATTTGAAGTGTATGATTGAAATTCATTATTCACATACTCTGTTCCATTGTCAGAACGAATAATTCGGACTTTTGCATTGAACTGATTACTAACCAACTTATGAAAGTCTTGGAAACACTTAGCCACCTCACTCTTATGCTTGAGCATATAAATCCAAGTCATACGGGTATAGCAATCAATGAAGGTGACAAATGATTTAGCACCACTCACAGAAGTAACTGGGCAGGGACCCCAAACATCAGAGTGTATCAACATAAAAGGTTCACAACTTCGAAGACCAATACTAGGATAGGTAGATCTCGTATGCTTTCCAAACTCACATGCATCACACACAAGCCTACTCCTGTCCACCCCTTTAAATGATTCTGGGTATAACTTACTTAGAGTGTCAAATGATGGATGTCCCAACCGACAATGAAGTAACACAATTTTCCTCTCAGCTTCTCTTGCATCTGCAACCATTGCCAACTCCTCATGATTGATGAACCACAACCCATTACGCCTGACTCCAGTCCCAATCCTTCTCCCAGTTCCTCTCTCCTGAAAAACACAAGAGGTTTCATCAAAAGTTACTGTGCACTTATATTGGTCAATTATGGAACCAACAGATAGGAGATTCACTGGAAATGAAGGAACATGCAAGACAGATGCAAGGCTAAGAAAGGGCGTGCACTCTACAGATCCTACACCATGGACAGGCTGAGATGTGCCATCTGCAGTTTGAACGGATTCAGAGTGTGAATATGGACTATATGTTATGAAAGAGTTAGATATGCCAGTAACATGTTTGGATGCTCCTGAGTCTATGATCCACTCTACTTGATGCCTACATGTGGATGCAAGTGCCTGTGCCTGAGTACCTCCGTCCACATGGACGTAGTTGGCAATGTTACCGAAGTGACTGATGGGTGCTCCCATCTCCGCAACCGCAGCTGCATATCTTGCTTTCATCTTCCTCACCAGATTTACTCCAACAGACATATCATCCGACATGACGGATAAGAGCAGTGTCTCCAACATGCCGACCTTTACCTCAAATCGCTTTACTAACTCAACTTTTTTCACACTCAATTCTCTACTCTTCTCATTAATTTTAACATCCGAAGCCTCCAACTCAACGAGCCATTTGGCCGCAGCCCTTACCTCCATTGAACTTATCACACATTCCTTTACTAAACTCATCACATCTTTGTAACAAGTGAGTCACCCTCACAACAATATGCTCCTGCCGCAGCCTCATCCATCTTCATCTTCACTTTCAACTCAACTGGAAGCTACCCTCTTTCCAGATGATTTGGAACTCTATCGAACAGTCTGGAAGTCCAAAACTAAATACCCTGTACCAGACAGTCCGGACTCCAACCGGATAGTCCGGGGCTTCAACAGAGGACGCCCACCGGACAATCCGGACTCCAGCCGGACAGTCCAGGCTTAAACAGAGGAGGCCCACCGGACAGTCCGGTAACGCCCCGGATAGTCCGGGACTGGAACGAACTTCTTCCTCCTCCTCTTGTCGCAACTCACTTCTCTCTTCTCCACTCCTACACAGCCACACTCGCCAGCTCACCCAACGCGCAGCACCACGAGGCTCAGTTCCCCATCTCCTCTCCTTCCTCCTTTTTTCTTTTCTCTCTCCGCAATCTCAAATCCACGGGAGCAACAGCAACAAATCCTTGGCAGCAGCTCAGGCCACCACCGAGCTACAGCCACACACCACAAACTCCCAAGCAAAGGCAATTTCTTTTCCTTCTTCACTCCGAATCGAGCAGCACAACCGCAGCCATCTCTTCTTCTCTTTCTTTTCTTTTCTCCTTTTTCTTCTCTGGCCTGACGCAGCAACAACACTGCACTTCACCGGCCACACACCAGCTCCACGAGAACCAAATTGCCCCCAATCCGCACCTCAGCACCGCATGCTGCATCCAGCGCTCATGAGGAAGCCCCGCGCACCAGCCTTCTCCAGCCACGCGCGTCCGCCGCGAGGTCGCGGCCCGAGCACGTCCACGGCGCAGCACCTGCTCCCGGGCTCCGCGCGCCAAGCTCGCACCGCCGAGCGCGTCTCGCCCGCGCGACGCACCTGCGCGCCGAGCTCGCGCGTCAGCCTCCGCGCCGCAGCAGACGCCCGCGCGCCGTCGTGCCCGCACGCACCCGCTTGCCGCCGCGCCACTCACGCACTCGTCGCCGGCACGGCTTCTCCACGAACGCCGGTAACCCTAGCTCTGTATACCATGTTGAATTTGGGGAAAATTGGAGCTTCACTCTCTCCACACTCTCCACTCTCCATTATATTCATCAGTTTGCATTTAGGTCCCTTACATTTTGCATATTACATCAACACTTCCTCCTTACACTGAAACTGGATCATTGACGAAGGTATCTTACAGAATCTCAGCTTCTGGAAGTACCCATTACCAGCGCTAATATTAATCACCGTTGCCGTGGACTTTGTCACCAGTTCAAGATAACTGAGGTCAGGCAACCTTGCGAGGAACTCCAGGCCCTTCTGATCCATTGTATCCACAGACAGGATCAAGCGGGCGAGGTGGGGAAGATGTGCGGCACTAATGCACGACGGCAGCCAAGAAAACGAGAAGCCTTCTAGATCCAGACTTCGGAGATGTTGTGGGAGGACAAAGCCTGCTTCTCCCCACATGTTTGTTCTGGCAACTGCATCTAACTCATTAGCGGGGTTAAAAAGAAAGTTTTGAAGTTTGTGCAGCTTTCGGAGGGATAACACGAAATCTCTCTCCATGTCATCATCCATTACTATACCAATCCCGATCCACAACACCCTCACTTTCCTCAGGCTACCCAGTGCCTTCAAAAAGGCCCTAGCGTTGCCATCAGAAGAATCCAAACAAACTCGCAGCTCCTCAAGGGACGCTAGCTTTCCAATCCAATGTGGCGCCGCTGTCATCCAATAATTACCACGTAGGCACACTAGCTGAGTTAGTCGACTGATGCTGGGTGTCAACTGTGTTATTTCTGAACCTTCAAAATTCAATGTTTGCAAAAGCTTAAGAGCTCCAATTTCATTTGGAAGGTCTTCGACATTTGTCTTTCCTATCCCGAGGTACCTCAAGTGAAGTAAACTCCCTAGATGAACTAGATGAGAAGACCTCACATTAATGCAATCTTGCATATCAAAGACACGTAAATGTTTGAAGCTTGAAAGTGGTGCCAACTTATCACCATCACCCTTGCTGATAATAAACGATCGCAATTGTGGCATGCCCACCATGCTAGCATCAGCAGTGTGCTCCAATGTAGTATTATGTTGCGCTAACCTGCGTGTGCTGCTGGGTAGAGTTGACACCGAGCCTCTGTCATAATCAATTATAGTGACAAAATTTTCTTTCGATGACAAGGAACAGATAAGGTCAAGTACCATATCATGAACACGACAAGTGTATACCATGCCATTCCATTCAGATTCTATAGCTTGGATCATGCTTCTATTTACAAGATCACTGAAGTATCTCTCGCCGAGCTCAAATAAACTAATTCCTTGTGGCTCTTGAATAAAACCTTCAGCTATCCATTTCCATATCAAAGAATCTTTATGAATGATGCTGTCTTCTGGGAATACACTAAGATACAATAAGCAAGTCCTTAGATAAGAAGGCATGTCATAATAGCTAAAAGACAGTATCTTCATTGTATTCTTCATAGTATTCTCCACTTGTTCGTTCATTTTCTTGCCAAAACCAATAGATGTGAAAACATCAGACCATTTCTCCCTTGCTTTTCCCGACAACAAACTAGCCATTGTGATTATAGCTAATGGTATACCACCACACCTTTTCAGAAATTTATTGCTTATCTCATCAGACTGGTCATTGAGGCATTTCTTTTCATCACCAAATATCCTTGCATAGAATAGCTTTTTGGAGTTATCATCTGAAAGTGGCTGAATCTTGTAAACCTCATCACCGATTTTTTCTGCAACTGTAGAGTTCCGAGTAGTAATGATTATTCTACTTCCACTATTCTCAGGCAGAGCCAATTCAATTGCTTCTTTCCAAGATTCATTCTCCCATAGGTCATCAATGACAATGAAATACCTATCCCGTGAAAGTGACAAAGTCAGAAAAATTGTATGAAACATCTATAAGAGTCATGCCCAAATTCCTTTTACATAATTTCTGATGTTCAGAACTTTTCGAAGCAGCAATCAAACAATCAAAATTTGTTTTACTTGTATACATGACGGCCTCATATAACACCACAAAATAATGTTTAATTATACACTAGATACAGTTTTGTTAAAAACTAAAGCTAAAAGTTGTATATGTTTGTAGTAAAGTGCACATGGAAATGTATCTTTCTAGCATTGAACTGAAAATAATTAGGAAACTATAATCTTATCCATTACCACAAGTAATTGTGAAACAAACTACCACAAGTAAAATGCCACTACCACAAGTAATTTCCAAAGTAATTGTGAAACAAACTACCACAAGTAAAATGCCATCCATAAGTCTAAACTATTGAGGGGTGATGCATACCTCTTGTTCACAAGGAATTCTCGGATATCGTCGATGAGTTGTCTTTCATCTTTGTTCTTGGTATGAATGTTGGCATACTTGTTCTTGTCAAGTTCATAGAGAATATCCATGAGCACTTTTCTCAAGCTAGGATTCCGACCAACAGGAACAAATGCCCCGCATTCAAAATCTGCTTTCAGCTTGTTGTAAACTGCTTTCGCAAGAGTGGTTTTGCCAAGCCCTCCGGTTCCCACAATAGAGACAATCTTCTTTGGGCTGGCCACATCATCCCCACGAGCAGTCAGCATGGATACGAGTTTCTTGCTTGGCTCTTCAATTCCGACCAAGCTTGCAACTTGTTTGTACATAGCATTGAGGCGAGGATCAATACTCGGTGTTGTTGCGGAAGATTTCACCATAAGGTCGTCGATCTTGTACCTAGAACGACGGTCAGCCACCTCCTCGAGCTTCTTCATGATATCCTGGATTGCACTACCAACGTCATGGCGTGCCTTCCCTTTGCTGAAACTGAACACGTTGGCCATCTTGTTCACGGTGCGCTTCAGCTTGCTCCGGCCGGACGGTCCGCACCCCTCCACGCGCACGAGGAAGGTGTCGATGGTATCCTCCATGTCGTAGGATGCCTCCCTGATTTCACTTGCCCACTCCTGGACCTGCTCGTCGAGCTGGTCCCATGGCACATCGGATACCTTGCTGAGGAAGGCGTGGATGTGCTTCAGCTCCTTTGAGAGAGAGTCGACATTCTTCTTGACGCCTCTCTGTAACTTGTATTCATCACCGAGCAGCTGGAGCAGCTTGGGGATCACGCTTCCCACTGCCCCCACCACCAGATTCATGCTGCTTCACTCCTTTAGCTTCGTTGCTTTGATTCAGATATGAGTGAAGGTGGAGCCATGGGGTCGCTTGCAAGCTAGCGTTGTGCACATTCTAGCTAGCAGCAGTGGTGGTGATGTGTGTAGCAGAATACAATGGACTACACTCAGTTTGACCGTGATGTGACCTTGGTAGTTGCGACGACCGTAACCTACGCTCCTATACCACGTGCACTCACGCGATGCCGCCCACTGTCACTACCTCGATTGTATGCATGCCAGTATATATTTTGGAAAGCCGTATGCCGCCCACTGTCACATTTTAGTTCTTTAGAGTTCACCATGCATATACGTCCACTTTTGTCTTCTGCTCTGCCTCGTGCAATCACGTGAGGCAGCGCGTGCCTATGTGATGCTCTCGAAGTGGCCCTCGATTGCATGCATGTCTCACCGGTCAGGATGCTGGTGGGTCGACCCATCGACTGATCCATGAGACCACCCAGCGTCATTGCTGTGGGTACGTAATGGGTCGGCTTGACCCACCCCAAACGCTGACCCATGCATGAAACCTTTTGCGTGACCCAAAATCCACATCGCTAGCGGAGCAGACGACCATGCAGACCAGGGCATAAGAGGACCGCTGCTGGCGGCGGAACGGCGCGCGGCCTCCGCGTTGGGGGAGGAGGCGGTTCACGGAGATGACGTACGGCGTGCGGTGTGTACCGCTGCCTCGCCGCAACAAGAGCGAGGGGGAAGACGGCGTCAGCCAAGAAGAAGCGGAGCTGGAAGTCGTCCGAGTCGGTCACCGCAGAGGAGATGCCGATTTCATTGGGCCCGCTGGGTTACCCATCGACCCATCCTGCGAATCCAGCTTGACCCATAGTTTTAGTGGGTCGCCCTACAAGGTAATTACACCACGATTCATTTTTTGGGTCATGGGTCATTGGGTCGAACCGCTTAAACCTGCATGACTCAACGGCCGACAAACTTTTTACTCTCGCTATTTCTTTACACCCTACCATATGTATTCCCTAAAAAGAAAAATGCAATCCAAGTACATCACTTTTGTATATTATTTTTGCATCTGCCGCACCTCAAAAGCAGTGGAAAGCTGAGCTGCCTTTCGTACTAATCAATTCCTTGATCGACGATTAGCATAGTCTAGTGTAAGGTAGCCGAGGTACTCACGCGAGCGCGTAAGTTTCCTACTCCGGAACGGTGATGCCGGCATGCAAGCGGAGGCTGAAACTTTTCCCATTGCCCAACATGTGTTTGTTTACCTTGAATAAAACATTAACATTATATATTTCATTTCAATCATATTAGCATTATAGTTTATCCTTTTATTCTCATAGGTTTAGTGAACATGGCAAAGCCACATTGTTCATCTTTTCAAGCAAAGCCACTACTTGAGGGGAGTGATTAACCAGTGCATCAAGGCGCACAAGTGAACAACCCCAGAAAATGTTTCAGGGGTCGGTACCTTAAAATGTTTTAAAGCATCTTTCTTAATTTTTTCTTTGGAGAAACAAGTACTAGCAGCATATCACAGTGCATGCTATTTCTCTTTGGAGAGACAAGTATAATCGCCGAACAGCTGGGGGGAGACAACGCGGAGCAGGAGTAACGATGGCATTGGCCCGTGGCAGGGCTGGGGTCAACGCATCGCAGGAAATCGCGCGGAGATGGCCCAAACGCACGTCGCAGCAGTTCGCAGGTTCCTGCTGTGCTGGCCGGTTAAGCCGATGACTGGGCTTCCGATGGGCCGCCGCGGCCCGCGGGTCTCGCCCTCTTGACCGTAGTGGCGACCGACCCAGTCGCACAAGTATAACCTGCTGTGCTGGCTGACGTCGAATGGGGGAGCACCCAATCTTTCCGTTTCTCCGCTGGCCGCCAAAGCTCTCGGGGCCAGCTGCTGGCTCCGTTCGGTTCGTCGGCGCGGTGGCGATCTCGTGGTCGCTTTCTCTAGAAACGGAGGGCAGGCAAAGGAGATGGCCGTGACGGCAAGGATGGTCGCCAGTGACGGTCCTTCTGACCTCGTGCTCTGCCTCTACGTCGTCCTTCCTCTGCGTCAAAGCGGTTCCACGGCGGGGCTATGGCATGACGGCGTGGTGCTACGAGTGGGGACTGGACGACAAGTCCATGGCGAAAGGGAGGAGCTGGCCGTGCTGCCGTCCAGGCATGGTTTCCTCGTTGACTGCGCGAGAGCAGAGCGTGACGCAGGTGAGTGCCGTGGCACAGGCTCTGCTTGGTGCCGCGGCGTCTCTCAAGCTGTTGGGCTAGTTGAGATGCGGTTTAGTGCTGTGTGTGATGCGGCAGAAGCATGTAAACTTGGATAAATAATCTTCACCTGCCACCGTAAACATTCAAAACCTACATCGGCCGCGCAATGTACATATCTACGGTACAAGACCATGGTAGGAAACTGGACCAAAATGGTTCAACAGACTCAACTAATAGGTTGCCCATGGCTGGACGCTTCAGTGTATCCACCACACGTAGCACACACGTCATGGATGTCTTATTTTTTTACATCTCAATTCGTCTCCGCGTAAATTAAATTTCTATCTGTGTCCACAGCTGCTGGCACTCTACATGCAAGTGGTTTTTTTTAACGCCCGCAGAAACAATAGCTTTACAAAGATCAGCTGGCAGAAATGGTGCAAATCTGGAAAGCAAAACTAGTGTTCCTCGTGAGCCTTCCTTCTTGATCAGAACCCGTGCAAAGATGATGCAATTCTAAGTCATCCCCGCGGCATCGCCGAAGAATAGAATCAACCGTGCCGCAGATCCGACACTCCCTGTAGAATTAGACTTTGTATAATAGACATAGAGAATGTCCTGATCTGATACCCACGAAGGCCGCACCATGGCAGCACGGCGATGGTCATCTCGTGGTTTCCGGTGCCGTCCCGCGCCACCAGTTAAAACCAAGGCAGTAGGGGGCCATGCCCCCCTCCCCCAATGTCACACCCGGTTTTAAGGCCAAAACCGAATGCTCATCTATATGTGTGCCTAGGATCAAGTTTCACACATATAGGACAAAATAAAGTAACAGTACAACCAATGTCACAAGTAAATCGTATAATTATTACAATAAATGTCTCTAACGACTAAACGAATACAAACGCTAGCGGAAGACTCCCGTTCTTCTTGCCGCTCGATTCGTGTTTCAAGTTCGCCGCCCACCTCTGGCCATTGAGTGATTGATGCCGTGTGAAATCGAGCTGTTGACGTTGCGATCTTCATCTAACAAGCTAGGTTCCTTTTTTGCTTGCCCATCCATGTAACCGCCCCTATCTGTCAACCAACATTCTGAACCAGTTTCCTTTGTAAGCAAATCGTCAAACAGCTGGCGGGCAATCACGCAGAGCAGGAGTAACGATGGCATTAGCGCGTGGCCGGCAGTGGGTGCATGGCTGGGGTCAACGCACGTGGGAGTCGTTCGCAGAAGTCGCCGGAGGCCGCAGCGTGGCTTGGTGTGATTCCAGGTTGCTGCTGGCTTGTTAAGTGCAGGGTACTGCTGCGCTTGTCTGAATCTCTGAAACCTGAACCCTTCTGAAGCATATGCATATGCTTGTTTGAAATTAGTTAACCGCGCGTAAGTCACGACATTTGGGCAGCAGAAATTGGTTAACCTGAACCCTTCGTAATTCATGCTGTATGTATGTCGGCGTTCACAGAACGTGCATGATCAATCTGAAACCCTTCATTCCTGTTCTCGATCGATCGCGGTCTCGAATCTTTTCGCGCTCTGACGGACTTGTGTTGCTCACGCAGCAAGCGCCCGACGAGCAGAACCATGCCTGTACTAGCGCGCGTCTCTCTCGTTCACGCGTTTGAGCTGTAGCACGAACAGAACACGCCGCCGCCGCCATTGGTTCTGCTCTGCTGCATGGCCGGCCTTAACCTGCCCGCCCCTTGCTCCAACTCCAAGGCCTCATATTTTCCAAGAATGGCCAACAGGCGCGCCGCCATACAGCCCGTTGCACCCCGCATCCCGCAGCAAGCAGCCAGCGTCCGCCCGCCCGCCGCAAGCATGACGCTGGCCGAGGCGCAGCGACTGCACGGCGAGAAATCACTACCGGATACGTAGATGAAATGGCGTCCTTGCCGCGCCACAGCGTCCAGGACGCAGCATATCTCCGGCTAGCCAACGGTGTCGCGGCGGAGGCGGCGGCGTCGCGGCGGACGTGGGCGGCCGGCATTCCGGACACCGACCAGGGGTGGTCGCTATTTGAAATAGCGACCGTCCCCGGACCCTGCTACCCGTTGGATCTGTCCCGTGCGGCTACCGGCTAGGATCAGATGACTTGAAGGGTCGTTGCTCCCGCGCGACGGAGAGAGCTGCACGCCGAGAAAACAGAGCAGCCTTGGCGCGGCGGAGGTCGACGGCGTGGTGGGCGTCGACGAGGACGCTGGCTAGCGATCTAGCTGTCGGCTTCTCACGGAACGGCGGGCTGGCGAAGGAGATTGCTGTGACAACGAGGATGGTTGCGTCGGCGACCGTGATGCTGGTCCGCGGCTCCGTGCTCTTCCTCTGGATCGATCGTACGAGTGGGGACAGGACGAGAACTCCATTGATAAAGCTGCCGCGCAGGGAGGTGGGCAAAAGGGAGGAGCTGACCGTGCTGCCTTGGCGCAGGGGACGCGGAGTTTCTAAGCGTGCCAAGAGTTACGGGCCCTCCCGGAGCCTGACGCGCGTCCCGGGCCGCGTACAACTAGGATTCGCTAACCCATCAGACGTGGATGCAATAAGACGCAAAGCACGGAGGCATGGAGCGCAGGCCGATGCGCGCGAGAACGCCGTTCAAATTTTATCGGTCCTCGCGACGGTTCGTGTCGTAGCTGTCGGCGCATGCGTCCACGTATATCCGTCCACCCGGCAGAATCTGAGGAAACCAACATCCCGATCCCTTCCACCGCGCTTGTAACCCCTTGACCTGATAAATGAAATCTCACAAGCTAACGAAAAAACGAAAAAATATACAGCCGAATTTATTGGTGCCTCCACATATTTCGTACACCTAGAAACCCCTTGGCGAATAAACAAAACCCCCAAAAGCTAACTGAAAAAACATACAGGTTAATTCACAAGTGGAGGTGGTTTGATATAGTTCGTACAACCAGAAAGCCGTTGGCCCGATAAATGAAACCCATAAAACAAACCGCAAAAAACATAGAGGCTAATTGACAAGTGCCTCGACATAGTTTGTACACCCAGAAAGCCCTTGGCCCGATAAATGAAACCCCCAAAGGTAACCGCAAAAACATATAGGCTAATTCACAGGTGCCTCATCGTACAACCATAAATCCTTCGGCCCGATAAATGAAACCCCCAAAGCTAAGCGCAAAAAACATAGAGACTAATTCACAGGTGCCTCGACATATCTCGTACAGCCAGAAACCTTTGGCCTGATAAATGAAACCCCCAAAGCTAACCGCAAAAAACATAGAGGCTAATTCACAGGTGCCTCGACATATCTCGTATAACCAGAAACCTTTGGCCTGATAAATGAAACCCCCAAAGCTAACCGTAAAAACATACAGGCTAATTCACAAGTGCCTCAACATATATCGTACAACCAGAAAACCTTTGGCCCGATAAATGAAACCCTCAAAGCTAACCGCAAAAACCATACAGGCTAATTTCCAGGTGCCTTGATATATCTCGTACAACCAGAAACCCTTTGGCCCGATAAATGAAACCCCCAAAGCTAACCAAAAAAACATTCAGGCTAATTTCCAGGTGTCTCGACATATTTCGTACATCCAGAAACCCCTATAGCTATTTATAAATATTTATCTATAGTATCTATATATTTATTTACTTAGAAGTTACTCTTTTATTTCTAAATAATTATAGTTTATTCAAAGTGAAACTTCATTCTTGACCTGTTATAAAAAAAACTATCTTGGATCCATTTGAGCGGTTTTTATCCGTGTGCGGAAATTTTAACGAAGAACTGAAAAACAAAACTCGCAGTCTGCAACCTGCAAAGGCTGCAATGTGAAAGAGCTACTATTTTGTGCTGGCAGCCTACGACCATCACCCTCCATCCCGGCCCCACCTGTTCCCCACATGCGGCAGTCCCAGCGCAAATTCAGATCCACGGTGGCAGCAAGTTAGTCTGCTAAAAGAATTTTTCCGCACAAGCAGACAGCTGGCAACACGAATCTGAATGCTCAATCTACGGCAGGGGTGATGGGCCGTACCTCTTGGCGCGCCTTCTTTACTCCTTCTTATTTGTCTTCTGAGTCCACCTGCGTGCGTCGCGTGTGCCTTGTCTAAAAAATTACGGCGCCGACAGATGGGACCCACCCGCGATTACCACCCCATCCCACCACGTGATTAACACAAAAAAAAAAAACATATGCGCTCTCGGCTTCCTCGCTCTGCCCGTCGCCGTCGCCGCTCCCCTGCCCATCCCAAGGCGCAGGCGCTCTCGGCTCCCCTGCTATGGCCATCGCCGCCGCCGCCCCTCGTTCCCTGCCTGTCCTCTACCCCCGTGTCGAGGCGTGCGTTCTTTGTCGAGGGGACGTGCGGGCAAAACCTAGACGAGGAAGGGGCTGCGAGCTGTGGGCGACGTGGACGAGCGAGTGGGCAAGGCGGCTCCGGTAGATGGGCAAGCGGCAGCTCCAATCCCAGAGGCGGAAAGCGGCAGCGTGGGCAGGCAACTCCTGGAGGTGGCAGGCAAGGTCAAATTCGTTGTTTCGTTTTCCTCCCAATTTTCGTTGTTGGTGTATCTCATTGCGAGTTTCTCAGGGACTCATAAGGTGGAATTTTAATTTGGTTGGATGTTGCCATGTGTAATTGAGAAGATGAGCTATAGCCTATAGGAAATAAGATTAATTTTTTATTGCTCCATCGGACATACTGATTTCAGAGGATTGTTGTGCTAGATGGTATTTAATTTAGACAGTTTCTGAATATTTTTTTATGATTAGGTTTCAAGATTCACTTCCCAAATCCTTTGGTAAGAACCCTGAAACCCCTACAGATTACGGCAGATAGATTAAGGAAATATGAATGCGATTTTGGTAATTAAATTGGAGAAAGGAACGTCCTACTCATTGCTTACTCAACGGCAGTATTTGTTGAGTGCGGCAGCTAGCATCAGCTCTGTTCCATTGGGATTTGTTAAGTTTATGCAGGGTACTTATGTTAACTCATGCATTGGTTTTATGCCTGGAGGTGTTGTATTATTATTATTAATCAGGAGGTTTTGACTTGCAATCTAACAGTGTTTCATGCATTAGACTGCTTGATTGATTTTCAGAGTTGGTTGTTTGTCTTGCAGCTGAAACATGGACCAGAGCAAGCTGAGCAAGCACGGGAGCGGAACTCAGTAGTTGCTGGTTGCAGAGCAGAAGGCCTACCATGAAATTTCAAATAGTACTATCAACATAAAAGATGACCCTGTGTACGTACTTCATCGGTTTTTATGCTCAAAGAATCCTTTAGATCAAATTATATTAGTGCAAACTATTTAATTTTTACTTCATCGGTTGATTGAGGAAGCCATTACTGCAAGCTGTGCTAGATGATAAACAAATGGATTGAAGTTAAAAAGGAAAAAAAAACAACGGTAGCTAGCTAATGTGTTTTCATGAGAAGGCTTGTTGTTGGGAAGAAGGGAGAGAACAAGCTGTGTGAAGTATCATTTATCTATAGGTTCATACTTGCAGCAACTATTTTTGTTTCTTATTTCTTTCAAATGAGGTTCAAGTTTGAAATACAACAACATTTTACAGCAAAGAAGTCAGATATTACCAGTAATAAGAAATCAAGAGCATCGAACAACCATATGAAATAATTCAGAATCATAGCGATTACCAGGATTTTTGCAACAACCAAAAGCCCAAAAAGACCCAATTTTCTAGGCGGTCTTCTGTTATAAAGCATTATAAGTTTGTTTTGGAAATTTAATATAGTGATGGTCACAGCCTGATCAAAATGCTTGGTTCTCACGCCGGATTTCAGTAATGTTATTTTTTCTCTTCTCCGTAATGAATGCCATAAGTGCTGATACATCTGATTCTTATTTGCCATTAATTCAAGTGAGTTTATTTTTCCATTAGAGGTACCTACATTGTGGTTCTGATTCAAGCATTCTGATTTCCGTTGACAGTTGGCATTGCGTTAAATCTCGATTACCATATGAAGTGCTTTGTTTATTTTGTCCTTTTTCCTTTATTTCATATATATGTGTGTGTTCCCTGACTGAGTTGTTTCTCTTACAGCATGAAAAGTTTCCTAGATGCCTGATATCCGATGAACCTGGACGATTAGGTAACCCATGTTTTTTTTTAAAAAAAGTCTCTAATCAGTTGTCACTTTTATCTGATCAATTGCTCACTAAGATCAAAATGTATAGTTCGCTTAATTTTGATCTTAGCATCATGAATATCCAGTATAGTCCAATTTAGTTTGGTAAGGCAATATTTGAAATGTCTTAGCTGAGTAGTAGAGACCAGTAGGGTTTGCCTTTTCTATTTACTTGGTGATTTATCAGCATTACAGAAAATTATTTTAGCTGGCTGTATGTGATTTGCTGAGATCTGCTGTCATATTTGTGCCTTCTGGAAGCTTCTGCTTAATAACTCAAAAAATAAAGATAAGGACAAAAAGTAGTTGATGTAAAAACAGTTTAATATCAACTGTTATCATATTCATTGTAAACAAGCCGTTTTGATTGATCATTGAGAAGTGATGGATTTATTTTTAGGAGTAAACCTTAACTGGCTCTTCAGTAGCTTAGACCAGCAGATAGTGTGGTTTATTTAAAGAGTCAAATATTGACTTTTTGGCGAATCCTCCACTAGGATTGAGATATGGCTTCATAGGGTTTCATCTTCAAATCCTAATTTTGTATAACTGTTTTATCCTTCATACAGAGGCTGGTTATAGATGGTAGCAAGTAAGGGACACTGCATATTGAGGTCAGGAGATAGGTCCTACCACGATGCAGCTACCGAAGGAAGTATGCTAAAAAGCGCACCTCACCAGAGAGGTCTGGGCCATATCAAGGCAAAGCATCGGTTGTAGTTCCTTAGCTGAACTCGCTGGGACATTGAAGGTCAGTGTGTGGTGATCAAACTTGGTTGGGGTACTGGTTTGGTTCTGTGTGGAGCATACTTCTGTTGATAATTTCAGATAGTGTACTACATTGATACGATGTTTTGAGAAATTCTTCTCTATTGTTACTTGTTACTCGCATCAAATGTGTTAGTAGCTTATATTGCATTTAGCTGTCAATGTAAAGGGCAAGTACGAAGTGGAGTACTACAGTGACATGAAGGTCACCAGTGAAAATATTGCAGTGGACCAGTGAAAATATTGAGAACCTTTTATGATAGAAATGGTGCTAGATTATGTAATATCCCATAATCAGGAATAATATATAGATTGTCTTTTCCAATGTCTATCATAATATTTCTTTCAAATATATTGATGACTATTGTTTGTTGTAATTTTTTTTATTAAAGCCCGTGGCAACGCACCGGCATTTTTGCTAGTAGAAACTGATTTTCCTTGGTGCAGGCATGGTTTCCTCATTGACCTCTGTCAAACGAGTGGACAGCGCCTGAGAAGCTGAGACGGTGACCGACCCTACCGCCTGTTCACGAACGGCAGCGGCGGCACGCGATGTTTCCGGTACCTCACTGACCGCAAAAGCTCTCGGGGCTTATCCATGTGTGCCGTCCCTCATATCGGCGGCCATCTGTACGCGCACTGCATTGGGCACCAGGTGTTCGATGCTTTGTCGACATGGATGGACAAGCTCAGAACGTTGGCAGGAGCAGCGAGAGGAATCAACAAGTCAAAACAGCCGTGGAACACACAGATCGGAAAACCAACAGCCGTCGATGCAGTATTGGTATGGTTAGAGCACGAGCTAATATGCCACAGAGCTGACACGTGGATGCAGCAGTTCTGTCTGCGGGAGGCCATGAGCTAGCGCCGCAGCAATCTGACCTGCTCCAGGGCCGGCGCCGACCTGCCGTCTCAGCTAGCTGTTCCATGGACATCAACCCACCACGCGGCGGAGGTCTACGAGGACGCTGGTGGCGATCTCACCGTCGTTTCCTCCATGGACGGCGGGCAGGCAAAGGATTTGCCCTGGACGGCGAGGATTGTTGCGTCGGCGACCACGATGCTGGCCGGCGGCGGTCTTCCTGGCCTTGGTAGTTGGTGCTCTGACTCTACATAGTCCTCTGCGCCAAAGAGGTTACCGCGGCAGGGGTCCGGCGTGACGAAGCTGCGGCGACTTGGCCTCACCGATCGTTGGAGCGACAACTGCAGCCACGACAACGCACTGCAGTGCGGGCTTGAGTTCAGTGAAGATGGCAAACAAAGCAGAGGCCCGAGTTTGCCTTAGCACAGCACTTCGCCTGCAGAAAAGGGTAAGTCGAAGAGCAAAATGAGGCACAGAGATTGCTTCTGCATCCACAAAAACCGACAGCAGAAACGCTAACTGGGACTACACGACGCTGTATGTCCCTGGCCAATAGCACATATGATGCGCTACAGAGGACAGTATGTGTGGAAGAGCCTCTGCTTCGCCACTACAGCTGCAGGGGAACGAAGCATATAAAGACAGTACCGAACCCCCAAGATGGCCGTGCTACTGCATCCAGCATCTGTCACCATAGAACCTGCATGAATGGAAGTTCAACGGCCGATCCACAACAAGGCCAAGAACTTAGAACACAATCACGTTCGTTGCCAGCTTGCTCCTGCATTCCAAGCGTGTGGCCACAGGCTCCGCCAGTCTCAACCGACAAAGAAAAGAAATAAAGCAGATTGCCGCAGCTCAAGGCAACATGATTGTCTAAATAACCAAATAGTTTTAGGTAGTAGAATTATACGAGTTCAATGGCTACATACCCCGAAATACACACAGTCGTACCTTATTACAAAACAGAGTACCACAAATCTTATTAAAATGTTGGTCTCAAAAAAGAAATCTTATTAAAATGTTGTAAAATGTTTGAGCAAACCAAGATGATCTGAAGTATCAGACAATGCAAAGCCTGTTGCTACGTCTCCGTCATGTTTGGATAACGTACGTCCTGATTACTGTTGAGCCATCTTCACCGTACCCCGGCTCCTCTTGCTGAAGCTAGGACTAGAACCAAAGCCAAGTGGGTTCCTGAAGAACAACTGCATATATCAGAGTTAAGTTTGATCTTATTTTTGTTGATTCAGTTGGACAAGGAATCAGTGTCAGAATATCTCCGTATCAGAGCTAAAACTCCATATTTTTGGCTGTTACTCTAACGTTGCACTTCGCATAGAATATATATAATCAGGGGCGAAACCAGCCATGAAGCTCGCCGCGGTCGGCACTTGTACGTGACGGGGTCAGTGCACTGGCCAGCAGTAGATTTCTATAGGTTTTGCAGAGTTTCGTCGGGGTCGCACAACCCCAACAATTGCATATAGCTTCGCCCCTGTCTACAATTATGTGTTGTATGTATATGCATATGTAAAACCTTGTCGACAGTATAGTGGTAGATCATACTTAATATAGCATCAACAAATGCAAACGCGCATTTATTGAACTCGTTATTTCTTTTTTTTTAAAAAGGTCGCGAAGCATATAACCAGAAGTCAAATAATTGATTGTGTAATTCAGAACTACTATGAGTTCCATGTACGACGATTGCAAGTTGCAATACCCACGAGAAGTCTACAAAACTTGCGCAGAGGAGAACCAGAAACAGAGATGAATAGTGCCCAGAAAACAGAGTTGATCCAGCACGCTATAATACTGAACATTATTGACTGCCTACTGAAGAAGCAGAAAACATGCAACGGATCAAACTGGAAGAGGGAGCAGAGAGAGTATGTACGTGCCTGTGCATGCAGTTTCAAACTGAATCGATTGAAGAGTTAACAGCGCCTAATTTGGATATTCCTTCATCAGCCGTCGCCTCTCCCTCCTGCTGCTTCTGAAGTTCTTCTGTTGGAACATTGTCATCTTCCTGCGCCTGAAAGTTTTGGGGATCAAGAAAAAAATATAAAATAGAGCTAGCAATCCATATACATCTTGCTGGAAACCAAAAAATTAACTGTCGAGAACCACGAATCAATCATTGTACCTTTTCAGTTTGGACACCTGAAACCATTTCTTCCTCCTTACTTCTCCACATTTTAAGGGTGGGGCGGTTCTGATGGACCTTGGTGGCTTTTCTCAGCGCAGCCTCAGCTTCCTCCACCTCCACAGCAGATGCACCTGAACAGACGAGTTTCACTTCGACTTTCTGAAGCGAACTGATATACTGCAGGCCGATATTTGCACAGTCATTGTTGCCATCCTTTAAGGCCCGCACGAATCTGACACTGCTAAGCACCTTCAGGTTCGGCATCACAGCAGACGGTGGTATGCTGCAGTCATTTTTGCCAGAGTCAAAGGGCATAGCATCGATTCCATTCCATATATGAAATGAAATGCTCGAGTCTTCCTCATTGAACTGAAACTGGATCATTGACGAAGGCATCTGACAGAATCTCAGCTTCTGGAAGTACCCATTACCAACGCTAATATTACTCACTGTTGCCGTGGACTTCGTGTCCAGTTTAAGATAACTGACCTCAGGCAACGTTGCGAGGAACTCCAGGCCCTTCTGATCCATCGCATCCACAGTCAAGGTCAAGTGGGCAAGGTAGGGAAGATATGCGGCACTAATGCACGACGGCAGCCAAGAGAAACAGAAGTCTTCTAGATCCAGATGTCGGAGATGTTGCGGGAGGACAAAGCCTGCTTCACCCCACATGTTTGTTCTGGTAACTGCATGACTACCAAAAGTGGGGTTAAAAAGAAAGTCCTGAAGTTTGTGCAGCTTCCGGAGGGATAACACGAAATCTCTCTCCATGTCGTCATCCATTTCTATTCTAAGGCCAATCCACAACACCCTCAGTTTGCTCAGGCTACCCAGTGCCTGAAAAAAGGCCCCAGCGTTGCCATCAGAAGAATCTACACGAACATGCAGCTTCTCAAGGGACGCTAGCTTTCCAATCCAATGTGGTGCCACTGTCAACGTATAACTACCATGTAGGCACACTAGCTGAGTTAGTCGACTGATGCTGGGTGTCAACTGTGTTATTCTTGTACCACGAAAATTCAATGTTTGCAAAAGCTTAAGAGCTCCAATTTCATTTGGAAGGTCTTTGACATTTGTGTGTCCTATCCCGAGGTACCTTGAAGCGTCTCCGCTTTTCGCAGGATCGAGTCGGTATAGCGTTGATGAACAGACGCAACAGTACAACATATAAAAAGCACAAATTAAGTCTTTAAGTGGTTACATTAATCCAATTAAAACACAGAGTCCCACAGCGGAAATAAACGGTACAAGTACAAGTCCAAACTAGTAGAAATACAGCGCACGCGCTCACGATACAATAAGAACCCGCATCCAAAGCCATGAAGATTGCGGACTCGAGAGGAGATCACTCCTCAGTCTCCCAGTGGGCTGTCCAACCATAGGGAAGCTGGCCATCCCACTGTCCACCTCTACCCGTAGAGTCGGGGATAAAGGTGCTACCTGCAATAAAATATAAAGAGCCAAACCCTGAGCAACTAATACTCAGCAAGTCTTCCCCGTCAATGTGGCTATCTACAGCCGACTCCTAATTATGCAAAGGCTACAAGGGGGTGGCTGACGCGATAGCATAACTCGCACTAATTAATGGATCCTTATTTTCAAATTTTTATTTTTAAGTTAGGTACTTATCCAGTAAAACAGTGTGCATATCTCTAGAACAGATATAAAATAACAATACATCATATGAGCAGTATACAGTAATGAAACATAAATAACGGTACTAGTCATCATCATCAAGCATATCACACTACGAGGTGACTCAGTGAGCAAGGTTGCTCTTGACCGAGAACGGCGGCATCGATGTACATCCTGCAGGAGAAAACCTGACCATACGCCACACACGCGTAGAGTCGCATGTGGCAACTATTCGCGAAGGTCCCCCTAGAGCTGGCTGGGTCTCACACCTCCCAAGAAAGGCCTTCCCGCACGGTCCCCGTCCCAGACGTACGTCCCGATTGGGAAGCATCCCTTCTCTCCCTAATACCATGATAGAAAGTGCAAGTATCCGCAAGACACCAGGGCAACCTAAGCTACTAAGTTTACTAGGCCCATAAAAACACTAGCATATGATCAGTACGTTCGAACTTGCTCAACAGGGCCAACAACGGACGGTCCTTAACCGACACAGACGGGGCTACCACCGTGAAGGCCCAGCCTTCTCGCACCATCCTACACAAACAAATCCCCGTCCGGTCTCAACAAATCCTAAATCCAGCTAGTACAATCCAGGGTGAACCTACCTCGCGAGGGGGACCTACCACTCGACTTCTACCGTCCGCTAGCCACTAAGCCTAGCAAGTTCTAACATAACCTAGACCACATGTACAAAAATAGGACACAAGGTAGGATATGGAAGGGTAATCCTAATGCATTTCTAAGGTTTCACATCAACTCCTAATAGACCTAATGCACAAACATTGACTAGCCCCAATCAAGTGCAAAAATAAAAATCCTAAATAGAGAGGCATGCACCGGGGCTTGCCTGGCTCAGGAGCGTAGCTAACAGGGTCAGCGGGGTCAGTGTTCTGCTGCGGCTGCTCCTCCTGCACCTCCTGGGTCTGCTCCTCCGGCAGCTGGAAGTCGAGCGGCTCCGGAGTCGTCTCTGTCACTACACGTTATGACAAGGATAAATAATGCATGTTAGATGTAATAATAATATGATGCAATTAAGGAATTGATTTCTTGATAGGACAGTCATTTATACTGTAAGTGCAATTAATTAATTTGGTTAATTACTTTCGTCTGAAGTATTTCCTTCATTGACTTTTATTTATGTTACTCACTTAAATTAATTCAAGTTGGTTTATTAGAGAAGTGAACTTCGAAATTTATTTTGTGTCCAGTGGCATTTTTTTGGTGAAGAGTGCCACTGGAAGTAATTTATGATGAAGTTTCATGATTTATTGCAAGGTAGATTATTTATAATAATCTATACAGTGCAGAGCATGGTTTAAATCATAAGAAAATAATTAAACATCATCTGACAGTAGAAAAATGCTCTGTATGTGTGTAATCATTTTCTTAACCAGCATGCAAGAGTTTATGATTTATTGATCAACAGAGAAATTATAGGTATTAAACAAGTCTTGCATCAATTACAATTTTACCGAAAACAGGAAAATGATTTGTAATATTTTTCTGAGTTGTATTTATTTTTCTATTGATTTTAAAAATTTCTGGCAATTTCTGAGAATTTCTTGGGATATACTTAATCGAAAAGGAATTAAAAACTGGACGGACCAATCAGAGCCGGGCCACACAGAAGGCCACAGGTTCTGGGCCGCACCAGATCCGTTGTGGTCCACACGGGATCCCACCATTCACACGCGAGGACACATGGAGGGCTACGGGGTTGGCCACAAAAGATCGGGCGTAGCCACAATCGATCCACGGCCGTGTGACCTCTGGTGTGCCGGCCGGAGCGCTCGCCGGAAAGCGGCGGCGCGGTCGCCGGAGAAGAGTTTTTGGCAGGGAATCGGTGAAAGAAAAACACGGGGAGGTAGCTCGCGTGGAGGAGAGTTCACCTCGACGAACGGAGAGGAGCGGGAACGGCCGGAGAGGGGTTGATGTCGAGCAATGGCGGGTGGCGGAGCGACGGCGGCGTCGCGGGCTTGCTGCGGTCGACGAGGGGCTTCACGGGTTGGCCCTAAAGCTTCACAGCAGCTCGGGGAAGGCCGCCGTCGAACGTATCGACGACGAGGAGAAGGGCTGGAGTGCTGAGCTCGACGGAGGGTGGCACGGCAGCTTGACGACGACGTTGGGGAAAAACCAGAAGACCGGCGAGATGGCTGCGAAGAAGGAGGTTTCGTGAGCAACGAGCGTGCGCAAGCGAAGGGCGCGCATGCGCACACAACTTGGAGACGCGGAGCTCACCAGAGTGCGAGGAATCGACGTTGAGGCGGCGGGGTCCGGTCACCCGGTTCAGGAAAGAAGGCCTCGAATTGGAGCTCCTCACGGCGGTTGGCTGGGAACTGTGGCCATGCCGGGCTGGAGGGCTACGCGGAGCGTCGATTTGCAGCTCTGCTCAGCCGGGAGGCGCTCCGACGCGACGGCGCGGCGAGCTCGAGCTGGCGGACGGCAATGGTGAAGCTGGCTAGGGTTTGGGGAAGCTGGAGAGCGACGGGAGAGAGTGGAAATGGCGTGAGGCGCTTCGGACAGGGAGCGCGGCGCCAATTTGTCGAAAAGGGAGAGCGGGCGTGGGCGGTGGCCGCGCCGTACATCGGCGGCCACGCGGCGGAAAAGCTCCGGCGTCCCTCAGTGAGAGAGACGACGCTGACGAGCGGGCCCCACGGCATCTTTCTTTTTCCCGAATTTATCCAAACTCAGAATTTGACCGAATTTGTGCACACAAATTGGACTAGCAAATGATCTCCAAAATTTGCGATTTTGGTACCATTGGAAAGATATTGAAAAGTTCTATCCACTGGCCAACATGCACATCTGGAATCCAAAGGGATTTCAAATGGCAACATTTCAAAGTTGGTCACTTTTTCAGCTTTGGGGATTTTATTGAGCTATCAAATGAATTTGTAAAATCACCAAAAATTCTCCAAAATTATCTTTCGAGTAGGGCCATTCACTGGTATTTTTGTTTGTCCAAGTTGTTATGCAAAAATTTGAGTTGCTTCACAAGCATGGTTTGAAATTTGTTTGAACTTTGAATTTCGAATTTTTGAATTTGGTTTGATTTCAGTCCTTGCTCAGTTTGGGTTTGCACTAACAGTGATTCAGTGACACGGGGTGTCACATACCTCAAGTGAAGTAAAGTCCCTAGATGAACTAGATGAGAAGACGTCACATTACTGCAACATTCCATATCTAAGACACGTAAATGTTTGAAGCTTGAAAGTGGTGCCAACTTATCACCATCACACTTGCTGATAATAAACGATCGCAATTGTGGCATCAGCAGTGTGCCCACCATGCTAGCATCAGCAGTGTGCTCCAATGTAATATTATGTTGTGCTAACCTGCGTGTGCTGCTGGGTAGAGTTGACAACGAGCCTCTGTCATAATCAATTATAGTGACAAAATTTTCTTTGGATGACAAGGAACAGATAAGGTCAAGTACCATATCATGAACACGACAAGCGTATACCTCGCCATTCCATTCATATTCTATAGCTTGGATCATGCTTCTATTTACAAGATCACTGAAGTATCTCTCGCTGAGCTCAAATAAACTAATTCCTTGTTGCTCTTGAATAAAACCTTCAGCTATCCATTTCCATATCAAAGAATCTTTATCAATGATGCTGTCTTCTGGGAATACACTAAGATACAATAAGCAAGTCCTTAGATAAGAAGGCATGTCATAATAGCTAAAAGACAGTATCTTCATTGTATTCTTCATAGTATTCTCCACTTGTTCGTTCATTTTCTTGCCAAAACCAATAGATGTGAAAACATCGGACCATTTCTCTCTTGGTTTTCCCACCAACAAGCTAGCCATTGTGATTATAGCTAACGGTATACCACCACACTTTCTTAGAAATTTATTGCTTATCTCATCAGACTGGTCATTCAGGCATTTCTTTTCATCACCAAATATCCTTGCATAGAATAGATTTTTGGAGTTATCATCTGAAAGTGGCTGAATCTTGTAAACCTCATCACCGATTTTTTCTGCAACTGTAGAGTTCCGAGTAGTAATGATTATTCTACTTCCACTATTCTCAGGTAGAGCCAACTCAATTGCTTCTTTCCAAGATTCATTCTCCCATAGGTCATCAATGACAATGAAATACCTATCCCGTGAAAGTGACAAAGTCAGAAAAATTGTATGAAACATCTATTAGAGTCATGCCCAAATTCCTTTTACATAATTTCTGATGTTCAAAATTTTTTGAAGCAGCAAGCAAACAATCAAAATTTGTTTTACTAGATATCCATGACGGCCTCATATAACACCACAAAATAATGTTTAATTATACACTAGATTCAATTTTGTTTGAAAGCAATGCTAGAAGTTGTATTATTTGCAATAAAGCACACATGGAAATGTATCTTTCTAACACTGAACTGAAAACAATTGGGGAACTATACTCTTATCCACTACTGAACCATCTTTTGACTGAGCTCATTTACAAAGTAATTGTGAAATGAACTACTAGAAGTAAAATGTCATCCATCAGTGTAAATTATAAAGGGGTGATGCATACCTCTTGTTAACAAGGAATTCTCGTATATCGTCAATGAGATGTCTTTCATCTCTGTCCTTGGTATGAATGTTGGCATACTTGTTCTTGTCAAGTTCATAGAGGATATCCATGAACACTTTTCTCAAGCTAGGATTCCGACCAACAGGAACAAAAGCCCCACACTCAAAATCTGCTTTAAGCTTGTCGTATACTGCTTTGGCAAGAGTCGTCTTGCCAAGCCCTCCGGTTCCCACAATAGAGACAATCTTCTTTCGGCCGGCCACATGACCCGTCCGGGAAGACAGCATGGAGATGAGTTTCTTGCTTGGCTCTTCAATGCCGACCAAGCTTGCAACTTCTTTGTACATATCATTGAGGCGGGGATCAAAACTCGACGTTGTTGCAGAAGATTTCACCACAAGGTCGTGGATCTTGTACCTGGCACGACGGTCAGCCACCTCCTGGAGCTTCTTTATGATATCCTGGATGGCACTACCAACGTCATGGCGTGCCTTCCCCTTGCTGAAACTGAAAACGTTGGCCATCTTGTTCATGGTGCGCTTCAGGTTGCTCCGGCCGGTGGGCTCGCGCCCCTCCACGCTCACGAGGAAGGTGTCGATGATATCCTCCATGTCGTAGGATGCTTCCCTGATTTCGCTTGCCCACTCCTGGACCTGCTCGTCGAGCTGATCCCATGGCACATCGGACACCTTGCTGAGGAAGGCGTGGATGTGTTTCAGCTCCTTTGAGAGAGAGTCGACATTCTTCTTGACACCTCTCTGTAGCTTGTATTCATCCCCGAGCAGCTGGAGCAGCTTGGGGATTACGCTTCCCACTGCCCCCACAACCAGATTCATGATGCTTCACTCCTTTAGCTTTGTTGCTTTGGTTCAGATATGAGTGAAGGTGGAGCCATGGGATTGCTTGCGAGCTAGCGTTGCGCACGCTCTAGCAGCAGTGGTGATGATGTTTAGCAGAATACGGACTATGCCCAGTTTGATCGTGATGCGACCTTGGTAGTTGTGACAACCGTAACCTACGCTCCTAACAAAAGCCCCACAATCTACAACTGAATCGAAGGACCATACGCTGCTGCTTTGGCCTGAGTGGTTGAGGTCTTGCCCTACCCATGATGCGAAGGAAGATAAACTCTGGAACCGAAACAACTATTGGTTGAGGGCTGTGGTGATGGTGCCTGTTTCAACAACCACTCTACAGCGACCCGCGCAACAAGTCAAGTCTTTGGGTCTTAGCTACCTACTGACTGGCATCCTTTGTCCTACTTGATGCGCCTCTCGAAGGCAACTCCTCACCACATAGATGAATCTTCATGACGATCAATTATTGAGCCAGCTGCCTAGCCAAGACAGCGTAGCGACTCGGTCTAACTTGGTGTGTGATCGATATCGACACCATGCATCCGAATACCATTAGCAGTGGCATGCATCACACCAAGATTGTACGCATAGCCTGATGATTCCCTTTAGCATATATATGCGTCCAGCTAAAATCGCACCTTAAGATTGCTGCTCGGCATCACGATCCCTCTTACCAGTCTATCCATGGCTACGTCATACCCTGCTTGTCTGCTAATGGCGGCTTGTGAGTTGTGTGGCAGAGCCTCAGCTTCAATATTGGCAGGAGCAGTGAGATGAACGAAGCGGGCAGATCAGAGTAGCACCTGTGGAGGTAACTCCATGTCAGTGACTGGACATGCTTGTGCCTGGACAAATTGTTTCCTTTTTTTTTTAGAAAAGGGAATATATTACTTATATCCCAGCCTCTGTATCGGTTGATACATGTAGCTGTCCGTTATTACAGAGTTTCACAAAAATAAAGGTCCAAGGTATCAAAAAGACAAAGAATTGATCCATGATCACAAAACAATTGGTAACTAAATGACTCAAGAGGTGATTCTATTATTGAATCGCCACCCATTATTTGCGAAGATCTCCAAAGCTGCAGTTTCAAGCTGACTGCACGCCATCTTCATCATAGGGCGATCCACCTCCTTCTGAAGTAAGGACCAAAAGCGGGTCCAATAAGTCCCCCTGAAAATCACCTGCATATACGAGTGGATTGTTTTTTTTATCAAAAACAACATCATTGCGACACAACCATATAGCCCAACATACAGCGCTAGTACCACTCCAAATAAGTCTCTTGAAATTAATACCAGTATTCCCCAACCAATCAGAAAACATATGCTGAAAGTTAATCGGTGGAGCAATATTAAAAGAGACATAGATAATGCGCCAAATAAATCTTGCTAGCGGGCAATCAAAGAATAAATGTTGAATACTTTCACTAAGATTACAGAAACAACATTTCAAACTCCCATGCCAGTTCCTTCTAGCAAGATTATCTTTTGTCAAGGTTACCCCTTTGTATAAGTACCACATAAATACTTTAATTTTAAGAGGCACTTTGATTTTCCATAAGCTTTTTGTGAAGGGCAAGGCTTGTGTCGTCATTAAGGCTCTATACATGGATTTCACGGAGAAAGATCCATTCTGGTGTAGAGCCCAAACAAAATAGTCTTGTTGGTTTCTTAACTCGACATGCATGATTATATTTACTATTTGGATCCATTGAAATAAATTCGCTCCTGTAAGGGCCCTTCTAAAGGAAATATTAAGGGGGGAAGATGATAGAACAGAAGCAATCGTTGCATTTTTCCTCCTAACAATATTATATAAATTAGGGAACCTATCCTTAAGACTTTGTTGTCCTATCCACACATCTTCCCAAAATCTAAGTTGAGACCCATCACCTACTTTATAAGTCCCTAATCGCAGGAAGACATTCTTCACCTGCATAAGGCCTGTCCAGAAGTGAGAGTCCCCTGATACATGCTCAACCTGAGTTAACGTTTTATTTCTAAGATATTTCCGTCGTAGTACAGTTTGCCAAACCCCATCAGTGTTAAACAACCTGTAAAGCCATTTACTTAACAAGCATTTGTTTTGTACCTCTAGGTTTGTAATACCCATTCCTCCCTGATCCTTTGGAGTACACAAAATACTCCATTTGGTTAAACGATATTTTTTCTTATGGCCCTCATTCTGCCAGAAAAACCTTGATCTGTAATAATCTAGTCTTTCTAGCACACCTTTTGGCACCTCAAAAAAGGAGAGCATGAACATGGGTAGACTACTAAGAACTGAATTGATCAAAGTCAACCTACCCCCTACCGAAAGTAATTTACTCTTCCAACAACTGAGACGTTTCTGAAACCTCTCTTCTACATGTTTCCAATCAGCATTTGCTAATCTTCGGTGATGCATCGGTATTCCCAGATACCTAAAAGGTAGATTACCTAACTCACACCCAAAAATCTGAGAGTATTCATGTTGGTACTCTGATGCTCTACCATAACAAAACATCTCGCTCTTATGAAAATTAATTTTTAGCCCAGATAACTGTTCAAATGCACAAAGCAAAAGTTTTAAATTCTTGGCCTCATCTAAGTTATGATCCATTAAAAGGATAGTATCATCCGCATATTGTAGGATAGACAAACCATCATCTACTAAGTGCGGAACAACGCCACTTATGTGTCCATTTGACTTTGCACGTTCGATAAGAATAGATAACACATCTACCGCTAAGTTAAAAAGGATAGGTGACAGAGGGTCTCCCTGTCGGACCCCTTTCTTAGTCTGAAAATAATGACCAATATCATCATTCACTTTTACCGCCACACTACCTTTCGACATCACCTTATGGATCCATTCGCACCACAAAGGTGAGAATCCTTTGATCCTCAGTGCCTGCTGTAGAAAAGGCCATTTAACTTTATCGTAAGCCTTTTCGAAGTCAAGTTTCAAAATAACAGCGTTTTGTTTCTTCCTATTTATTTCATGCAAAGTTTCATGAAGGGTGACCACTCCATCCATGATGAAGCGACCCGGGAGAAAAGCTGACTGGGACTGTGAGATGTAATTATCGGCCACGCTAGTTAGCCTATTATTTAGAACTTTTGTGAAAACTTAAAGCTAACATTTAACAAGCAAATGGGTCTGTATTGCTGAATGCAAGTTGCATCAGTTTTCTTGGGGAGTAGCGTGATCACTCCAAAGTTTAAGCTATGGATGGGTAGGTCCTCTCTGTGAAAAGAATTAAACAGATCAAGCAGATCATCCTTGATGATCTGCCAAAAGAACTGATAAAACTCCGCCAGGAAAACCGTCTGGTCCTGGTGCCTTATTGTGTTCCATTTGGAAAATAGCGTCTCTAATTTCTGTTTCGGTGAATGGTGCAATGAGAAACTCATTCTCTTGCTCCGTCACCTGGGGAATATCATCCCTTAAACCTTCGTCCAATGAGAACTCATTCTCATCATGAGGTCCAAAAAGATTTTTATAGAAATTTGTTACGTAATCCTTTATATTATCATTCCCTACAATGATCCCCTCCTCTTGTTCTAGCTGGAAAATTTGGGTTTTCCTATGTCTCCCATTGGCTACCAGCTGGAAGTATTTAGTATTGTCGTCCCCTTGTAACAACTTAGTTACTTTCGAACGTTGAAGCCAATAAAGCTCCTCTTCCCTTAGAATTTTTGTGAGTTGATTTTTGAGAGAGCATCTCTCTTCATTTTCAGACATTGAAAGCACCGAGCTTTCCGTCTTTATGTCTAAAACATCTAGCCTAGAAATCAACTCTTGTTTCTTGGATCTGTTCTGTGACACCATATTTTTTGCCCATCCTCTCAAATAGCGCCTCACTCTTCTAATCTTATTTTGCCATCTAGCTAAGGCTGTACGGCCTCTATTTTCAGATCTCCACACAGATGCAATAAGATCATAAAAGCCATCCTTCAATAACCAAGCTAGTTCAAATCTAAAGCGTCTCGAATTACCCCTATGTGTCTGTTGACCCGAATACAAAAGAAGAGGAGTATGATCCGAGATTTCTCTTGTGAGCGCTTGAACAGACGCTAGAGGGAACTTAAGTTCCCAATCCGTACTCACTAAGATCCGGTCTAGCTTCTCATAGTCGGTATGTCCGCATAATTTGCCCAAGTGAATTGTCTCCCCGTTAACTCAATCTCTTTGAGGTTTAAAGTTTCAATGATAGCATTAAAAAGGTTCGGCCAGTGACTCTGAAATCTATTGTTATTCTTCTCAGAAGCTTTGCGGATGATGTTAAAATCACCTCCAACTAATAGAGGTAAAGTCTCGTCACTACAAGCTCTTACAAGTTCTAAAAGGAACTCATCCTTGTACTCGTCCTGAGCCGCCCCATAAACCGTCATGAGAGCCCAACGGAAGCCATCAGTTCTGGTGGTTAAGGCAAACTTTATAAAATAATCTCCTGTTTCAATACTGTCAACCACGTAGTTTGCCAGATTGATCCCAAGGAGGATACCACCTGACCTCCCTCTTGGAGGTGTCCAATGCTAAAAAAACTCTTTACCCGCGCAAAAATTATCCAGACACTCAGCCGAATAATTATGTTTGCCCGTCTCAAGACAAATTGTTTCCTTGCTTTGTTGGATCTCGCTTTCTTGGACAATACAACAGGGGCCAGAAACTTGTGACAGGCCCATTCCGGATTCAGAACCACGTTTGGCTATTTTGTAGATTGGAAAACTCAGAAGGCTACTTGGATTCATTTGATCCAGACCGGGCACGAACAATTTTCTGCTACTCTGTTTTCCCCTGCCACTGCTCTGTTTTCTGACGTCCTGGGCCGGACTGCAATGCGGCTCTGCTGGCCCAATAGTATCCAGCCCGATACAAAATTTTGCATTTTTCCCCTGACCAAAACAGGGACCCAAGTTCTTTCGTTAGAAAAAAACAAAAGACAATCCAATGCATTTTGTCAAGGAGATGGTACATATTCTGTGTGTGGCCAACTCTATTTGCTAGCCATTTCCTGAAGAGCTGTAGCTTGTAAGGCACAGATTGCACAGAGGCGAGCAGAGGGGTGCCTTAACTGGCACACACGAAAAAACAAATACTGTACAAGCTTCAGTACAGATGATTACACTGTGATGACTGTACGTAAATCCATCCATATTTGTGCAAATGTGGCAGTCAGTAATGTATTTCAATATGCAATATTGAGGTATGAATGGAAGTATTTCATTGAACCGTCTTTGCACATTTCACAACCCCAATTGATTCCATGTTTCAGTACTCTGTTCAGTCGACCTGATCAACATTATTGCCATGATCGCCCTAAATTATTTTGATGTATGAGCATGGCAGAAAAGGCGAGAACATATGGATCATCGTAAACTGTTTTTGGTGTTAAAGGTAATGGTGTGCTTGCAAAAAGGTTTGTGTAAAGAGGGTGTAAGAGTTCAGATCATTTCTGTTGCGTCAGTGCCGTAGCAGAGCCACTACAGGGTACCGCTGCCCTTGTTTGAATGTCTGAAATCTGAACCCTTCTGAAGCATGCTTGTTTGAATTTTGTTAACCACGCGTGAGTCACGACATTTGTGCAGAAGAGGAGCACCAAAGTATCCAAAGCCGGTGGGCATCCTGTATGTATGTCTGCTGTCACAGAACATGCATCACATTGATGAATCTGAAACACTTCACCCCTGTTCTTCTCAATCAATCGCGGTCTCAGAATTTTTTGGCGCTCTGACTAACTTGTGTTACTCACACAGCAAGCACCGGACGAGCAGAACCATGTCTGTACTAGCACAAGTCTCTCTCGTTCTTGCACCTGTCAAAGACAAATGTCAGCGGCGACATGGCGACATGCCAATCGCTACGGCTTTACGAGGCACCATTGCCCCTGCAGCCACGGCGCTTGCGAACAGATGGACACACACACCGCGATAGCTCCAAAACCATTCATGGCCAAAGACGTTTGTGATATGACTGTCCCATTCCAAGAGCAATTAGAAGGAACAAGATTTCTGAAAGGGTCGGCCTGCCCAAGGCGAAGCAGAGGAGCCGTCAGAGCGCCATGTTCGTGTATGCCGAAGTCCGTGTTGCCGAAGTTCGACGAGTAAAGAGGTGGTCTGTGCGACGGCAGCGGCAGCCGAGCTGGAGCCGCTTGCTGCGAGCATGACGAGCTGGCCGAGGCGCAGCGAGCATGATGCCCTGGCCGTGGTGCCAAGACTGCAGTACTGCACGGCGAAAGCATGGCCGGAGCCGTAGCTGAAGAGGCTTCCTTGCCGGGCCACTGTGTCCATGACGCGGCACAGCTCCGGTGAGCCAACGGCGAGCAGCGGAGGCGGCGGCGGACAGGGGCGGCTGGCATTCCGGACCCCGACCAGGGGCGGTCGCTATTTGTAATAGCGGCCGCCCCGTGGGCCCTGCTACCCGTTGGATCTTCCCCGTGCGGCTCGGATCAGGCGAGTTGACGGGTCGTTCCTCCCGCGCGATGGAGAGAGCAGCTGCACGCCGAGAAAACAGAAAACAGAGCCGATTTCGCGTGGCGGGGGTCGACGGCGCGGTGGGCATCAACGAGAACGCTGGGTAGCGATCTCGCCGTCGGCTTCTCCAGGAAGGCCATCCATCCATCCTGACCTTGGTGGTTGGTGCTCTGCCTCTGGATCGATCGTCCTCTGCACCAAAGCGGTTGCCTGGCGGGGCTCCGGCGTGACGGTGGTTTGGCGAGGTGTGAAGTTTCCCCGCTCGGAGGACCTGGCGCGTCAAGCGTGTGCACGGCGGCCTGAGACGGTGACCGACCCTACTGCCTGTTCGCGAGGGCGGAGCGGCACCCGGTGTTTCAGCTACCTCATATGGATGTGTGCCGTCCCTCATATCGGCGGCCATCTGTATGCGCACTGCGTGGCTGTGCACCAGGTGTTCGATGCTTTGCCGAAATGGATGGACAAGCTCATAACGTTGGCCGGAGCAACGAGAGGAATCCATATAACATGCAGACGGGAAAGCAACACCTCGGTCGCCCATCGACCCTGTATTGGCATGGCTAGAGCACGAACTGATGTGATACAGAGCACTGCGTGCCTGTACCAGGAGAGCAAACGAACGCATCAATTGATCCAGTAATCTGACAGATCAAAGGTAAGGGACGCCCAGCTGCGTTCTCAATGCCAGCGCTGTCGCGTCGCCGATCACGGGTGAGAGGGGGGAACGGCCGGCAGCTAAAACTCCAACTGCAACAACGGCAACCCAATTTGCAAGGCAGGCTGCCGTTCACACTTCGCCGAAGCTGGCAAAGAAAGCAGAGGTGGTCCAGGAGGCATGGTTTCCTCGTTGACTGCGCGAGAGCAGAGCGTGACGTAGGTGAGTGCCGTGTGGCACAGGCTCTGCTTTGGTGCCGCGGCGTGTGTCATTACGTTGGGCTAGTTGAGACGCGGTTTAGTACTGTGTGTGATGCTGCAGGAGAATATAAACTTGGATAACTAATCTTCCCTGGCCACCGTAAACATTTCAAATCCTACATCGGCCGCGCACTGTAAAAAAGGTATGACACCATGGTGCCCCGGCTCCATTTAAATTGAGACTGGACCCAAATGGTTCAACTGCCTCTAACTAATAGGTTATTTATATATCTAAGTTTACGTGCCACCACATGTAGCACGCACGCCATGGATGTCCTATTTTTTCTACATCTGACCTAACCTGCACGCAAATTAAATTTCTATCTGGCACTCTACAAGCAAGTGTTTTTTCTTCTACTGCCTGCACTCTACAAGCAAGTATTTTTTCTTCTACTGCCTGCACTCTACAAGCAAGTGTTTTTTCTTCTACTGCCAACAGAAACAACAACTTTACAAAGATCTGCTGGCAGAAACCGTGCCAATCTGGAAACAAAAAACCGGTGATCCTAATCCTCGTTTGCCTTCCTTCTTCGTCGGAAGCCGTGCAAAGATGATGCACTTCTAAAACACTGTTGCGGCATCGCCAAAAATACAGTCGGTGACACTTTCGGTAGAATTGGACTCTGTATAGTTGGCATAGAGCGTGTCCTAATACCCACGAAAACCACACCGTAGCAACACGGTGATGGTCGTCTCGTAGTTCCCAGTGCCGTCTGGGAAAACCAGTAATCGAGACAGTAGGGGGCCATGTCCCCCCCCCCCCCCAAGCGAACCAAACAACAAATTTTAAAAGAAATCTGAACACCCGTTGGGTCTTCTTGTGTTGCCAATGTGGCGCATCTGCTTTCTCGTGGACACCATGTTTACGATCTCTACTTTGGGCAATGAAAGCAGCACTCCCGCTGACTATACTCCATGACAGCCGAGCTGCTGGACAATAGAAGACCATGAATATGTCGGCCTCCCATTCTTCTAGCCACTCAATTCATGTTGCAAGTTCATTGTCCATGTCGGTGGTTGTGTTAGGCTGTAACTTTAGAATGACAAGGCCAGTGAGGCCGTAGCTCATTAGAAAGCCAAGGCCGGGTTGTATGCAATTTTTCCATTATCTAAAAAAAAAGGATCACCGCCCACCTCCGGCCATTGAATGAGATGCGGTGTGAAATTGAACTGTTGACGCTGCGCCCCTGTTCGGCTGTTTGGTTGAAACCGACTGATGCAGCAGTGGCAACGGTGATGGTGAGGAGGAGGAACAGCGGCAACGGTGTTGGTGAGGAGGAGGAACAGCAGCGGCAGCCACCGCGGCTGATTTCTTTTTTGCTTGCCCATCCATTATTTTAGCCGTTGTAGTTAGAGTTGGACACAACTGAACTAGAAACAGTAAAGGTTTTTCACCTTCCATGGATTGCCATCCATTATTTTAGCCGTTGTAGTTAGAGTTGGACACAAATGAACTACAAGCAAGCACCAGACGAGCAGAACCATGCCTGTACTAGCGCGCGTCCCTCTCGTTCTCTCGTTTGAGTTGCAGCACGAACAGAACACGCCGCTGCCGAAACGGACAGTGAGCAGCGGAGGTGGCAGCGTCGCGGCCGACAGTGACGGCTGGCATTCCGGACCCCGACGAGGGGTGGTCGCTAGTTCAAATAGCGACCGCCCCAGGGCCCTGATACCCGTTGGATCTGTCCCGTGCGGCTCGGATCAGACAACTCCAGGGTCGTCACGACAACTGCACGGCGAGAAAACAGAGCCGCCTTCGACCAGGACGATGGTGGCGATCTCGCCGTCGATTTCTCCAGGAACAGCGGGCGGACGAAGGACGACCGTGACGGCGAGTATTGTTGCACCGGCAACCACGATGCTGGCCGGCGGCTGTCTTCCTGACCTCCGTGCTCTGTGGGCTCTGTGTCTTGGTCGATCGTCCGCTCCGCCAAAGAGGTTACCGCGGCGGGGCTCCGGCGTGACGCCGCGGTTGAGGTCACCGCGTGACGCAGGTGAGGTCGATGCCTCTTTTTTTTTTTTTTTTTTTTTTTTTTTTTTGCGATCTTGAGATTAGTGCACACTCATATTGAGAAGTGCAGACATTTTCATGGTCTTTAGTTAAATTTTTTTCTCTAGTTAGTATATCCACGAACATATAGTTACTGGATTCGTATGCTCATAATAATCCAAGAGTTTCTGCTCTAATTTGATTACAGAGCTGATGAAGCCGAACACTTTGGGAGCTGAAGAAGATGAACAATTTGAGAGCTGAATAAGATGAATCGACCAGAAAGAACCATGTGGTGCAACAGACGCCTTTCGGTAGTTGCAAAACCGTCACCTGTCTTGCCTGTGTGTTCATCTTGGACCTTTATTGATACAAGAGTGACCGTCAGTCCCAAATCTCATGGAGTACTATGCTTTCGTTCCATACCTGATTCATCAGTGGTTTGCAGTTGCACCGGATATTCCGTTGCTTCTCCAAATGAGGCTGGTCATGGCAACGTGCTCCATATACAAGGAGGAACGCATGACAAATAAACGGACACTTATGATATATGGCACACTGCATATTGCTCTATACACACATGTATCCATTCATCCCTTATCTGAGCTATATCTGTCGTATGCACAGCTTTAGCTTCGCTTCAGTTGATCATGGGATTTTGGAGAAAACCAAATACAAACTCGCATTGTCCTACCAATAACCTGGTTTGTATACGTGATATGACCATGTGAAGATCAGGGACCAAACGAAGCTGATCTTTTGATTGGTGATTTTTGTCATGACCTGCTAAGAGGTGATGGTCTTGTTCACCTCTCCACATCCTTTCGATTGGCTTTGCTTGTTTCTATGTGTGAACCAGAAAGATGTAGATATTGTTCACCAGGAACACGAGACATGGTCAAGAGACAGGGCCTCTCGCACAAAAGTTCTTTTTGTTCTATCGAAGCTATGCATAAGTGGTCACAACAGAAGTCTGTAGCGACATGAAAGAATCGCATCAATACATCTGTACTCTCACAAAATTTCTATTTGTGTCCTATGATTTCGGGGCTGCTTACAAGTTACGATCAACTCGGGATATATGAACTTCCGAATGCTTCTCATTACACTGTTTGTGCCTTTGAGAACATAGGGCAACATGGTCCAAAACCCTTTTTTTTTTTTTCCTTATTCACAAATGTTTCATATATCCAAGATGGAAACATAGACCGAACATTAGAAGAACTGGATGCATGCAGCTTTCTTCAAGAATCTGATAGTATGGGAAATGCACTTAGTATGTACTCTTGGAGATTACATTAAAGAAAAGAATTCGGGTATTTCCCTGTAATTTTGCAATGCTATTGTCCCTGCTCAGTCACACCAGCCTGATGATTTTGACTGAATTTTATGAACCACACAGATATCTTATTACACGTACATGCGTCTTATAACATCTTCAGAACCATGCCTGTACTAGCACACCTCTCTCTCGTTCTGGCACAAGACAAATGTCCACGGCGAGCTGGCGACATGGCCCCAGCCACCACGGCACATGAGAACAGATGAACACTCATCGCGCGCCATAACTGTAAACCTGTCCTGGGCGACAAAGACGTCTGTGATCTGCCTGTCCCATCAATTGGAAGGAACAGGATCCTGGAAAGGGGGTCTGGGTCTGCGCAGGACGAAGCAGCTCGGTCACCGTTGATGCAGCAGTTCGTGCTGCCGATGTTAATTCGATGATTAAAGAGCTTGTCTGCGCCGTGCGAGAGCGTGAGCCGGTTGATGATGTTCTAGCATGGCAGCTGCAGGAAAGCTGGAGGGAGGCGCCCGCACGCCGGGAACATGACGCGCTGACCGAGGCATAGCATAGCGACTGGATTGCCATGGCTGGCGCTCGGCGCGGCGCGAGCATGACGCGCCGGCCGAGGCTCAGCGACTGCACGGCGAGAGCATGACCGACTCGGAGACGTAGCTAAGAAGGCGTTCATGTCGCGCCACTGCCGTCCATGACGCGGCACAACTCCGGCGAGCCAACGGTGAGCAGCGGAGGCGGCGGCGTCGCGGCGGACATGGGTGGCCGGTGGTCGCTATTTCAAATACCGACCGCCCCCGGGGCCTTGCTGCCCGTTGGATCGGTCCCTTGCGGCTCAGATCAGACTCGTTGACGGGTCGTTGCTCACGATCATCAGCCGCTTGGCGAGAAAACAGAGCCGCCCTCGCGGCGGAGGTCCACGGCGGCGGCGCGGTGGCCGTCGCTTTCTTCTGGAACGGAGGGCAGTCGAAGGATCTGCAGGCCGTGACAGCTAGGATGGTTGCGTCGGCGACCACGATGCTGGCCAGCAGGCGGCGGTCTTCCTGACCTTCGTGGTGTGCCTCTGCCTCGTCCTCTGCTCTGAGCCAAAGCAATTAATTACACGGCGGCCGGGCTCCGGCGTGGGTCGAAGCTGCCGTGGAGTGAGGTGAGCTAAGGGGAGGATCTGACCGTGCTTCCGCGGTCCACAGGCATGACTGCGCGACAGCAGAGCATGACGCAGGGGATGTTCAGACTAATTGCTCACACAACAAGCACCAGGCAAGCAGACCGATTCCTGCACTACTGCTCACGTTTCTAGTTTTTGCACAGGACATGGCGCCGTGGCGGTTCAGAACTGACACTCACACTATGCTGATTCTAAAACCATCGATGGCCACACCAGGTATGTAATCGGCCTGTCCCATTCCAAGAGAAATCAGATGGAACAAGATTTTTGAAGTGGCACGCCGGCGTCGAATTGAGCCTCTGCCCCCTTGCGAAGCAGAGGCACTCCCAGATGCTCGCTCATCTTGGGTGCTGGCATGGGGCACGGTCCATGCCGCCGATCCCTGATGACTAGAGGACTGGTAGGCTCGAGAGTGTTAGAACCTCGCCGGAGATACGACGCGCACGCCGCCGGAGAGGATCACCTGGCCACCACACACATGCACACAAGAAAACTCACGCGAGACACAACACACGGTCTTGTTTTTGGTTCAAATGAGGCAGCGTTTTCTGGTGCTTTGCATTGCTTAAATAGACTAGTACAATGGAAAGAAATTAAAGGCCTTGCAATCAGGCCGGATGGTGCACAATCGCACACAGCTATCACCTTCCTAAATTATGCAACTTGCTAAACTAGGCAACCAAGCAAAGGAAACTAAATCAGTAAACATGGAAGGCAATGATTATTTCCTACAATCTCCTCCTAAGCCTTGCCATCCTGATTGTCAACATTGATAAGGCCGATCTTGGAGCGCAGCTCATGAAACTTGACTTTGCCGAGAGACTTGGTCAGAATGTCACTGAGCTGTTCTTCACTTCGAATGAAATCCACTTTGATCAGGCCATGTTCTGCGGACTCCCGGACAACGTGATACTTCACCTCGATGTGCTTGCACTGTCCATGGAGCACCGGATTCTTGATTAACGCAATGGCGGACTTGTTGTCCACCCTCAACACCGGCACGCTCTGCGCTGCTCCCTGTATTTCTGCTAGCACACGCCTGAGCCAGAGTGCCTGACAAGCAGCATTTGCCGCTGCCATGTATTCCGCCTCGCAGCTTGATTGAGCCACCACCTTCTGCTTCTTCGATTGCCAGGTGATCGGGCTGCTGCCGAGGAAGAAAATCACTCCTGTCGTGCTTTTCCTAGCATCGACGTCCCCAGCGAAATCGCTATCGCTGAACCCTGTCAGGAGTGCCTCCTTCTTCTCCTTTCTGCCATACCAGAGTCCCCAATTCTGGGTCCCCGCCACATACCGGAGGATATGCTTCACCGCAGCCATATGATCCTCGCGCGGCTCCTCCAAAAACCGACTCACATAGCCGACAGAGAAGGCAAGGTCGGGGCGGGTGTTCACCAAGTACCTGAGGCTCCCAACAATGCTTCTGTATGCAGTAGCATCGACCGGCGGCTTCTCGCTCTTCTTGCTCAGCTTTAGCCTCGGTTCCATGGGTGCATGGACTGAATTGCACCCCGCCATGCTGCTTCTCTCTAGCAGCTTGGCCGCATAAGCTCCTTGGCTTAGCGAAATTCTGCTCGCGCTCTGCTTCACCTCAATGCCGAGATAGTAGTGAAGCAGGCCGAGGTCGCTCATCTTGAACGCCGCTGCCATCTCTCTCTTGAAACGCTTGATGTCGTCGCAGCTGGCACCGGTGATCACAAGGTCATCACCGTACACACCGACCACCAGCTGCGCCACGCCGTTCCGCCTCACGTAGACGGCGTGCTCCGATGGGCATCTCATGAAGCCGAGCGCCACCAGAGTCGTGTCTAGCTTCGCGTTCCATGCACGTGGCGCTTGATGTAGCCCGTACAGTGCCTTCCGCAGCTTGAGCACCTTGTGCTCCTTCCCGCCGACCACGAAACCGGCCGGCTGCTCGACGTAGACCTCCTCCTCCGGTCGCCGTTCAGGAACGCCGATTTGACGTCGATGTGGTGCACTTCCCACCCCTCGTGCGCCGCGAGGGCGATGAGCAAGCGCACCGAGTCAAGCCGTGCCACGGGTGCGAACACCTCATCGTAGTCGATGCCGTGCCGCTGTGCGTACCCCTTCACCACGAGGCGTGCCTTGTGCTTGGCCACCGCCCCGTGCTCATCCCTCTTCACCTTGAAGACCCACTTCAGGCCAATGGCACGACGGCCCGGAGGGAGATCGGCGAGAGACCAAGTCTCATTATCATCGATCGCCGCCATCTCCTCCATCATCGCTACCCTCCAGCTCGGGCTGCGTTCCGCCTCGGTGAAAGAGGCGGGCTCGTCAGAGCTCACCATGTGCAGCTCCTCGGTCACCAACGCACGCGGTGCGAAACCACGCGGAGAAGCCGGGCCGAGGATGTTGTCGATCCTCCGGAACCGCAGTGGGGCGTCGTCATCATGATTTGCGTCCAGCTGCTCGTCGGCCTCACTTGCAGGTGAGGAGAACTCCACCTCGCCATGTCCCGCGCCTCCGCCGGCATGGGGCGATGCCGGCGGTGTTAGCTCGCCTTCCTCAGCCACAGCTGCAGGAACCTCCTTGATGCCCTCGGCCACTGGAGGTCCCTGGGTGGAGATGGAGTACTCCACCGTGAACACGTCGTCATCGCCGATCGTGTCACCGCCGACTTCCTCCGAGCCCCAGTCCCACTGGGCGCCTTCGTCGAACACCACGTCGCGTGTCACATGCACACGCTTCGTGACAGGGTCGTACGCACGGTACGCCTTGGAGCCGCGCTCGTAGCCGATGAAAATCATTTTGCGGCCACGATCCTCCAACTTCTTCAAATGTGGCGTCGTGTTCCGGACATAGACGATGCAACCGAACGTCTTTAGGTGGTGCACCGCTGGCTTCTTCCCGTGCCAGGCCTCGAACGGTGTCATGTCGTCCACGCTCTTTGTCGGGCATCGGTTGAGGATGTACACGGCGGTGCTCACCGCCTCGCCCCAAAGCCAACCGGGCAAGCCTTTGGCCTTGAGCATGCTCCTCGCCGTCGACACCACCGTGCCATTCCGGCGTTCGACGACGCCGTTCTGCTGCGGGCTGTACGCAGCAGTGCACTGGCGGTGGACTCCTTCCACCGCGCAATACTCCGCGAACTCTATCGAGTTGAATTCGCCACCACGGTCAGTGCGGTGCGCACCGAGCTTCAGCTTGGACTCACCCTCCGCGTGCGCTTGGATCTCCTTGATCGCCTCCGCCGCACGGTCCTTGGATGGGAGCATGGCCACCCACATGAAACGGGTGAGGTCGTCGACGAGCAGCAAGAAGTATTTGTTCCCGCTCGGAGTCGCCGACGTGATCTGTCCACAGAGATCGCCGTGCACCAACTCCAGACGCCGCTGCGCCCTGTACTCCGCCTGCGCCGGGAACGAGGTGCGCCTCTGCTTGCCGGCCATGCACGCCTCGCACACCTCCGTCACCTGCCCGAGCTCCGGCAGGCCCCGCACTAGCTCCTCCCGAGCTAGCTTCCTGAGCGCCGCCATGTTGACATGGCCAAAGCGCTCGTGCCAGCGCCACGTCTCCTCGTTGCCGCGGCCGCGTACTGCCAGGCAAACCGGCTGTGCCATCTTGATGTGGAGCACATAAAGTCGGTTCCCCGTGCGCATCACCTTGGCCAGCAGCTGACCGCCAGGCTCCCGAATCCGCATCACGCCAGAGTTGATGTCAACCTTGTACCCGACCTCGTCGAGTTGTCCGATGCTCACGATGTTCGTCGTCAGCCAGGGAATGAAGTAGACCCCGGAGAACGATCGAAGCTCACCGTTCTTGCACACAAACGTGATCGTCCCGCGGCCCTTGATCCGCGCCACCGAGTCGTCGCCGAACCGCACCGTGCCGCACACCTCCGTGTCCATGTCCGCGAACGCCGCACGCGACCCGGACATGTGGTTCGTCGCCCCGGTGTCCAAGACCCAAGTCTTGGCATCGCGCTCCTCCTCTTCTCCAAGGTGAGCGAACACTTTCTCCTCGCGCAGCTCGATCTGTGCACCCGGCGGCGCGTTCGCCACCATAGATCCGCCGCCGCCATGTGCCTGTCCCGCCTCCTGCGGCAACAAGTCAGCATGCGGGGGCGGAGTCGTCGGTAAGCCTGTCGGCGCCGCGCTCACGAACAGCAGCGTGGCCTCCTCATCTTCGTGCACGACGTGGGCTCGCTCCTTCCTGGACCGCGACGGACAGTCACGGGCCCAATGGCCCAGCTTCCCGCAGCGCCGGCATTCATCGCCGGTGGGCTTGTTTGAATTCGACGGCCCGTTCGAGGGACCGCCACGCCCTCGCCCACGTCCACGCCTGCCGCCGCCACCACCGCGACGCGCCGAGCCACTGCTCGCACCGCCGCCGTAGTCCGCCTCGCGCTTCTTCCGCCGCGCGTCCCACTCCTCCTCCGTGAGGTACAACTTGCCCTCGTGCTGCAACGACGCCGGTGCCTCATCGAACGACTCCTCCGCCTCCTTGAGCCGCCCCGTCAGTTCGGCGACCTTCATCGTCGACACGTCCAGCAGCGTCTTGATGGCGAGCGCGATCTGCTTGAAGCGAGGCGGAAGGCTGCGAAGAATTTTCGCAACGACGTCCGCATCCTTCACTTCGTCACCCAGCGTGGTGAGATGCGCCGCCATTCCTTCCAGGCGGAGCGCAAAGTCCTCGACGGTCTCACCGTCGTTGAACGTGGCGAGATCGAATTTCCGGCGCAGCTGCTGCGCCGTCGACTTCTTCACGCGGTCGTCCCCGACCCTCATGGTCGCGATCGCGTCCCAGGCTTCCTTCGCCGTCTCTTTCTTGGCGAGCGCCGGCACCATCTCCGGTGGCACCGCGCTGCACAAGACATCAAGCGCCATCGCCTCCTCTTGCGCATCGGCGCCTCCGTTCTCGATGACGTTCCATAGCGCCCGTGCCCTGAGCTTCACCTTCATCAAAAGCGCCCAATCGGAGTAATTGGTCTTGGTGAGGGCAGGGTAGCTAGTCTCGCCTCCAACCTCACGAATCACCCGCTGGATCACCACGCCCTCGCCGGAGGTGTCGCCCTTGGCGCCGGTCTTGCCGTCCTTCCCGTCGCCAGCCATCGCCTAGGCTCGCAACCTTGCTCTTGATGCCACTTGTTAGAACCTCGCCGGAGATACGACGCGCACGCCGCCGGAGAGGATCACCTGGCCACCACACACATGCACACAAGAAAACTCACGCGAGACACAACACACGGTCTTGTTTTTGGTGCTGCAAAATGAGGCAGCGTTTTCTGGTGCTTTGCATTGCTTAAATAGACTAGTACAATGGAAAGAAATTAAAGGCCTTGCAATCAGGCCGGATGGTGCACAATCGCACACAGCTATCACCTTCCTAAATTATGCAACTTGCTAAACTAGGCAACCAAGCAAAGGAAACTAAATCAGTAAACATGGAAGGCAAGGATTATTTCCTATAGAGAGCATCTGTCGGTAGATGGTGGGATGAAGCTTCGCGATTCTGACAGAGCGGCTAGCGGCGGCGGCAAGCGAGCGGGAGAAGACGACCCTCCGAACCAGGGGCTTTATTGTAAAATATGGATCTCGATTAATAATCGCGATTTTTTTTCAGCAGAGTCTCGTTCCTCACCCGGCCGCCACCAGAGCCGAGTCCAGTCGGAACAACCCGATCAGCGGCCATGACGGCGGCGGCGGGGCGGCATCCCCTATTTTTTTCCCCCACCCCCTCCTTTTCTTCTTGAAGACGGCGACCACACTGACAATGTGGAGATTCGCGGCTGCTTCATCGGCCCCATGTTGGTGACCGCGGCGGCGATCCGGCGAGGCCCGAGCTAGGTGCCACCGCCGCTAGGATCGTCGGACCGTTCTCGAGCCTCCTCCCTCTACTGTGGCAGGCGGCGCATGGATGCAGCATCATGCCGGCTGGAGTAGGGGAAGAGAATCCCGTATTCTCGTTGGGGGCCTCAGAGACGAGCAACGTCGTGGTGGTGGCGACCTGCTAGCTGCTGATATTCGACAGGCCCGACGTGGACCTGTGACCACGAGGCGGGCAACGGCAAGGTAGCCGGATCTCAGGCCTGGCCGTTGAATCGCGACGGCCATGCAGCCCTAATCGCCGGAATGATGGTAGTTGTTGGCCTTGATCACGTGCAATTGTCACGGTGACCAGAAGAGCGCCTCGCCATACAACGGTGAATTGGATTGTCTTATGTGACCATACAACGGTGAATGTGAATTGGATTGCCTGATATAATGATATTGCTTTCAAGTGCATGCCCGCTTTTGTGAAACTGAAGAGACATCATCAAGCAGTGCTTCTGTTTGCATTTGGGTGTGCTCTATTTTTCGCAGATGGTGTTTCAATTTCAAGTATGAAGGATATGCATCATTATGCTTGTTGGGGCTGATCTGGTGGCATGTATGTGCCAGTGACTTGATGGTCCAGTGTCACATGGTGTCTACAAGGTAGATCGATCGGAGTCTTGGTGGAGGGCCTTTTTGTTCCTTGGATTTGTCAACAACCTGGTGGTTATCGTTCTAGATCTAAGGGCGCATTCGGTGCACCTGTTTAGACCCCTCTAAAATTTAGCTCTAAAGAGAATCTTATTATTTAGAAGTATTAAATAAAGTCTAATGACAAAACCTTTTTACAGATGGGTATATCTTTACGAGACGAATCTAATGAGCCTAATTAATCTATGTTTTGCTACAGTGATGCTACAGTAAATATCGTCTAATCACGGCTTAACTACCCTCGTTAAATTCGTCTCGCGATTTAGAGGGGGGGTTCTGCAGTTAGTTTTGTAATTAAACTTTATTTAAGACAAGATTCTTTTTATTTAGACCCCTCTAAATTTTAGTCTCTAAAACGCCGAACGCGCCCTAAACAATGGAGGCATGTGTTCGGTGGTGTTGTGACGACCTATGCAATCACTGGTAGCTACATTGGCATGGTGTTGTGTATACTGTCCTGATCTGCACGCAGATCTCTAGGGCTACAGAGCAAGACTCGTTGATGTTTGGGCTCTCCGATGCAGATGGCGGCAACAAAACGACCGGTTTGGACATGGCCTGAAAATGATGGCATCCAGAGACATGGATGGACTAGAGATGACACTAAATTGAGGGACACACATCAGTGTTTTGTGCCCTCTGGGGCTCTCATTCATTCAGTGGAGGATTTATGCGCCCGCGACAGGTTGTGCAGGACGAGGAGACAAGTCCCTGTTATATGTGGTGCAATATCGTTGACAACTTGGGTGAGACAGTGCCGGGATACGGCAAGATCGTTTAAACTCCCTTTGTGATTCGCCCTGGAGGGAAGACGATGAGATGGTGCCGATATGGAGGCTTGTTCTCGGGAAAGATGGTAGCTGTAATTTAGTTTTTTGTTTTTCTTTGTTGTTTGCTCCTTTTTTCCCTAGCCCTTTGTGCCATAAGAGGGATGGAGCATTTACTTTGATCTCTAGTTGTAATTTTGGATAGCTACATGCATCTACCGATGCAGAGGCTGGAATAAAGTTTTATTCCCTTTTCTAAAAAAATCGCGATCCAAAGCAATGGTCAATATGATAATAAATGGATCGCAATTATTAGTCATGACCTAATCTAGGGTCCGTTTCACAAAATCTTCGTAGCAATGACACATCACCTCGCGCCGCCGCCGTGCGTCTGGCGTTCCTCTCCGCCCAGTCCCTGCGCGCATCCTCTCCTTACACATTGCGCCACACACGCCACCGCCCTGGTGCCTAGATGGTTTCCATGTCGGCGGCCTCAGAGGCCGAGACAGTGCGCATTCATGCCGCCTGCGCGCAGACGGCGGCGGCGTATGCTTGCTGTCGTGGAATGGAGCGGCACCCATGCTTTCTGCTTGTCCACTGGCAGCTAAACCTCTTAGGACTGCTCGGCAAAGCATCAGAAACTTGGTGCGCCACCACAGGACGGGACGGGGGGGTGCTGCAGGAGCAGTAACACTTGCAAGTATCGACATAAATACTGTAACCACAACTTGCAGTATTTGGGTCGACTGCAGTTCAGATAATCGATATTGAACTATAAAAATAAATATCTAAGTATAAAACTTCAAATATTTTAGCACCATCGAGAACCCTGCTCTTGTGGCACGATGGAATGCTAAAGAAGAGCCTGCAACAGCGATGAATAGCCATAAGCATATAGTTCATGACTACTTACAAAGCCAAAAAATACAATGGATCGAAATAGAACAGGGAGGGGAGAGAGGACGTAAGTGCATACATTTGGCTTCAAACTGAATCTAGTCAAGAGTTAAGAATGCTTGATTTGGTGGTTACACATTCATCAGCCTTTATCTCGCCGTCTTTCTGCTTCTGATGTTCTTCTGCAAGTACCTTGGGAAGACATCTCTTCTGGCTGGAAATTTGGATATTAGAAAAAAAGAAAGTAATTTAGAGCTAGCTAGTGATCCATACAAAGCTTGTCAGAAATGATAAATTTCAGCAGAAAAGGAATTGTACTGCAAGAGGAATAAAGTGAAACATTAATTGCATAGGAACGACGAATTAATCTTCATACCTTTTGATCCTAGACAGCTGAGATCATTTTGTCTTTATTGTTTCTCCACACTATTAGCGTGGGGTGGTTGGGATGGACCTCCGTAGCATTCCTTAGTGCAGCCTCCGCTTCATCCACCTCCAAAGAAGACGCACCCTCGCAGTTGATAAGCATTTCGAGTTTGCGAAGTGAGGTGAGATACCACAATTCGACATTGCCACATTTACCACTGTCATCCTTTAAGGCTCGAACAAAAATCCGAGCACGAAGCACCTCAAGGTTTGGCATCACAGCATATGGTGGTACCCTGCTGTCATTTTTTCTTGAGCCAAAGGGTATAGCACCGATTCCATTCCATATATGAAATGAAATGCTGGAGTCCTCCTTGCACTGAAGCTGGATCATTGACCCAGGCATTTCACAGAATCTCAGCTTCTGGAAGCAGCCATTACAGGCAGTAATATTACACATTGTTACTGAGGACTTTGTGAGAAGTGAGAGATAGTAGAGCTCTGGCAACCTACAGAGGAATTCCAGACCCTTCACATCTATTGCATCCACTATAAGGGAAAAATGAGTGAGGTTGGGAAGATATGCGCCACTAATGCACAACGGCAGCCAAGAGAACATGAAGCCTCGTAGATGGAGAATTCGAAGATGTCGGGGAAAGGCAAAGCCTGCTTCTCCCCACATGGCAGTGTCAGCACTGTCATACCCCATTCTCAGAGGTACTTGAATCCACCGTATCAGTCTCTGGATCAGACGCTGATACGGACATTCTCACAGAATGGCATTTCAGAGTCACACCTTTATTTATTACCAAAGCTCATTACAAGCCTTTTAATTTACATAAAAGGTCTTTGATATGGCCAGAGGCCTTACAACACCACACATCACACCACAGTGGCCATCGCTGGGAAGCAGCAATGCCACACTTTATTCTACGCAACGGACGGCGGAAGCAGATCCACTCCACTGGCAAACTTGCGCGTGACGACCCTAGGTACTCAACAAGTCCTAACACAAGGGTGACTCATATGCAAGGATGTTGCCAAGGAATAGGCTGGGGTTTTCATCGATCGGCCGAAAAGCCAATTTTCAATGCAGGGGTTTGTTTTGCAAACCAAAACATTTTGTAAAACTCTAAGTCATCATTGATAAGATCTTAGTGGGGTTGAGTGGCCATGGGGGAGAATAAATCCTTCCCGCCGGTTCCCAAGTTTTAACGCTGGCAGGCAACCAGCACACGGCTCCAAACCGGCGTTATTCCGAAAACACACACGCCAAGGATAACTCACACAGAAATCTAATCATTGTGTGGCCATTGCTTTTGCTTTGTCCAATGCCGTGGAACACGGCTATCCGGATAGATTCTTACGCTCTGCAGAGGTAGTACACTTTACCCACGAGGCATGCCAGACCTTTCCACCGTCGTGGGTCGGAAGGACATGCTAATGGTTCCGTACCTGCCTAATGTCACCACGGTACCACCTCGGAAAATCAGCGACCAGGGGCTTCACATGGGCATAGCATAGCCAAATAACTTTCACTTGCCAGATCCGACGCCAACCTCGTCAAGATCCTTTCCTGGCTTCCGATTGCAACTCCCTGCCTTCTGGTGGTACCGGGCGATCACTAGTAGGGTGTGGTTCCAAACCCTGCCCATCCAGGGGCTCGTGGTTGCACTCAAGTGCTAGGCAAGGCGGCACATGAACCGGTCCTTATACGACCGAAGCAAGCATCTTCAATAGCTACTCTCCAACGAGAAGTAGCGTCCCAGAGATAGCCTCCCCACTGAGGACTATCTCGCTTGCTCCCGTCTAAAACATAACCCCCACTATGGGTTTCACTTACTAAGCCCATCCCTTTTATTTCACACACGCATCACCAAGTCACACTCACACACTTTCACACAAAAACATGTAAAGCAAAATTATTAATTAACACAGTGTGATAGCACCTAAGCGGCAATATTTTCCAACAAATCATTAAAGATTAATGCTGTTGGAACCTAGGGTTAACAATGGGTTAAGGATAGCAATAATCAAGGCATGGCTTTCAACAAGATAGGTTACTCTAATATTTAAATCATTTTAAAAGACTATGCATGTTTAGTTTGCACACAAGCTCTATATAGGATATTTTGTAGGAATTAATTAGGTCAAATATGATCAAGGTGGTTAGGACTTGCCTTCACCAAAATCTTCCTCCTCTAAGCCTTCTTCGTAGTCGGGGTCCTCGTGTTCCTCCTCGAAGACTTGATCACCTATCGATTTAAATAAAAGAAAAGCTAAATCTACCGCTTAACACTCAATTAAACAATCATTAAAATGAAATAAATAAAATAAAATACTCCACTAAAGATGGTTTTGATGAAATATGGTAGAGGATGATTTTAGATGAAGAATAGTGCAAGAATCATGGAATTCGGGGTTAATACGACAAAGATATGAATATTTGAATTTAGGGGAAAGGGATTAAATTAGGGGTAGATTAACTTTAATTAAGTATAATCTCCACCCTAATTTTCCAGAGGTGCACAAAGGTTGGAAAGGGTTAGAATTGATTTTGGGGATTTTTGGATATTTTTGGGAATTTTTCTGATATTAGAAATGTGCCCGAAATTTACTTCTGTGTACACTCTCGGGTGTACCCAGCATTTTTGTGCGCGTAGCAGAGGCTGACATGTGGGCCAGCTGGGGCCGGGGGCCCCGGGTGCTACTGTTCTGTGGACTCGGTCCACAGAGGCGTGGACCGAGCCGACGCGTGCGTGTGGTGCACGTGGGCCGCGTGCACCACGTGTGCGCACGACGAGGCGGGATGTGCCGACGCGGCGCCGACGTGGCCGCCACGCGGGGTCGACGCGGTGCGGTGGCTCCGGCGCGGCGGAGGCGGGGGAAGAGTTCCCGCCTCGCCGGAAAACTCGCCGGCAGGCTCGGGAAATGACGGAAAGGAGGTTTGAGCGGGTGCCGGTGGCCTACGCACGGCGGTGGAGCTAGCGGGGGAACACGTGCGCGTGAGCGGGGCTTGACCCGGCGGCGCGAGCTCACCGGAGCTCGGCCGGGGTTTGGCGGGCGCGACGATGGCGCGCGCGCGCGGTGCGAGTTGGAGCACCCGTGCGCGTGCGCGGGAGCGCGTGGAGGTGACCAGTGGGCTCGGCCTGGCCGGGGAGCGCTCCACGGCGGCCGGAGAGGGAGGAGAGGGACGGCGGAGCAACGGCTCGCGGCGCGGGCTAGTTCCGGGCGCGCGGGGAGGACGGAGAGGGGCGCAAAGGAGAGAGTGGGAAATGGAGGTGCTCACCTCAGGTCCGGTGGGAGCGGAGGGCGTCGGGGAACGGCGGAATCACTCGCCGGAGTTGGGGAAGGAGAGAGGGAGAGCTACGAAATGGGCGGCGTGGAAGGGAGTGCGAGGAAGAGAAATGGCAGAGGGAGAGAAGGAAGGACCGGGCGCTCCTCTTATACACGCTCGAAGGCGGTGGAGAGCCGGGAAATATCCCGAGTTCGTCGGGATATTTCGCCGGAGTTTCGGTGGCGCGCGGCGCGAGGGTGGGGGACGGGCGCGCGTCGACAGCCACGCGGCGCAGAGGAAGGAGGGGGGTCCCGGGCGCGACGTGAAGAGGGCGGCGCGTTGTCTCGACGCCACCGCGGCGTGGAGCTCGAGCTCGACGGCTTTAATGGCGGAGGGGCTAGGGTTTCGGCGGAAAGGAGATGGGGTCCGGACAGAGGAGAGGAGGGAGTGACGCGTGCGCTGCGTGGAAGAAAAGGGAAGGGAGCACGGCGGCGGGGGCAGTAACGCCCGTGCCTCGCGCCGGCCGGTCGGGCGGCGGTGGCGGCGCGAGGTCGACGAAGGCTCCGGGCCCGCTCGTCAGCGACTCGCGGCGGCGGACGGGCCGGGCGGAGCTGGGCCGCGGCGCGCGGACGGCCCAGAGGCCGGGCGCGGGAGAAAAGAGAGGAGAGGAAGATGGGCCGGGCGCGGGGAAAAGGGAAGAAGCGGCCCATCAAGCAAGAAAAGGCTTAACCATTTCTGGTTTTGGAATTTTGGAAGAATTTCAAAGGGATTTGAATTCAAATTCGAATTTGGACTACAACACTCACTCAAACAATTAAATAAAGACAATAAAAGGGCAAATATGCACATGAGTGTTTCATGCATGGTTTTAATTTCGAGAATTTTTTTTTATTTGGGCCATATTTTGATCTAGTTCATTTTTATTATTTGAAAGTTTTTGAAAAGGCCCAATTTTAGGGTTTGTCGAAATGATCAAAATTTACGGGTGCTACAAGCACGTATCCAGGACATGCACCGAAAATCTAATTGCTGAAGTTCGTGCATGTTGCGTAGGGACAACACAAAATCTCTCTCCATGACATCATCCATTTTTCTAATTTCACTTTTGAACACCCTAAGTTTCCTTAAGCTCCCCAATGCTTGCAAAAAGCCCCTAGCGTGGTCATCCTCGCTGCCCTTAAAACAAATAATCGAAAGCTGCAGCTCCTCAAGAGATGATAGCTTTCCAATCCAATTTGGTGACATCGTACAATTCAGATCACCTTTTAGGCACACAAGCTGAGTTAGCCGGCTGATGTTGGCTGTCAATTGTTTTATTCCTGTTTTCCCCAAGTTCAATGTCTGCAGAAGCCTTAGAGCCCCGACGTCAATTGGAAGGTCACCAACTTGGGTATTTTCTAGCCCAAGATACCTCAAGTGAAGTAAATTCCCCAGATGAACTAGATGAGTAGAACTCACATTCTTGCAACTTTCAATGGCTAGGACACGCAAAAGGTTGAAGCTTAAATGTGGGACCCAGTTATCAAATGTACACCTATAGCTAATAAATGAACGCAATTGTGGCATGCCCACCATGTTAGCATGAGTGTTGTGCTCCATGGTATAATTATGCTGAGCTAACCTGCGTGCATTATTGGGTATTGGTAACACTGAGCCTTCATCACTATCAAATATGGCGATAAATTTCTCTTTGGATGACAAGGATCGGATAAGGTCAAGTACCATATCATGAACACGACAACCTTCCATCATGCCATCAAATTCAGAATATATAGGTTGGATCATGTTTCTACTTACAAGATCATTGAAGTACGCCTCTCCGAGCTCAAACAACTGAATTCCTTGTTGCTCCTGAATAAAACCTTCAGCTACCCACTTCCATATCAAAGAATTTTTATCAATAGTGTAGTCCTCTGGAAATACACTCAGATACAGTAAGCATGTCCTTAGATAAGAAGGCATGTCATAATAGCTATAAGACAATACCTTCATAGTATTCTCCATTTATCGTTAACTTTATGGCCAAAACCAATAGATGTGAACACATCAGACCATTTCTCCATTGGTTTTCCCACAAACAAACTAGCCATTGTGATTATAGCTAGTGGTACACCATCACATTTTTTCAGAATTTTATTGCTCATCTCATCCGACTGATAGTCATGGCATTTCTGTTTGTCACCAAATATCCTTGCATAGAATAGTTTTTTGGAGTTACAATATGAAAGTGGTTCAATCTTGTAAACGTCATCACCAATATCTTTGGCAACTTGAGAGTTCCGAGTAGTTATGATTACTCTACTTCCAGAATTATTCTCAACCAGTGCCAATTCAATTGCTTCTTCCCAAGATTTGTTCTCCCAGATGTCATCAATGACAACAAAATACTAAAACAGTGTTTGTGGAGAGGTAACAACAGAGAAAAGAAAAGTGGAAATCTGGTAGCTTGGGAACAAGTCATATTGCCAAAAGACAAAGGTGGATGTGGGGTCAAAGACCTCAGAGTACATAATAAAGCTCTGCTCATGAAGCATTTAGATAAATTCTACAATAAAAAGGACATCCCCTGGGTAAAGCTAATTTGGTCGAAGTATTATACAGACAAAGTGCCACATTACTCAAATGAAGTTGGTTCGTTCTGGTGGAAGGATGTTCTAAGACTGAAGATAAGCTACAGAGAAATTGCAAAATGCAATATTGGGAAGGGAGACACAATATCACTTTGGCATGATCTGATCAGTGAAGAGGTTTTCTCAGTCAAATATTCCAGGCTATATTCATTCTCAGTAGATAAGTATGCCTCATTTTCAAAAGCAATGGAGGCAGAAACTTTTGAAGAATTGTTTCATTTGCCGCTATCCCAACAAGCATATGAAGAACTCCTTGCTTTACAGGAAGATATTACAATGATGGATATAAATCAAGAAAATATGGATATATGGAGCTACACTTGGGGAACTGTTTACACAGCCAGCAGATTATATAATCAGCATTTTAGTGGTATAACCTGCTCTCCTCTGTTCCTGTGGAACTGGAAAAGTAAGTGTATACCAAAGATCAAATTTTTTGTATGGCTAATTCTCAAGGACAGGGTTAACACAAGAAATATGATTAGAAGAAGGAATCAGTTCTTAGATTCGGGATATAATTGTGTTCTGTGCAATAGAGGTACAGAAGAGACCCTTTTTCATCTGTTCTTTGAATGCACGTTTACTGTGAACTGCTGGTTTAGACTTGGCCTTATATGGGATGAAGAGAAAGATGTCTATGATAATATTACAATGGCCAAGCAAAACTTTCAGTACCAGTTCTTCATGGAAATTTTCTCAGTAGCAGCATGGGTCATATGGAAGCAGAGAAATGCTATAATCTTTGACAACAAACAGCCTAGTGTTGCAAGTTGGAAAAGAATGTTTCGAGAAGAAGTTGTGCTGCATTTGTACAGAATCAAGGAAGAGCATCATCAAGCTATCAGAGCATGGTTAGACTTGATCTAACATTTTTTTGTTAACTGTTTCGGCCTCATGGCCCTGTTGTATGTTTGTTTTTGTTCTTTTTTTCTTTTTGTATCAGTAGTGTAGCTAAGTTAGATAGTTAGTTTCCCCTCTACCCCTTCCTTTTTGCTTTGCTTCTTGTACATTGATCTGATAAATATAAAAGGCAGGTGCTGTGGGGAACTCCCCTACAGTTTTTCGTCAAAAAAACAAAATACCTATCCAGTGAACGTGCAAAGTCAGCCAAATTGTATGTAGCATCTAAAAAAGATGTGCTGACATTTCTTTTACATAGTTTCTGATGTTTTTGATTATTTTTAGTAGTTACCAAGCAGTCAACGAATGTTTTTTTTCAGTACTAATTACCGTTTCATATACAACCATGAAATAATCTTTCTTTATATATTAATATGTTGTTAGAAATGAGATACAAAAGTTTTTAATAAAATAAGAATATGCCATATCGATATATTTTTTTGGGGAATAAAAGCCCACATCAACATGTATATTCCCAACATTGAACCGAAAATGCGGAGAATTAACTTTTGATTGAATCCGTTTAAAAATTAATTACAGAATTGAAATGAATAAATTACCTCCCTTTAGCGTAAATTATCGAGTGGGGGTTATGCGTACCTCTTGTTCACAAGAAACTCTCGGAGGTTGTCGATAAGCTGCCTTTCATTTGTTTATCAATCCTCAGGTTCAACACCCTCAGTTCTGTCAGGCTAGCCAGCGCCTTCAAAAACACTCTAGCGTCGTTGCCAACAAACCAATTCACACAAACTTGCAGCTCCTCAAGGGACGCTAGCTCTCCAATCCAACGTGGTGCCATTGTTCTCAATAAATCACCACGTAGGCACACTAGCTGAGTTAGTCAACTGATGTTGGGTGTCAAGTGTCTTGTATATGTGCTGTCCAAGTTCAGTGTCTGCAAAAGCTTCAGAGCTCCAATTTCATTTGGAAGGCGTTGAACATCTGTATTTTGCATCCCGAGGTACCTCAAGTGAAGTAAACTCCCCAGATGAACTAGATGAGAAGACCTCAGATTATTGCAATCTTCCATGTCTAGGACACGTAAATGTTTGAAGCTTGAAAGTAGTGCCAACTTATCAACAGCACACCTGTAGCTAATAAACGATCGTAATTGCAACATGCCGATGATGCTAGCATCAGCAGTGTGCTCCATGGTAATATTATGTTGAGCTAACCTGCGTGTATTGCAGGGTAGAGGTGACACCGAGACTCCATCACTATCAATTATGGTGACAAAATTTTCTTTGAATGACAAGGAACGGATAAGGTCAAGTACCATATCATGAACACGACAACCTTCCACCTGGCCATTCCATTCAGTAGCTTGGATCATGCTTCTATTTACAAGATCATTGAAGTATTTCTCCCCCAGCTCAAATATACTAATTCCTTGTGGCTCTTGAATAAAACCTTCAGCTATCCATTTCCATATCAAAGAATCTTTATCAATAGTGATGTCTTCTGGGAATATAGACAGATACAATAAGCAAGTCCTTAGATAAGAAGGCATATCATAATAGCTAAAAGACAGTATCTTCATTGTATTCTTCATAGTATTCTCCACTTGTTCATTCATTTTCTTGGCAAAACCAATAGATGTGAAAACATCAGACCATTTGTCCCTTGGTTTTCCCACCAACAAACTAGCCACTGTGATTATAGCTAATGGTATACCACCACACTTCTTCAGAATTTTATTGCTTATCTCATCGGACTGGTTATCAATGCATTTCTTTTCATCACCAAATATCCTTGCATAGAATAGCCTTTTGGAGTTGTCATTTGAAAGTGGCTGAATCTTGTAAACCTCATCACTAATTTTTTCTGCAACTGTAGAGTTCCGAGTAGTAATGATTATTCTACTTCCACTATTCTCAAGCAGAGCCCATTCAATTGTTTCTTCCCAAGATTCATTCTCCCATATGTCATCAATGACAATGAAATACCTATCCCGTGAAAGTGAAAAGTTCAGATAAATGGTATGAAGAAACATCTATAAGAGTCATGCCCAGATCCTTTTACATAATTTTTTATGTTTTAAAATTTATGGAGCAACATGCAAACAACCACATTTTGTTTTACTTGATATCAATAACGGACTCATATGCCACTACAAAATAATTTTTAATTTTGTTAAAAATTAATGCTAAAAGTTGTATATATTTCCAATAAAGAGCACATGGAAATTATCATTCTAACATTGAACTAAAAATAATTAGGGAACTATACTCTTATCCACTACTGAAGCATCTTTTGATGGAATCCATTTACAAAGTAAATGTGAATCGAACTAGCACAAGTAAATGTCATCCATTAGTGTAAATTATAGAAGGGTGATGCATACCTCTTGTTCACAAGGAATTCTCGGATATCGTCGATGAGGTGTCTTTCATCTCTGTTCTTTGTATGAATGTCGGCATACTTGTTCTTGTCAAGTTCATAGAGAAAATCCATGAGCACTTTTCTCATGCTAGGATTCCGACCAACAGGAACAAATGCCCCACAATCAAAATCTGGTTTAAGCTTGTCTTACACTGCTTTGGCAAGTGTGGTCTTGCCAATCCCTCCGGTTCCCACAATAGAGACAATCTTCTTTCGCCTGGCCACATCATCCCCCTGAGCAGACAACATGGATATAAGGTTCTTGCTTGGCTCTTCAATGCCGACCAAGCTTGCAACTTCTTTGTACATAGCTTTGAGGCGAGGATCAAAAGTCAAAGTTGATGCAGAAGATTTCACCACAAGGTCGTCGATCTTGTACCTGGCACGACGGTCAGCCACCTCCTGGAGCTTCTTCATGATATCCTGGATAGCACTACCAACGTCATGGCGTGCCTTCCCCTTACTGAACACGTTGGCCATCTTGTTCATGGTGCGCTTCAGCTTGCTTCGGCCGGTGGGTTCGCGCCCCTCCACGCTCACGAGGAAGGTGTCGATAATATCCTCCGTGTCGTAGGATGCCTCTCTGATTTCGCTTGCCCACTCCTGGACCTGCTCGTCGAGCTGATCCCATCGGACACCTTGCTGCGGAAGGCGTGGATGTGCTTCAGCTCCTTCGAGAGAGAGTCGACATTCTTCTTGACGCCTCTTTGTAGCTTGTATTCATCTCCTAGCAGAGTGAGTAGCTTGGGGATTAGGCTGCCCACAGCCCCCGCCACCAGATTCATGGTGCCTCACTCCCTTATCTTTGTTGCTATGGTTCAGATATGAGTGAAGGGGGAGCCATGCTGTTGCTTGCAAGCTAGCGTTGTGCACGCTCTAGCAGCAGTGGTAGTCGCATGTAGAAGAACACTATGGACTATAGTCACTTTGAACGTGATGTGACCTTGGTAGCCGCGACCGTAACCCATGAAGAAGTCACGCGATGACGCCCACTGTCACTACCTCGATTGTATGCATGCCACTAAGTATTTTTCATAAGCCGTACGTATGCCGCCCACTGTCACTTTTGTTAGTTCTTTACAGTTCACCATGTACATCCAGTTTTGTCATCGCCTGTGCCTGATGCGTGCACTCTAACGCGAGGCAGGCAGGAAGTGCATATGTGATGCTCACGAGGCCGGCCTCGATCGCATGCATGCCCCCCACCGTCCCTTTCTACTTTGGTTAGTTCTTTACTATTCACGATGTGTTCCCTAGAAAAAGATACAACTCACCATGTACGTCCGCTTTTGTATATTCTGCATCTGTCACACCTCAAAACCGTGCAAAGTTCCTGGATCAACGAGTAGTTTAGTCTAAGGTAGCAGGAGTGTACATTGCCTACTCACACGAGCGAGTTCCGTTGTCGTACACGCCACACGGGGTTATGTGGATACTCGAGGTACTCTAAATCTTATTTTCTGGAAAACTAGCAAGGTGGCCCGCGCTGATAGCGCGGCTAGCCAATACTCATTTTGCTTCACTGAATAATGTCGAAGGATCGTCATTCGAAAGTGCAACTTTTTTTTTTTTTATTCTCCCCGGCTGATAGATGGTCGCTTAGTGATAGCTTGATCATGTCCAAAGTGATGGGTTGTGGCTCTGCTCAATGCCAAGGTGCGATGGGGTTGTTCCTGATCTGGACCCAGTGCCATCTGGATTTGGTTGCTTCTGGCGTATGCTTCGGTTTTGATGTCAGGCGGCGACGTTGTCTGGCGAGCACGGCAAGCACAGAGGATTGGAACTTTTTTGTGTTTTTTGTTCCTTTAGGGTCTTCTGTGACGGTTGGGTGGAAAAGTTGTCTATATACGTCCTTTCAATACCTATATGTACTATGTATGTTTTTCTTATTAATTAATACCGATACAAATTATCAAAAAGAAAAAAAAAGGTGATGGCGCTGTAAAATTTGCAGCCGATCCACTATCCTGGAATCAGCTGGCCATGGAGTCAAGGCATCATCTCCTATGTAGGTTCGAACCCAGTGAGCAGAGTTCGGTTCTTTTTTTTTTTTTCCTGGGTGTGTGTTTGATTGCTCCAGTGTGTGTGGACCCTGCTGCTTTCACGGGTGAGCGTTTATCCTGGCCTGGGTACCGCTTGAGCAGGTGAGGTGACCAATAGATGCAGGCCGCTGCTGTTTCGGAGAAGCAAACACAGTACTTTATTGTTTATGATTCCCACCATGTTTGAGCTGCGATTTTAGCTTTTGACAGACAACCAAACGTCAAACGACGTAGTGGGCACGGTTTGGTTTCAGTGCACGGTTCGCTTTAGGACTTTTCACCTGTGGTAGAATCGGAGCAGTTGTGTTACGGTTCGCACGGCTCATCCGTGTCGTATTAACAGTATATTTTATATAGACATTTTTAATATAGTTTTTTATTCCAAATTTTTTCCATTATCAATTATGTTGATATGAGTATGTTGTTTAATTTGGACTGTTAGATGTTCATAAAATCCAACGGCTGATAGTTTTTTCTTTTCTGATTAACGTGGTAATTTCGTGACCTGAAGAGCGGACTTTATGAATAATTGTTTAACTAATGTTTATGATGAGGTTCAGTACGTCAATAGTAATGATCATTGTTCAAAAGATTTTTTTTTCCTTGACAATACATTAAACCACTATAATTCGATTGCATAGTCTCTGTGGAATATGCTTGTTTTACTGTCTGTTATGGAGACATGTGCTAGTGCCATTTGTACTCGCAGAGAGCCTTTATCTTTGTGTACTCTTCAGATTATCTTTTTTTTTTTTTGCAGACACACAAAATCATTAGTCGCAGTCTTAGATAAAAAATATATTAGTAATCAACCTATTTGATGACAAATTATTTAATTGTTGGATCAACACCATGAATATTTCTTTGTCTATACATGGCAATATTTCCTTCTCTAGCTCAATAGAGGCATACTATTTCTCTTGTCTGCAAATTACACTACGTGATGTTTTTTTTTTTCCTATGAAGCTGAAATCGATAGTCCTGTTAAGCTGAAATCCTTTGTATTTTCCTGACAACAACCTTTTCCTTACACACTTCACTGTAGGCAAAGGTAGGAGGTAGCGCGGTGTGATGTTTTTGTGGAAAACAGTGTCAATCTCCCTTTGTACTTCCTGCGTTTTGCTTTGCTTCATCAATTGGCTACATGCAGGTGGTGCTTGGAGATAAGATGACTTATTTTAACTTCTTTATGTAGGTTTGATTTGCCAGTTGTTGTCCTGCAATTTTTGCCTACTACGTACGCTTAGATGCAAGACATGGTTGGCTTCCCAAATTCCCCGTCCTGCTTCACCGTCACCTCGCCCTTCTTTGAGCCAACAGCACATGTTGTTCGCCTACCTCATTCATGTTTCCAACCTCGTCTACCTCTCGGACGCGCCAAAGAAGGCAGAAGTCCGGCACGATGCATGTCAGCGACGGGTACTCGCGGAGAGCCAGTTGAGGAGCGCCATGGCTGGAGCTGTCGCGAAGGTAGGTCTCGACCGGCGCGCGGAGGACCGCCATGGCTCAGAAGTAGCTCCACATGTGCAGCACGGGAATTACGCTACCGTTGTTCGAACCTTCCGGCAAGCCGACCGCGTCGTAGTCGATGGGGAATTGGGCGTTGCGTACGGGTAGCCGGCCGGAGCGCCATGCGGACTTGATGGGCGGCCGTTGCCAAGTGCTGACGATGGTGCAGAGCGCGGCAACGATGGCGTCGTGGTTGATGAGGGAAAATGACCTTGATGTCATGTAAATGTAATGTCTCCATCTGGGGAACTTCCTGATCCATCTATAGACACGCGTAGCTCTTTTCTTTATTTATTATCCAGACTTGCATACTTCACGTTAATCTACCTATATACGTGTAGCTCCTATTTTACCAAATCTGAATTTTATAAGTTTACAAATTGTAGTCGGTATGGACTCTTTGGTTAATCTAGGCCGTTAAATCATCATAAAATCCAACGGTTCATAGCTTTTCTTTTTTCCGATTAACGTGGTAATTTCGTAGCCTTGAGAGCGAACGTGGTGGCTCCTTTTTCTCCTCAAATACTAAGATAATAGATAGATAGATAGATGTTTTCGGAAAAAGATGTAACACATTAACTGTACATCTTTTCTGAAATACTAATCTCGATTCATGCATATAGCCCCTGGCAATCATGTGAGACATGGAGAGCGCAATCACTCATCTTGACTAGAATGTCATCTTCTCGTGTACTAATGGTGGTCTTCTGTGAACTGAAACACCACCGATTGCTTTGCGTTGCTTTGGCAGCGGCTCTGCTTTCCCGTAGAACCATCTGTCGGAACTCTAGTCGGGGGCAACGAAAACAGCTCTAGTTTAGTGGACTCCATGCCAGCAGTTGGACATCAGAAGACCGTGAATGCCGGCCTCCTTTTCCTCTGGCCGTTCATTTCGTGCTGTAAGTTCGTTGCTCCAATTTGGTGCCGAATTGAGCTGTCGGCATTCCTATGTACGTGCTTCTTAACGTTCACCGCCCTTGTGAGTCCGTTCCTCTCTGTAGGCAAATCACGGAACAAGTGGTGGGCAAACATGTACTCCAAATACTTGCCGGAGACGATGGCATACATTGGCCCGTCGTCGGCAGCGGGCGCGGGGCTGGACAGCCGGAGGCAGAGTTGGGCTCTGGGCTGGAAGCAGCGTCTGGGCTGGAAGCATGGTCGGAGACGTATTTCAAAAGGCGTATTTGCTGCGCCACTGCGTCCATGACGCGGAACAACTCCGTCGAGCCAACAGTGAGCAGCGGAGGCGGCGGCGTGGCTGCGGACTCCGACCAGAGCCGGTCGCTATTTCGAATAGTGATTGTCCCGGGGCCTTGGTAACCGTTGGATCTATTCCGTGTGGCTCGGATCAGACGACTTGACGGGGTCGTCGCGACGGAGAGCTGCTGCGCGGCGAGAAAACAGAGGCGCCTTCGCGGCGGAGATCGACGGCGTCGGCGCGGTGGCCGGCGACGAGGACGCTAGTGGTGATCTCGCCGTCGGTGTTCTACAGGAACGGCCGGCAAAGGAGATTGCCGTGAAGGCGACGATGGTCGCCAGTGGCGGTCTTTATGACCTCGTGCTCTGCCTCTACGTCGTCCTCCAAGTCAAGGCGGTTCCGCGGCGGGGCTCTGGCGTGAAGGCGCTGCGGCGTTGGCCTACGAGTGGGGACTGGACGACAAGTCCATGGCAAAAGGGAGGAGCTGGCCGTGCTGTCATGGTCCAGGCATGGTTGCCTCGTTGACTGCGCGAGAGTAGAGCTTGACGCAGGGGAGTGCCGTGGCACAGGCTCTTCTTGGTGCAGCTGTGTCGTCTGTCATGATTTTGGGCTAGTTGAGACACGGTTTAGTGCTGTTTGTGATGATGCTGCAGGAGCATGTATACTTGGATAAATAATCTTCACTTGCCACTGTAAACATTCAAATCCTAAATCGGCCGCGCACTGTAAAAAAGGTACTACACCATGGTGCCCCGGCTCCATTTAGATTGAAACTGGACCAAAATGGTTCAACTGCCTCTAACTAATAGGTTGCCCATGGCTGGAGGCTTTAGTGTATCCAACACCTGTAGCACGCACGTCATGGATGTCCTATTTTTTTACATCTCAACTTGTCTCCATGCAAATTAAATTTTTTATTTGTGTCATAGCTGCTGGCACTATACAAGCAAGTGTTTTTTTCTTCTAATACCCACAGAAACAATGGCTTTACAAAGATCTGCTGGCAGGAACAGTGCAAATATGGAAAGCAAAACCAGTTTTCCTCGTGAGACTTCATTCTTCGTCGGAAGCCGTGCAAAGATGACGCAATTCTAAAACATCGCCGCGGCATCGCCAAAAATGAAATCAACCATGCCGGATATATGGCACCCTCGGTAGAAATGGACTTTGTATGGTAGGCGTAGAGCGTGTCTTGATACCCACGAAGGTCACACCGTAGCAACACGACGATGATCGTCTTGTAGTTCCCGGTGCCATCAGGAAACCAGTAACCGAGGCAGCAGGGGGCCATGCCCCCCCCCCCCCCCCCCCCCCCCCCCCAACCAAATAACAAATTTTCAAAACAATCTGAACATCCCTTGGATCTTCTTGTGTTGCCATCGGCACCTCTCCTTTCTCGTAGACACCATGTTTATGATCTCTATTTTGGGCAATGAAAGCAGCTCTCCCGCTAATTGCACTCCATGACAGCAGAGCAGCTGGACAATAGAAGACCATGAATGCCGACCTCCCGTTCTTCTGACCGCTCAATTCGTGTTGCAAGTTCACCGCCCATGTCGGTGGTTGTGTTTGGCTGTAACATTTTAGAGAGTCAAGGCCAGTGAAGCCGTAGCTCATTAGAAGGCGAAGGCCGGGTTGTATGCATTTTACCCATTACCTAAAACAAAAAAATTCACCACCCACCTCCGGCCATTGAATGACATGCGGTGTGAATTGAGTGATTGACATTGCGGTCTTCATCTTACAAAGCTAGTTTCCTTTTTAGCTTGCCCTTCCATCTAACCGAGCCTGTCAACCTACATTCTGAGTCAGGTTCCTATGTAAGCAAATCGCCGAACAGCTGGCGGGCGACCACGCAGACCAGGAGTAACGATGGCATTGGCCCGAGGCCGGCGGCGGGCGCAGGGCGGGGGGGTCAATGCATTGCCAGAAATCGCACGGAGGGAGCCCAGACGCCGGAGTCGCCGGCAGCGGCGGCGTGGCTTGGTGGTGTGATTCCAGGTTGATGCTGGCTTGTTAGGTGCAGGGTACCGCTGCGCTTGTCTGAATCTCTGAAACCTGAACCCAAGCTTCTGAAGCATATGCTTGTTTGAAATTTGTTAACCACGGGCGTAAGTCATGACATTTGGGTAGAAGAAGTGCCCCAAAGTCCAAAACACGTACCCTTCTGATGAGTGCTGTATGTATGTCTGGCTGTCACATAACGTGTATCACATTCATATCCGTCTGAAACCCTTCCTCACCCCTGTTCTCAATCGATCGCGGTCTCGAATCTTTTCGCGATTGAGTTACTTGTGTTGCTCACACAGCAAGCGCCAGACGAGAAGAACCATGCCCGTGCTAGCGCGCGTTTCGCTCTCGTTGTCGCGTTTGAGTTGTAGCACAAACAGAACACGCCACAGCCGGCATTGGTTCCAACTCCAGTCCAACGCCTCATATTTTCCAAGGATGGCCACTAGCCGCGCCACCCTAAAGCCCGGCTGACGACCGCCGGTCGCACCCAGCTGGACGGCGACAGCATGGTCAGAGACGTCACTGAAAAGGCTCACTTGCGGTGCCACCGCGTTCAGGACGCGGCACAGCTCCGGTGAACCAACGGCGAGCAGCGGAGGCGGCGGCGCCGCGGCGGACAGGGGCGGCTGGCATTGCGGACCCCGACCAGGGGCGGTTGTTATTTCGAATAGCGACCGCCCCCTGGGCTTTGCAATCCGTTGGATCTGTCCCGTGCGGCTCGGATCAGACGAGTTGACGGGTCGTTGCTCCCACGCGATGGAGAGCTGCACGCGCAGAAATTAAAGCAGAGGCGCCTTCGCGCGGCGGAGGTCGACGGCGGCGGCGCGGTGGGCGTCCACGAGGACGCTGGTGTCGATCTCGCCGTCGGTTTCTCCACGGACGGCGGGCAGGCGAAGGAGACGGCCGTGACGGCCAGGATGGTTGCGCTATGAAGCACGGATACTTCCGAACGCTCACATATTGGATACCGATACTCCTCCGATACGTATTGGACACCGATACTCCATCGATACGTGTCGGACATGTATCGCACATATTTATGATTTTTAAATAATTAAAATAATTCTGATACTTGACTGACACCTCACTGATTCTTTCTGGACACCTCCAGCCCTAACCCAACCCTCATTCGAGAATCATAAAAGCGTTCTTTCCACCAATAACATGACCCCTGATCCCATTCTCCCGATTATCCTCACGTAAGTACAGCATCGTATGTTACTGCAAACCTAGAATTTTTTCTGCTCACCAGTTACAAATAGCCAGTTGTCGGGTTTGTCATGCTAGGAGGGAGAATTGTAAGCAGGACTAAAAGATAATTGCATTTAGCTTTAAGCAAAAAATTCTAATATTATATATATACATAGAAAAATATATATATGCAGGCGTATCGCCGTATCGGTGTTTTTGAGAAAATGCCGTATCGCGATATCCCCGTATCGCGTACCGGTACCGGTATCCCCGTATCGAGGTAACATAGTGGTTGCGTCCAGCGACCATGATGCTGGCCTGCGGCTCTGTTTCTGGATCACGTGCTCTGCGGGCAGGCGAGAGAGATGGCCTTGGTTTTCTTCTTCCTGACCTTTGGTGCTCTGGCTCAACATCAATCGTCCTCCGGCGTGACGGCGTGGTGCTACGAGCGAGGACTGCACGAGACCTGACCGTGCTGCCGTGATCCAGGCAGGTTTTCTCGTTGACTGCGCGAGAGCAGAGCGTGACGCAGGTGAGATGGGAGCAAACGGCCGCGGCGCATCCTAGCTGGCATAGATGGGACCTACTGCTCCCTCGTTGCCAAGCACTACCCGCACCCACGCAGGGTTAAGGGCCCTGCTCGTGGCAGAGAGGCTCTGCTTGATGCCGCGGCGTCTGTCTAAATCTCGGCAAACCGGTCGTGCAAATACTCCAACCCTCTTGCCGTACCAACAGCCGCCCTGTACCTCGCCGCCCATGGCAACGTCTCCGCCGCACCACCACCACCCCCACCACCATGAAGCCGGCCGGAGAGGCACCCGAGCCGTGAGAACGGGAACATGAGGTGCTCGCGGCCGTCGACGCCGACGCCGACGAGTCGCGCGATGTTGGGGTGGCTGACGTTGACCACGTGCCCGAGCTCGGCGAGGAACCCCTCCATCCGGTCCCGGCCCTGCGCCGCCGTCAGCCGCTTCACCGCCACCAGCTCGCCGCCGGGGAGGCTGCCGCGGTACACCTTCGCGAACCCGCCGCGGCCCACCACGTTGTCGCGGCTGAAGTTGCCCGTGGCTTTTTTTAGCTCGGCGAGGGAGAAGGTGCGGAGGGACGGTTTCAGGACGCAGAACTCGTCCACCTCGACGGCGTCCGGGAGGTTGTCCGGGCGGCGCAGGCTCAGGCGGCGCAGCGCCGACGACATTGTTGGGCGGAGGGAGGGGAGCCGGCGCTTGGAACGGGAGCGCCACGCCTCCGCCACCCCCTTCCACGGCGGCGGCCCGCCGTCGGGCCGCCGCGACGACGCCGCTGCCGGTGGTGGTGATTGTGCCTGTGGCGACGTCGACGGTGGGTCGTCGGCGGTGTACGTGGCCGTGAACGACGGCGTCGCCGCTGCGGTGCTGCTGCTCGTGTTCGTCGTGGTGCTGTGGCTCGTCGTTGTGCAGCCGTCGAGGACGCACCTTGGGGAGATGGACTCGTCGCTGGTCCACCGTGACGGCGTGCCGACACTGTTCTTGCGCGACATCATCGCCTCCTGGAGGAGAAACTACTCCCCTTGTCCAGAGATCAAACCTTCATTTGGCGTGCACAAAACCTTTAACAAATCAATATCGAGCACAAAGAGATGTTTGCTTCGTATTTTCTCTAGATTACAGGGAGGAAATGGGAATTAGCATGCCCTGTTCCCAAAAACGAGTAAAAAACATTTGGGATTGCTCTGATTTCTGGACATATACGCTCTTAAAAACAGAGCATGCCACCAATGGAACAGGGGATGATGGTGCTTAATCGAGGCTAGTTTTCGCATGAATCAACGAATTTCACATCAAGGTATGAATTAAAACTTACCTGTCTAAGTGACAAGAGATCAGGCACAGTTACCTGTCTAAGCGACAAGAGATCAGGCACAGATCTTACAACTCCATCACCCTGTAATTCTTAAACACTCCATGTGATTCTGACAACTCTGCAGAGGAGCGCATGGTCGAGGCACCACGAAACGTAATCTGGCGTCAACTCGATCCAAGAACCTTGGTGCGAAATTCTAAATTTTCCGGGTGCTGCTGGATATCAACGATATTTTCTTTTGATTTTTGGGGAATGGCGATCTTGTGTTTGCACATGCATGGAACAGGGGAGCCTCGCCAGCGAACAGAGCAAGGAAGGCGTTTTGACGCGAGTTCTGCGCTAAGCCTCATATTAGACTGAAGTTGAAAGTTTGGCTGGGCCTGGCCAGGTTGGCACAAGGGGCCTATTTGAGAATTAAAAGGAGCCACTAAATAGTGACTACTACCTCCGTAATTTTTTGACGTTCGACAGTGCTAGCCAACATCAACAAAAATAACTTTTTTTGCGAGAAAGTATACTTTTTTAACAATCTATCTAGTGTTGAACCACCTATCGAGCATTCGAGCCGCAAGTATAGATGGCTGATTGCATACCTTAATGACTCGCAAAAAATTAATTACTACAGCCTTATTGTTGAATGTATCGGTTAGTAAAAAAAAAATGATTTTCTGGCTATGCACTCTTTCTGTCTCAAAAGAATTCTATTTCTAGAGTTGGTCAAAGTAGATTAAGTTTGACTAAACTTATAACTGTATATGAATGACGTTGTGAAAGGGGTCTTGGTCTAGTGGTTAGCACCCGACCCGAGTAGCATCTTTGAGGTCTTGGGTTCGACTCCCGGTGGGAGTGAATTTTCTAGGATTTAACGGCATTTGTGCTTTCAGCGGGAGGCGACGTGGCCGTCGACAGCGAGGCGCCACTGGTGACTTCGTCAATCTAGAGGATTTGCCGGCTCGGTCTTCGAAGATGCTCATAGGGGTAGGGTTCACCTATGTGCGTTCATAGAGGTGAGTGTGCGTGCGTTGTTGAGTGTCTAAGTTGTACTGTGTAACGACAAAAAAAAGTATATGAATGACGTTAATGTCGTTATACTTGAAATGAATTACATATTCATAATGTACTTGTTTGATATCGTGGATGTGATATTTTTCTCTATAACATAATAACATTTGTCACACATGAATTAGTTTAACACCATGATTTATTGTGACACCATGATTTTCGTTGCAATACATATAGGTTATTGCGACAATGATCGATTTTGGTTGCGATAGAAGGACATGTTGCCACGAATTGTGTGGTCTTGCGATTTTAATTTCGGTGGTTGCAATAAGTATGATGTATCGCAACACACAAATGTGTGTTGTATTTAGGGAATAGTTGTTGCCATTTTTTTCTAATGGTTGCAATAGTTGAGAATGTCGCAACGAATAACATTGTTATTAGTTCTATCATGTGTCGGGAAAGAGCCAATGTTATGGCAACATAAAAGTAAGTTGTTGGAAAAGCACACTTAGATATAGCAACAGAAGCCTTATCGTTGCAACAAGCCTTAGATATAGCAACGAAAACCGATTTAAAAAAAAAATATTGCCATATATATCACACCTTTTTTTTTTTAACTCGAATGAGTATTGTTCCCTTGAAACTTTTATTTACTTGATAATCTCGATCAATCCATAGCATGCTTTAATAGGATGCAGCCTGGTAGATCTGACAGCAATTGATTCCAACTCTGAGCATCTAAAGCTAAATGATAATGGGTGAAGAATAGATAGCTTTTGCCAACACTTCGCTGTAGGGAAAGGTAGTACATGGTGTAGTGTAATCCAGCTTACAGTTTCATGTTTCCTCTGCCATTAATCACTATCTGTAGAACATTGACTGCTTGTTCATACAATATAAACCTAGGCGTAGGTATTATCCATCAAAAGAACCTTCTTAAACAGGCTCAAAAATAACTTTGGAAACATGTCTATCCATCATGTATGATGGACAATGAGTAGCATAGTAAGAGCTTCTCACAATATTCCACAATGTTTGCTTGGTCATGCGGTTGCTAGTGCCATCATCCGACCTCAGGAGGAGATTCTGAGCAAGCTCCTGCATAGCCCACTCGATTTCCTTGTTAATGCTCGATTCCTTATCCTGTAATTTGTGCCATTAATTTGACTTGTTATGTCAGAAACTAAACAAAGAAATTTATAAACATTCTTCAAACAAACTTAACTAAACTTAAATTATTCTCGCCAAAAACTCAAACTATGATATTGCTTCGAGTTTGTTTATTGCTAGGCGGAATAAATTGCAGGTTAGTCATTTCAAGGTTCAGACGAACTCAGATGATGGGCTGACTGATGCCTAATATAGTCATTTAAAATGGAGAGTGAAAATACTATGTAATACAGGTTACCTGAGAAAATAATACGTTACGGTAAATACTGTCACAAACAGAGCAGGAGAGTTGAATAAACTGGTCATTATCCTTGTTGTTGATCATAGATGAAGAGTCACCAATTCGTCCTGCGCAAATCTCAATAATTTGAAATAAAAGCAAACATGTTTGCCCATCATGAACCATGTACCGTGGTCCCTTAACATAGGAACTGCTACATTTTCCCCTTTCTTTCTTTATTTTTTGCATCATCCATTGCGTCCACTGGAAGAAGAGACCAAGATATTAGAATGGTTTTGAGCAAAGAAAAAATGTTTATTTACAAATAAGCATCCCCTTTTTAACTTACAGCTTGACTCAAGAGATTGCGGACATAATTTTCTCCTCCGTGAACTGGTTGCGCTTCTTGTGCGATTAATTCAGTAAGTTGGGAAAGTGTCTTCGTGATAATAGCATCTTTTTGGTTTCTTTCTAGCCTGCATCCATCATTTTTTTTCTGGGAATAAGTATTCACTCAACTCTCTCTCTCTCTCTCTCTCTCTCTCTCTCTCTCTCTCTCTCTCTCTCTCTCTCTCTCTCTCTCTCTCTCTCTCTCTCTCTCTCTCTCTCTCTCTCTCTCTCTCTCTCTCTTCCGGTTTTAATGACATAAAAATGATACACCCTCCGGTTTTAAATATGTGATACAGTTGATTTTCTTGTTACTTTGATCATTCGTCTTATCTATAAATATTTGTAAAAATAGCTAAATGTATAAGTTAACTTTAAAGTGTTTTTTTATGATAAATCCAATGATATCCATTTCACGCTACATAACTAATTATTATTGTTGGTCAAAGTTCAAGGAAAAAATCAATAGTGTATTTGAAACCGATTGGATCAATAGTTTCTCTATTTTAGTGTAAGAATAAAACATCAAAGTTACATTTAAATCTACCAAGCCACAAGGCAAGTCATAGATGGATACAATAATGGTCCGTCATGTTAAGCTGTACTCACCACATCACATCAGCTTCTTCATCATAGAGACAACGCGCAAAATATTCCACTCTTTTCTTATCCTGTAGATTGTTATGAAAATGTTCAGAAATTGTGTTGGCAAGCAATACCGCTCTAGCCCATGCAAGCCGCTCGGCAGCACGGTATGGTTCAAAAGTGCAAGCAACAGCGAGAAAATAATATCTCAAAACATCTTCTGGTGTCACTCCAAAGATCTCAAGCCCATTCTCCATGCACCACCTAAATATATATAGCACCAAAAAATATTAAGATTAACAGAAGTTACTCCTTGAAAAATGATATTCACCTAAAATAAAACTGAATTTATATTGCGCACATTTGAAGACCGTAAACCTCAAGCTGATGTAGAACTTGGCAGCAGTTGAAATCATTTCTTGCCAACTCATGATATACATTGTTATTCACAAGAGGCATCCTGCCGAAATACATATTCAAATGGAAATAAATTATATCTGGTAAAGATTTCAATAAAGAGTATATCATGGTCCATCACCACCTTTTCAGTTGATCAAGTACATACAAAATGTTACCTGTAGAGAGTCTTCCCGATCCAAACATCATTGTTACCACCATATTGATCGAGATAGATTCGTGCCTCTACACGGGGCAAGCTTGCATACCATGGAAAATCTAGCGTATATTGTACCTATTGAATGGTGTTAGCATTTCTGTTGGTACATCTAAGGCTAATTAAAATAATCCTCAACATATAACTATATAACAAGCTCGAAAATTTTTAAACAACACAATGTCACAACCAAGGTTTACAAAACCGATGGAAGCCGACTGGGTTTCGCGGAAACCGGACTTACCGGTCCGGTCCGATTTCCTCGGTTCACATTTCCATTTTTAATTTTGATTTGTTTTGAGAAATTGGAAAAATTTGAAGCAAAATGTGTAAAAAAAGCCTATATAGAATTTGGATGAGAATGGTGGAACAAGACACAAAAATAAGTTTATTGGTCGCCAAAAAAATGCCGGAAGATTTAAGAGTGGAAAAAAAAGGAAAGGAAAACCCATCTTATCCCCACTATCCCCACTGAATCATTGGTCGGGCGCCCACATCTTCACTTCCCCCTCGGTCTCCCTGGCTGCGCCACCCCGTCCACTGCTGTTCAACGTCATCCAGCAACTGGAGCTGCCCCCCGTCACCGTCTGAAGCTATTGGACCAGCTAGCCGAGACATATAGTAGCTAACTGACGTGGCAGCTTGGAACGCCGATCAACGTGAGGCAGCTCGGCATGCGTTCCTTTGGCGCACCTCAACGCGGCGCTTCTCTGCCTTGGAGTCGATGCATCGGCTCCGAGCTTCGCCTCTCGGTCTTCGAGTATTACCTCTTCTGGTTTGCACACTACCCCATCTCCACAGCCGCCATCACCACCACAACCACTAACACCCAAAAAGCACCGCTGTTCACTTTGAAACCCTTGGTGAAGTTGCGTAGCCACCTCGAGAGTTGAGTGTTGACCCTCGTCTGTCTGCGCGGCCGGTCGTGGTCCCTCTTTTGCTCAATGCATCAAATCTTTTCCTCAGTCCCTCACCCATCCCCTACTCCAACTACATCTGGCACGCAACGTTTCCCGGCTCCTCTCCTTCCCGCATGCGACTCCTGCCCATTTGCAGCCTTCCTGCCCAGCTGTCGCCACTCGCCGGAGCGACACCACCCGCTATCCCCGAGACACAAAATGACATCCCAGACCTAGCCCACATTTGCGCGACTCAATTTGGGTGGCACGGTGCCTCCAAACCGTCATAATCCGGGGCTCTTCCCTGGCTCCGAAAATCAAGGGCCGCCGCCGCCCACTTCTAGAAAATTTGCCTATTGCCACGAGTTGCATTGCAACAGCACAAACTTGATTGCAATAGGTAGGTGTTATCGCAGCCACTTGCAAAAATCGTTGCAATATGTCAACAATACTGCCACGGATATCATAATCTTGGATTTCATTGCAAGAGGTAGAGCTATGGCCACCATTTTTAAAAGGGTTGCGTTTGGTATTTGCAACAACTCATAAATTGTTGCGATAAATTTTAGATATTGCAACGATATACTAGTGTTGTAATATTTCAAAAAATGGTTGCAATACATATAAGTGTTATAGCCACAAACAAAAAACCATTGCGTTAAACAAATCTATTGCAATTTTGCTATTGCCACGTTTTTTATGTTAAGAAAAAAAAATACAATATTATCCGCAACCTTGACATGATCAACAGCACTAGTGCAGTGGTAAAGTGATCTTTGTCAAGAGTGAAGGTCCCAAGTTCGAATTCTGCTAACAACGTTAATATTTTTTTTGTTTTGTTGCCACAATAAAATATTGTAGCAATATTATTATTTGTTGCAACTTATATCTATTGCAACACTTCATTTTGTGGCAATTATCATAGGTAATGCAACCAAACATAAAAAATGTTGCAAAAGGCTATTGCCACGCTACTACCAACGACCGCCCATGAAAGTAAATTTGTTGCTGTAAGAAGATATTGCAACAAAAATGACCTTACTGCAATGATATTTCATCGTTGCAATATGCCGTTTTTTTAGTAGAGGCCACCCTTATGCTTTCCTTGCTCAATTTTCAAGGCACGGTGCGAAAGAGCCTGTAGCTTAGTGGTTACGAAAGCCTCAGTAGCATCCGAGGTCCTGGGTTCGATTCTCGGTGGGAGCAAATTTTCTAGGATTTAACGACGTTGTGCTTTCAGCGGTAGGCGACGTGGCCGTCGACAGCGAGGCGCCAGTGGTGACTTCGTCAATCTGAAGGATTTACCGGCTCAGTCTTTGAAGATGCTCATAGGAGTAGGATTTGCATATGTGCGTTCATAGAGGTGAGTGTGCGTGCGTTGTGAGTGTCTTAGTCGTATTGTGTAATCACAAAAAAAATTGCAAGGCGCGGACACACAAAGCTGTGCGGGCAGCGGACATCCATGGCTGCGGAGGCGCAGGCACGAAAGCAAGTAGTTCGGACGCACGGCGCTGCACGCGGCTCGACGTGCGCATCCATGAATCCAGCCTGGCACACCACGACGCCTCCCAAATTAGCCGTGCGGCGCCCTCCCCTCCTCCATGTGCTCTCAATCAGATGCGCGATGCCCTTCCCTCACTGCGGTTGCTCCCTCGCTGACGCGGACCAACGATGCGACTGTTGGAGATGGGCGGGCACCGACGCCCAGGTCCCGCGACGTTGGGCACGAACACACACACACACACGTCTTCCGGAGGCCCCTGTTTCTGGCATTTGCGGCTTCTTCAGCATCCCATAGTGGCCCAGCGTGCCGGGCTTCACGCGACGTGGCCTTCCCTGTGTGATGACACTGCGGGCGATGACGACCTGCTCTGCTCTCCACAGCTAGGTGGCGGCGTTGGGGTCGACGGCTGGCGGGGCCAAGGCTGGATGGTTTTGTCGTTGTGTTCCTGGTGCTGGCAATGCTCCTGCTGGCAAGGTGTTTGCGGAAAGGGGAAATTTATTGCAACACACTACAAAGATGTGGCTTTAGCCGTAGCACACTCTAACTATCGAATTTAGCTTGGCACACTCAAAAGTGTGGTTTCATATCTGCAATACACTAAACAGAGAAAAAGTAATTTTTCATCTTTTTTTCTATCTCATTGCACGCAATACATAACAACTTCAAACTATGCACATTGATACATTTTTACATTCTCTATCCATGTGTTTTTTCACAGATCTTTTCATGATTATTTAAATAACATTTAACTGAGAATAACTTTTGTTTTGTAAAACAAACTATGTGAACAATTACCAAAAAATCTGCAAAAAATCACATTGATAGAGAATGCATCAATGTATCACTGTACAAAATTTCAAATTAGTAAGTAATGGGGGCAATTGTGTTTCTACCATCACTTTGTTGTTCCATTGTGATTTTACCCCCGAATCTGCGGTTTTGTGATTTTAACATAACTTTTTGAAACTGAACTAAGTTTCTACCATGACTCTGTTAGTTGCACTTTAACGGTGTTAAGTAGTAAGGAAAAAGACCAAATTGCCCCTTTCTTCCTCCTCCATTTCTTTCTCCACCGTGACCGTTGGCTCCGCTCACCCGGCATCTCCACATGCCCGTGACGCCTCCCCGCGCGCCAGGGTGAGGGCGGGCGGGAGAGCCAGGGGCGACGCGCATGAGGGAGCGGGGCCTATGAGCGACGCGCGCTGACTGCAGCGGGGCTTGGCAGCGGCGAGGAATTCCCCGACAAGCTGCAGCCGTGCTTCTCGGTGGGGAGCGTCCTCACCTGTAACCGAGGACTACGAGGCCTTCCGCACGATTTGCTCCTGCTGCTGCAACATGTATAACAACCCGCTTACCTGCCGCGCATCAAATTGCAATCAAATTGAAACGAAATTGCAGCCAGGTTGAATCGATGTCGCCGCTGCTTCTCTCAATTGCTCAATTGCAGTCAAGTTGAAATGAAATTGGAGCCTGGATTAAACGTTTCCTCATATCAATCTTACGTCGTTGCAAAAAAAAGGAAAAAAAATCAATCTTGCATCTGAATGGCTAGGAATAGGATAGCTCCAGGCCATCAAGAACAAAAGCAACGCAACGCAAGGCTGCAGCAAAGCGGACATGGCGGTGTGGGGCTGCAGGCGCGGGCAGCACGGAGAGACGGGCGACGGCGGCTCATCGACGCATGTGGCTCAGGGGATTGCGGCGGCTCGACAGCGAGGGACCCGCGAGCGCGCATGGCCGCGGTAGCTTGGCGGCGCAGGGAGCTTGGCCGTGGGGCCGCAGGGGCTTGACAGTGCGGGGCTGCAGGTCCATGGCGGCCTGGATGCACGGCGCAGCAGGGAAGAAGGAACAGGCCGCGTACTGGGTCGGGGGCAGTTTGGTCAGGTTGGGTTTTTTTTCTGTTTGTTTTAATTTGTTTATTCCCTTCAATCAAACTGATGGTAAACGGCAGTTTCATGTTCACATACTGATGGTAAAATCACAAAAACGCAGATTCGAAGTTAAAATCACAATTGGATCTCAAATTGATGGTAAAAACATAATTTTCCCGTAATGTATTATGTGCAATGAGATGCAAAAGTTGAAAAAAATCACTTTTTCCTTGTTTAGTGTGCTGTAGCTATGAAACCACACTTTTTGAGTGTGCCACAGCTAAATTCGAGAATTAGAGTGTGCTACGACTAAAGCCACGTCTTTGTAGTGTGTTGTAGTAAATTTCCCCTTCGGAAATAACTAGGTAGAGAGGTGAAGGGGAAAGGAGGAGGTGCAGGGACGGTGCTTGGTTCGAAATTCAGCAAGGGCCAACTAGTGGACAAAAATTTGAGAAAGTTCTTATTTACATGGTGAAATTTACCAATTTTCTTGGGCCAGGGGCCACGGCCCACTTTGGCCTCTGTAGGGGTGGTGAAGATGGCATGGTGGGGTCTATGAGATATAGGGGAACGGTTGGAGACTCATGCATCAAATTCTGGATGAATTTTAGAGGAACTGATGAAGTTGTTCTTATAACTGAAGATTCTTACGCATATCTTAAGGAGTTCATGCCTAGAGCATGCGTGCCGTCGCGCTGTGGTTGTGGCATACTGCTTCGTCATGGACTTTCAGTGAGGTTGCTAACGCTGCTGAGTCTTTCAGACGAGTTGAGTTCTTCGTGCAAACCCTCGTCCAGTGTTGGCTCGTCGGAGACGACTTCTCACCGCTGCCTGTGCACACTTGCCGAGCATGTGGGCTGCCGTTACAGTCTCTCAAGTCCCTTGCGCACGCTGCAGTCACAAACGTTTGTCCAGTTTCTGGACCGGTTTGGTAGGTAGTCGGTATCGGTAAAAGTGGTCAAAAACCAGTGGCATGCAGTTCCGTCGGCTCAGTCGATAATGTAAGCCTTGGTCACAACTGGGCACCAACATGGGAATCTAAATAATTGCAGTTGCAGATACGGGAGTGTTTGCAGGAACACCCAGATATGCACTTGCCAACATGTATGCGATATCAGTCCACTTTATTACAGAAAAAGTCTAGAAACTCCATTCTTTTGTATACCACTGCTTCTATATTCCATGGAATAAAACAAATTGGTATCGATCTAACCATTTTATTTTCTGGAAATTTGATAGATTTGGGCGCATTGCTGTCATTTAGCATAGTAATGTTGTTGAACAGATGCGCTAAGTCTGATGAGTACTAAAAAATTGTATTTATATAATTCAAATTGGCGGACATATTAATTATTATTTTGAAAATATTGTGGTCCACTATATAATATCTATCCAAAGATGAGTACTATTATTTTGCAAATTTGTATCAAGGCATAAAAGGGAAAAAAAAACAACACAAACCATTTAACTCGGTTTTTGCAAACAATATTTGACTAATTGCCGGTTAAATATAGAATGAGTTACCTCGGCAGCTAGATCCTTAACAATGAGCCATTTATCGTGGAGCATGCCTCGGGCTTCTCTTTGTCTGAGAAACTCATATGAGAAAATCCTAGCACGTTGCAGAATATCTTCCCCCGGGAAACTCATCTGGGAGGCTTTATTGAGGCTGTACATCCCTGTGATAGCTTGACTTGATTGCCCCTCAACACAAAAGAACTCCCCATCCGTCTCAAAATTTTTAAATACACCTACAACAAGACAAAATTTTTGTTAGAGTTGGAAGAAAATTATAGTGGGGTTGAAACGAAATATGAAACAACTATGAAGATTTCTTTTTTGTATTACTTGAGTTGATCTGGCTTTTCATTGCATAGCCATAAACTAAGAGGACCTTTGTGGTACTTAATATTCTATGATCCAACGTTTGCCTTGAGAAATGGCACTCCCTCCGGTTTTAAATATATGTCACCGTTATTTTATTGTTACTTTGACCATTCGTTTTATATATAAATATTTATGCAAATAGATAAATATATTTGTTTTAACCTTAAACTACCTTTGATGATAGATCCAATGAATTTATTCCATGTTAGGTAACTAATTACTAAAATACATTTTTGATCAAATTTTAAAGAAAAGTCAATGGTGAATGGTTTATTTACTTGGGGAGACATCATATCCACGCAGTTGGCTATTTAATGCGGGTTTGCGCTCAAGTCAACAAAGACATACATTATTAACTTATAGAGAAAATTCCTTACATGGCCTCATAAAAAATGCAGCTGCCTTCCATGGCCCTTCCGGATTTGAACTTCCCTATAAAGACAAATACAAATTTTTGGTTCCTTCCGTTGGCTCTAGCGCTTGATGGTGTTAAATGAAGAGTAAAAAGACAATTTTACCCCTGATTTGAAATGTACTCAGTTATTTTCAAAAACCGTGTGAATGTGAGTATTATGGATTAAAGTATGAAATAATTATCATTATTAAAAAACCAAGATATATAATTTCAAAATACAAATAAACCAGTTAATTAGGACTCACATTCACACGTTTTTTTGAAAATTACTAAATTACATTGAAATCAAGGGTAAAATTGTCTTTTTATCGTCAGTTAGCACAATGTTAGAAGGGCCACACAGAAGGAACCGAAAATTGGTTTTGGTTCTTATAGGGAAGTTCAAATCTGGGAGGGTCAAGGAAGGCAGCTACATTTTTTTTAGGCCATGGAAGGAAATTTCTCTAATTTAGAAGGAAAGGTTTATTTACTTGGGGAGACATCATATCCATGCAGCCGTAGCACTCGGAAAGCCATAGCTGTGCAATCGACATCTGGTACGTTGCAGTTCCTCGCCCAGCCAATCCCTTTTTCCATCCAGTGCCTAAAGAAAAGGAAGTCCAAAAATTCCACACTTGTTATAGCTAAATGTTTTCTTGCTATTTTTCTTGGAACGAAAACAATAGTAATGAGACAGAGACTGCAGAAGCCAAACCTGTTCACATACTCCATGCACTGTTTGATCTCTCGTTGGAAGTAACGGGAGATCCCGAGTCGCTCTAATCGATCAACGGCCCAGACATGCTCAAAAAGATCAACAGGATAAACATTGGGGACTGAAATGATACACATTGGAGACTGAAATGGTTATGGCAGACAAGACACTTGAATCTTTGTCTAATTGAGGTGCATCACGAACAGTCATCTGCACTTACCTCCTCCGTTAAACTTTTTCACTATCCAATCTATATAGTCGAAGCACTTCTTGTCACCTGTTTGCATTAGAGCATATGCAGTAGCTGAAGGGGAGTACAAGAACGATCCATTACTTGACTGAAGCTTTAGAAGCTTTCCCCAGTCCAGGTCAGGCATTCCCTCAAGGCTAAACAGAATTGATGTAGGAACTCTATGCATCATGTCCTTCGGGATCCTTAAACATGTAACCAAAAGGATTTAGAAAAGAAACCTTGCTAAATTTTCTAGGGAGACGGAGTGCCAGTGCCACATCATATCCTATCTTATATTTACTAATTGGAGGCTCCTTTTGGAGCCCTCACATTAATCGAAGGAAAATCAAAGAAATTCTGAGAAAAAAGCAAAACATCCAGCCATTAGTTTGGATAGTCAGCAAACTGAAGCCGTTAGATTGAGCAGCATGAAGACGTACTGGCCTTGGACTCCAGGTCCATGCTTGCCGCACAGGCTACAGTTGCATGCAAGACGTAATCAGGCAGGAGATCAAGCGCAACAAATTCCAACAATTCCAGGATTCGTTTTCTATCTATTGCTTTGAGCGGTTATGGAAATCTTTGATTTGTGCGACTTCATCTTTTCATGCGATCCCCTTGCAACTTTCTGTCCACCTCCCTCCTCATCTCCTTTTCTGCTTCGTTGTTCCTCAAGAATTCCCCAGCAGATATCCATTCTAGCAGCACGGCCTTGAAGAAGCGGATGATAGTAGCTAGCCAGGCTGCATGGAGGGAGGAGAACAATAGCCGTAACTACAGAAGGCCTTCACGACATCCGCAATCGTGGCCGCCGCCAAATCGATCTACCAGCACCAGGTTGCATAAAGGGAGGAGAAGAACTGCCGTAACTAGAGCCCGCCTTCACGAAACCCGCAGTTGTGGCCGCGCCAATCCGATCTACAAGCATGGAAAAGCCATGTCGACGGCGCCGTCATTTTTGTGATGTGAAACCTTCGTTGTCATTGCGTAGGAGGACGAAGGTAGCGGAAGAAGAAAATTCCTTCAGTGGATTCCATATACTCACTTCAGGTAGGTAGGTTCCACCCTCACGATGCTCCATAAGATCATGGAGTTGCGACCTATACGGCACTGAAACATGGATTTGGACCTCCAATCCCTTGCTTTTCCTGACACCATGATTCATGTAACTACAGGCCGATGCTAACTACCTCAGATGCAACCACAGATAGAGTAATATGTGCAACAAGGTATTCTGCCCCTACACTTTCGGTCGAGATTTTGATTATCTGACGTTGGTTTCATTTATCTGATCAAGCCGGGATGAGCAAGAAGGAAATTTGAAAGACTCATATGTACTACAGGGTATTCGATTCAAATGGAGCAAGCCACTCTCAGGTTCAACGCTAGCACATGAAACTATTGCAGTCTTCAATATATAACATTCAATGCGTCTATGATTTACAACAGCAGAAACATTATTTCCTTTTTCTCAATATGAAGATATTACTTTCAGGTTGTTCTAAAAGTTTGTCCAGTTGGCCATTTTTTTTTAGACCAGTTGGCCATATTTTCTTTAATAGCATGTGTGTGACGTACTGTTCTATGAAAAAAATTATATCTGAGGGCTACATTCATTATTTTAAAATAACGGTAGACTTATGTGTGTGTTGTTATGAGGATACAGTCAATCGATGAATAAGTGAGGCACAGTTGAATGCTCATTTCCTTTAATGTTTTAAGTGTTGTTGATGAGTTATTTGAGTTAACTTACACACAGGTTATGGATTCAGCGCATGTTCTATATATGCAAAACTTGATCTTACTTCTCTCACACTTCTTTAGTTTTTTAATAAAAAGAAAGTAAATTGACTTTAATTTTAGTTCCGTGAGGAACTTGGAAGTTTAGATATACAGACTGAAAAATTTGTAAATGCAAATCATTACACGATATCTGAAGTTGTTTTCCCCTTCTTTTTTTTTTTGAAAAATATGATTTTCGTGACCAATCAATTTTATAGGGTCCCTCGCATGTAAAAAGTTCCACTGTTTTAGTTCTGCAGAACTATTTTCTGTTTCATATATCCACTATATCCTGCGCCATAGCACATTATTGAGCTGTTTTTAATTATTTTGTCATTGACATAACTACAAAAGTTTTCATCTCATCACTACTGTCTCAAAATACATCTGAGTCAATTGTCAATTGCTTTTAATTATTTGTTGCTTTTTCGTGCATCAAGCTGGACATTGTGTCTCGAAGCACCACTATGCATTTTATTTTTCAAAGATGATTAACCCCTCTACTTTTCTTTATGGGTTTGAACTACTCAATGAGATGCATATGTTTTCTTTTTCTCTTTCTGATTACTATGTTGGAATCAGAAATTTGATTAGATTATTGAATTACATGGGTTTTCATAATGTGAAGAGTCAAATACTTGCTATTTCATAAAAATCTACTACTAATCTCTGTCGACCAAACTGGGAGATATTGGGTGTCAAGCTTCAAATTGGCACCTTTTCTATTTGAAAAAACAGTTTAGATGTCTACCTAAATGTCATTAATTTGTAAAGATTATTTTTGGGGAATTATAATTTCTAAAACAATAAACAAGGGTATGCTCCATGAAAAAGTTTTGTTATTTTTTTTAAAAAATTCAAATTAATTGAATAATCAAAGAGTATGTTACATTTTCAGTTCAAGTAGTTTGATATATTGTAAGTTTAACTATTCAAATAATGTTGTAGATGCGTTTGTAGAAAATGGATTTATTGTGAACAAACCCATCAACCAATGCAGTACATGCATGCATAATGTCTACTTTACATAGTAAAAGAACTAGACCTATACCAGATAATTTATTGTCAATTTTTTAGAAAACGAATGTTAGCTAAAGTTATCTATATGATTACAACCGAAAGTTAAACTACGTCTTATGAGTTATTTTATTACACTTTCCGAAATTATAGCATGACTTTGTTGCCGGAGATACAATATTTTTGACATTTTGTACCACTCATAATAGTTTCCTCTTTTAAGGATGGTAGAAGAGAAAAACCAAATTAATATACATTACAAATTACAAATCTAGGTGGCACTTATGTTTCATTAGTTTATAAAATAATGTGCTTAAATTGCTAGCCCGTGCAAGTATTGCACGGGTTGATGGGATAGTATAGAGTAATAGAGATACTTATATACCTCTTCAGCTTGATTTCTCTGTTAGCGTATATGCTCTGTAAAGCTGTATGATCATATGGGAAGTCAATTCCCAAACTCCTAGCTGTCTGAAGGAGCGAAGGGAATGCAATTTCGAAGCCGATGGGCATTGACTCTTGCTCTTCCTCTTCCAACCTCCACATGTTCTCATGGAGAAAAGAGAGCGCTGGTAGAACAAATGCATGCAAAACAATAGACACACATTCAATACATTCAGTAAGCAAAGATCACATGCATCATGGTCCATTTGGAATCAACGGCATACATGTAATTTTACAGTACCTGTATTGCATATTTCAGGCTCGAGAGACCATTTTGTTAGTGCAACGACACATGCAAGGGTGTTGATCATACGGTCGTAGGCAGAGAACAGGGCCGAGTCTCCCCAGGAGCCATCAGGTAGCTGGTTGCTCACGATCCAACGCACGGTGGCTGGGAACTGAGGGCCCTCACCGCCATCCGGTTGTGGCACCATGGCGACCCATGCAGTATCATACGCCGAGGCGCTGATCTCACCATCATTCATTGATCTCAGCTTTACCCTAACATTATCAATCAGTGGTTGCAGGACCGCCCCTTCAGCCTGATGGACATTGTGAGACACAGGTAGGACATTTGTCAGAAACTAGCTGCACGGATAATCATTATGCTTACTAGATATCAAAGATAATTCGCAAAACGATAATTTGTAGCAAAAAGATTAACTTCCTGGACCTCTTGGTACTCATTAAGCTCATGTGGTTTCTCAGGCCACTTTTCAGTTTTGCCCCTATTTGCTATGTGCCCAGAAGGTGCTGCATTTAAAAGTTGGGTTAGTTTCCTTCAAAAGCACTCTTCAAATTATCACGTGTTCGCACTTCTTAAAATTCAGTCGGCGACATGAGCTGAATGGATATCACGTGCCGTTGCTGATTAGCCTTAAAATTATCACGTTTCTTGCGACAGGTGAAAAGCTTAAAATTATCACGTGCCGTTGCTGATTAGCCTTATCTGTTTGGTGGAAAACTAGACAGCAAGAAACGCAAAAGCGACAGGTGTAGGAGAATGTATAGAGGCGGTGATGACAACACAAACCCCAGGCGGATCGAGCGAGTGAGAACCAGGGAACTGAAGCCGGTACCTTTGCCACCATTAGATACGTCGTTGCCAGCACACGCCCTCCACCTGCCGCCAAAGCACCCCACCAAACCTTCGCCGTTGATATGGCATTGACGACCTGATTGAGTTTTTGCATAAGGAATTGTGAGCGATGAGTGATAACCGGACAAATCAAACTCGCCTACCTGGCTTCCTCCTCCTAGTGAGCATTGTTTGGGTTCTTATAAGCCATATGGTAGGGAGAGGAGAAGGAGATGATAACCTTTCATCATCACCCGAGCACTCCATGGCCAGGACACGAGCGGAGAGTAGTGGAGCTTCATGCCAGCCGTTGACGCACCTCGCAATACAAACGCGCGTGGCCACCACCAGTGTTAGCTGTCGTGCAGCGAGAAAAGGATTGCACGAGGCAACAATGGCAAGTGATCATCTGGAGGGGTGATATACATAGGGGTCAGGTCGGGGGAGAGAGAGAGAGAGAGAGAGTCCCACCATACCAACTCCCTCTAATTTTTCTTACCATACCAACTCCCTCTAATTTTTCTTTTGATGTCGGTCACACTAGCTAGTTTATTAATCTAGGACAGAGACTAACAGCATCAACAGAAAACTAAACGGAGGGAAATTATAGGCAAGTGAAAGATTCCTACTATGTCTCTATTCTAGAGTCGTCGGTTCGTGAAGGCATCTCCTTGTCGGGTCTCGGCTACGCTCTGCGCGAGACCCTGGGATCCCCTGTTCTTAGCCGCCGCTAGTCCTGGGACTTGGGCCGGGCCAAATCCGGGTGGGCCGTGGCCCGAACGTTTGGCACGGCCCGGCTCGATAAGATTTCGTGCCGTGCCGGTCCGGCCCGAACTGACGGGCCGTGCCGTGCCGTGTTTTCGGCACATCGGGCCGGCACGGCACGAAACTGTTACATGGGCCGTGCTCGGGCCGGCACGGCACGAAAGCGGCCCGGCGGCCCGGATTTGGCCCGGCAGTGTGTTCTTGTGAAGTTCTTTAGCCGACGTTATTTTTGTTATTTTGATTTGTATTTCAAAATGTAAACTTGTATAGATTTTGCATATGTGGTCCAAATTTGATGATTCTTTTTTCAATAATCTTCAAAAAATCATCTCTATCATGTCGAATCTTTGTGTGCAAACTTCCCTGATTCAATTTTGTACTATGAATCAAAACACTAATGGTCACTATTCACCATTATCTTCACTTTTTTGTTAATCCCCAACTAATTTGAATTTTGAAGTAATTTTTTGTGTGGATGTACAACTTCTACATATCTACACATAGGAATTTTGTATAAATTTTTTTGTGACACTTAATCTCATGTATGTTTGAATTGCTCCCCATTTGTCTCAAAAGCTCATAACTTCTATATTAATTAGTAAATTTTGAACACACATTCATGCAAACATTGTTAAAAAAATTCCCTAAAAATTATAGAGGTTGGTATTTACTTGGAACACTTCCACACCAAAATTCAGTTCAAAATTCAATATATTTTTATAGATAAAAATTGCAAAAGCTCACTTTTCCTTTGTTTTTTTTTTGTCGCACTCAAAGTATAATGATTTTGGAACTCAAATTTGATATACACATCTAATATATCTTTACTAAGCTATTGTAATTTCGGTGGAATTTTTGAAATTATTTTATGCATGTAATACTATAAAAGAATCAATTTTAAAAAAATACGCCTTCTTTATATTGAAAACGCACTCTGAAAGAGGCATCTAACTGAAACCGGGCCCGACGTGCTCCGTGCCGTGCCCGGGCCGCATTTTCATCACATCGGGCCGACCGGCACGGCACGACGTGGCATGACGGGCCGTCACGGCACGGCACGAAACGGCACGAAGCACGACGGGCCCGTATCGTGCCGGCACGAGCATGGCCCGAGTCCCAGCACTAGCCGCCGCTGGATCGACCATGTTCTGTGCTGATGATTCGCAGCCGCCGCGTGTGCTACCTGCAGCCAGGTTGATTTCTTTATTCGCTGTTGATTGGATTGGCATCTGCTTGGCTGTCGCTGCTGATTTGCATCTTCAGGCGAGCTCATCTTCGTTGAGCCTTGCCTCTGTCACCGAGCTCGACCTCCACTTTGTCATAGGGTGTCTCAGAAGAATTTTATTTTGTCAATGTGTTATGGGCGAAACCACACTTTGTCAGTGTGTTCAAGACAATTTTGCCTCAAATATAATAATACTTAATGATTAATATTGATCATGAAAAACCAAAAAATATGCTTCATTTAGAGTCAATTCAATTTCACTAGTATAAAGTATATATTATTCAATAATGTTCTACCAATATTTATGTGACGTTCCACTAGTACAAACAAATGTTCCATTAAGTTTTGGATAATGTTTCATTAGTTAATGCGTGTTGTTCTACCGGTATTAAATAGATGTTTGATTATATATTCAATAATGTTCTACCAATTATGTGATGTTCTACTAGAACAAACTAAATGTTCCATTAACTTTTCCGATAATGTTCCATTAATTAATGCGGATTGTTCTATTGGTGTAAAATAGATGTTTCATTTGACTGTCATAATGGTCCGCTAGTTTGTTTAACATACCATTAATATTGTCCCATCATTTTTACATGTGTTGTTCCGCTAAATTACTTTTTTTTTTCATACGTGAATAAAATGAAAAAAATAAGATTAAAACACCTACTCAAGAAACAAATAAATCCAAAAAAAAAGAAAAGAAGAAAAATAAAGTAAGGTTAAAATGAAATGAAAAGAATGATGTTGAGAGAAAAACGAAAAAAATAACAGTGTTGAGAGCTACACGTAACAAAGGCCTAAATTGCAAGGTAGCTGATGTGTGCAACATGGGCTCAATTTGAGTAGGAAACAGGGTAGATTCCCGATTGAGATCAGCCCAACTAAGGCCCGCTGGGAAAAACACTAGGAACCGGATGAGGTGGGCCGGGGGGGGGGGGGGTTGTGGGGGGGGGGTGTGGGGGGCGTTGCTCTGGGCGGAGGCGACGCCTCCGCCCAGAGCAACGCCCCCCACACCCCCCCCCCCCCCCCCCAAACACCCGCCGAAGATTCACCCGCCAGGCCCGTATGCATTGCTCCACGGCGAGCGACCCTGCACGCAAGCGGCGGCGGCGGCGCGCGCATGCTGGCTGGCGTAGAGGGGAGCAGCACCCCAAGTCTCGGTTCCTTTCTTCACCATCAGACTCGTTGTCAAGCACTACATCACCAACACTGGGTTAAGAGCCCTGCTATTCACGATCGCAGGTGACTGCTGTGGCAGAGGCATTGGGAAGATCTCTCGACAAGTGCAGGCGAACATTGGAAAGAACTTGAAAGTACGTATTGCATGAAACTAGATAAATTTTAAAACTAGCTATCGCTAATCTTTTGAAAAAAAACTTGGCGATCGCCTTAAAAATATTGCCGGTAACCAACACGAATAGACTTAATGTTCCTGTCTATAAGCATGCGCGTAACATCTGTTGCTTGCTCACATCACATAATTATTGAGTTGTATGTACCAACAAGTTCACCCAAAAGCCTAAATTGATGGGAAAAGATGGACGATTCACTTATGGTTCAACACTCCCTCACATGCAGCTCGCGTGGGTCCAAACGTGGAAACACTCTCCTTCACGTGCAAGCTTTCTCAGGCCGTGGAATATTGGAGTGGGCTGTAATTTATTTACTAAATCGCGGCAGCCAAGATTCAGACTCGAGACCTCTGGCCCTGATATCATATTAAGTTGCATGCACCAACTAATTCATCCAAAAATTTAAGTTGATAGAAAAGGTAATATATATATATATATATATATAGAAAAAATCCATTTTACTCTCGAGTGTAGTTACTGTCTCTTTTTTCTAACTCACTGACAAGTATACGCATCTGCCTAACCGGGTCCGCCAGCACAAACGGGTTTGGAACGTGCGCAGGTGGTATTGCCGGGATTCATCCCTGATGTACGGATAGAAATCAAAATACTTAGGATTAAAAAAAAGATATTGTTATACGTTCATCATTATCCATCCGGCAAAATATCTTCCTGCCGTTTAGATACCACGAGATTTGTTGGATTCAAACTGATTTCAATATTCCCCGCAGGCTTCGTCTCCGGCGATCGACACGATCTCCGGCACCGCGGACACAGCGAGCTGCTCTTGCGACGGTGATTGGGTGCTCCGCGGCAGGCGTTTTCTTGCCCCTGCTCTGAACGAGGAACAAGCGGCAGCGGCGGCGGCGGCGTATCGATCTGGTTCCTCGTGGAACTCCGGCCATGTAACGTATTTTTTTTCCGTATTGATCTTGCTCCTCGTGAAACCCTGCAGATTGATATTTTTTTCCGTATTATAACCAGGTTGATTGATTTGTCTCAATGCTAATCCAGCACAACGAACTCGATGTATGGAACAGGCCCTTTTGAAGTATATGCGTTTGAGTTCGGTGATGGAGGGCTGAGGCAGCATCAACAACATTGAGCCTCAAGATGGCTACGGCAATCCGCTAGGGGCGTATGGCATTGGCCTTCCGCACGGCCATGGACCATCGAGTAGAAGGAACAGCTAGGTATATGCACGACCCTTTGCAGATGGATTCCAAATTGTTACCTTTGCATCAAGTAAATTCCGTTTACTATGGACTTGGAGTTCTGCCAAACGAGCAGATCTAATCGCTCAATCATTCCGCCTTACAGATTTGCAGGTTTCAGAGGAGATTATTTTAGAACTATTGAATCGGCTGCACAACTCATCACCGTCCATGGATGCCTGCATACGACTTACTATTCTGCAGTTTCTTTTCTGTTTTTACAGGAAGGGATCAAGCCAATACCAGAAGTAAGGTGGATCGACACAGCATATCTGAAATTTTGTACCGTCGGTTTCAGGATTGACATGTGTATCTGGGTTTGGTTTTACTTTTTCTTTCATAGTCATGCAGATGATTTCGCCCCTGCAGCAGAGAGGAACTCTGTTCTGCAAGGATTATCTCACATAAATCCTGCATTTTGATACACTTCTTTTTAGAAGGAATGATATATCCGGTAGTACTCCTATGACTGGAATCATGTTTTCAATCTCGTGGTTGTGGACTATTCTGCAGGTGCATCACTCTGAAGTGCGGCTACAAAATTCTCTAGTTGAAAGCATGCGCTTGGGAATCAGTTAATCATCACAAAGGAATAGGACTGAGAGTATTTGAGCATCTCTGTATGTTGCATATCATTTTCGAGATTGATATACCCTGTACCACTGATTAGCATGGTGACAATAAGTTGTACTTTGCAATTTTTGCCAAGATTTGACATGCTCTTCATTTGTGTCTTGGAAATTATATAAACTTATTGTTTTTTTAAGTATGCATACTATCTGGATACAATCGGTATTTGCTCAAAATAGTATGTATGCATACTCTATTTCCTAGAAAAGTATGTACACATACTTTCTTCAAACAGTATGTGTGCATACTCTATTCTCGAAAAAGTATGTACCCATACTTCCATGAAAATAGTATGTACACATACTTTTTTCAGTAAAGTATGTACGCATACTCACTTGAAAATAGTACATACGCATACTCTCTTGAAAATAGTATGTATGCATACTATCCAATATTTAATCCAAGCAGATATTAACCACAGGTTGAGGAATTTGTAAAGTAGATACTGAATATTTAATCCAAGCAAAACGTACGAAGCTAGCCAGTGTGCCGCCAAACTATAACCGAGAATCAAGGCTAAAAATCCAGCATGCAGATAATATGTTTTTAATTACCGAGTTTGTTAGGCTCCTCTTAACGGACTCACATGCATCCATTAACCCGACAGGGGTTCTGGATCCAGAAGCTGAAGCTGATACGTACGTGAGTACAAAAAAATAGGGAGTAACTACTCCCGGGAGTAGGAAAAACGCTTCCTATATTATATATATATTGTCTAAGTTGAAAAGTAGTAACTTGCTTTATCTTCAGTATGCTACTGGTGGCCTTCTCTCACTCTCTGTCTCAGAAGATATGGTGGCCTTCTCTGAAACTGAAGGTAGCATCGCATTGGGTTGCCGTGGCAGGCAGCACCTCTGCATTGTGATACGATGCAGTTTTTTTTTTCTTTTTTTTTTATAAACGAAACCGGCATGAGATAGTGCGGTTTTCATTATCGTAGATTACTAGGGGAATACCCCGCGCGTTGCCGCGGTACTTTCTACTGAATTGTAAAAAAAACACTATAGTTCTCAATGCATGAAGAGAAGGTTCCATATAAATGTGCAAAGAAAGGATAGGGTCGATATAACCATTCATTCTTTCGGTGCATTAATATAAAATAAACACATATGTTGACATAAAGAAGAGAAGGCTCCATATAATGTGCAAAGAAGGGAGAGTGTCAATATAACCATTCATACTCTCAGGGCATTAATAATATATGGGTGAAGATTGTAAGATAAACACAAATGTTGACTAAAACTATTCACAACAATTTTTTTTGAAGCAATCTAACCATATCTGGTCTTCATTCCTTTCATAATCTCACTCTCCAAGAGTTGCACATGGTTTTATTTCCTTTTTTTGTAAAATACCTAATAGTGTATTTAGCAATGCTCAACTATCGTCATTATTGATACTTGCAAGAAAAAAAGAATTATCTTTGTTGATGCTGGTTACTTAATCAGAATTAAAGAAGAATTGTAACTCACTGAACAATGTGTGGAAGCACAATGACATGATAGGTTGACAACAAAATAAGAGATGAAGACATACATCATAAGTAACAATTCTAATATGCTTGCCTGACGAAGAAGAGGGGAGAGAGATCATAAGGCACCGGCTTTACTCATGATGGTACAGTTGAGTATCGTCATTAAAAAAAAATGGATCGCAACAGCGTGATATGGATGCAGCGCATGTACACATGAATATATTATGCTTTGAACCTGGCATGCTAGCAATCCCAAGCCTTTTAATGACCTGCGAAATAACAAATGGGGGAAAAATAGATTGATGAGAATGACTGAGTACAACTGAAAGAAGCATCCTAAACGAAACAGTTGTTTAGTTGTACTGAGTAATAGGCAACGAATAAGAAACTACTTTTGCGAAGGTCACGTCAGCTGAATCTGGTGTCGGCAGCAAATTAGATACGAAAAGGCTCTCCGGCCACTGAACTAATCCATTGCTGCGGGCTCGTGAAGGAGCGAGGCCTGACGATGGAGCAAGAGGTAAACCAAAGGCACAACAGCTTATTTGTAGGTTGCATGAATGAAGATGGAGATTTGTTGGCGGAGACACAAACTCGTAGAAGAACCGAGGTCGAGGGTAATGTGATCGATCTGGCAACTGCACGAAAGCTTGATGATCGTGGCTAATATAGCAATTGGTGCTGTAGTTTTATCAGGAAGAGGAAGGGTAACGGATGGAGGTTACTAAACGCTTGACTGTAATAAAAAAGTTGAAACGCTTGCCTGTATTAAAAAGTTGAAACGCTTGGTGTATTAAAAAGTTGATACTAATGCTTGAAGAAACGGTCCATAATGGGATTAGCTAGTCAAGTTGCCTGCTGTGGGGCTGGAATTTGTTTGTCTGCTGATGTACATTGCTAGAGGGGGCGAGCAAGACAATTGACGGCCAGATTAGCGTGAGACATGATCATCTAGCGACTCATATTTTGTAAATGACGTGGCTAGCTGAGAGTTGAGAGAATTAGGTGTTAATGATCTTTAATTGGTTGCACTTATAAAGAAATAGTAGATACGATGGTGGGTTGAGTGAGCTGTTTAATAACGTAAATAAAGGTTTACGCAAATGCCCCTGCTTTTGACCTCAAAATGTTAGTTAAAAAAAAAAATTGGACTGCGGCAAATACATACTCCGCCGCCGCAATATGTTCTTTGGTTCGTAACTTTCGGTGTGGGTAGTAGCACGAACAGAACACGCTGCCGCCAGAAACCCACCCCCCTCCATGGTCGGCGGTCTGTCGTCTCAGCTGTTCCATGGATGGACATGGCTGGCGCGCGGCGCGGCGAGCAAGAAGCGCTGGCCGAGGCACAGTGACTGGAAGGCGAAAGAATGACATAGCTGAAGAGGCGTCCTTGCAACGCCACTGCGTCCAGGACGCCGCACAGCTCCGGCTAGCCAACGGCGAGCAGCGGATGCGGCGGCGTTCCGGACCACGACCGGGGGTGTGGTCGCTACGTATTTCGAATAGCGACCGTCCCCTGGGCTGGTGCCCGTTGGATCTTCCCCGTGCGGCTCGGATCAGACGAGTTGACGGGTCGTTGCTCCCCGCGCGATGGAGAGATGCATGGTGAGAAAGAGGTCGACGAGGAAGCTGGTGGCGATCTCGCCGTCGTTTCCTCCATGGACGGCGGGCAGGCGAAGGAGTTGCCCGTGACTGCATCGGCGACCACGATGCTGGCCGGCGGCGCTCTTCCTGGCCTTCGTAGTTCGTGCTCTGCATCACAGAGGTTACCGCGTCGGGGCTCCGGCGTGACGACGCTGCGGCGACTTGGCCTCACCGATCGTTGGAGCGAGGGGGCGTCCAACTGCAGCCACGGCAACGCGGGCTTGAGTTCAGAGAAGATGGCAAACAAAGCAGAGGCCCGAGTTTGCCTTAGCACAGCACTTTGCCTGCAGAAAAGGGTAAGTCGAATAGCAAAATGAGGCACAGAGATTGCTTCTGCATCCAGAAAATTCGACAGCAGAAATGCTAACTGGAACTACACGGCGCTGTATGTCCCCGGCTAATAGCACAAATAATGAGCTACAAAGGACAGTATGTGTGGAAGAGCCTCTGCTTCGCCACTACAGCTGCAGGGGAACGAAGCATATAAAGACAGAGTACCGAACCCCCAAGATGGCCGTGCTACTGCATCCAGCAACAAGGTAACAACAAGGCCAAGAACTTAGAACACAATCACGTTCGTTGCCAGCTTGCTCCTGCATTCGAAGCGTGTGGCCACAGGCTCCGCCAGTATCAACCGACAAAGAAATAAAGCAGATTGCCGCAGCTCAAGGCAACATTATTGTCTAAATAACCAAATAGTTTTAGGTAGTAGAATAATACGAGTTCAATGGCTCCAGACCCCGAAATACACACAGTCGTACCTTATTACAAAACAGAGTACCACAAATCTTATTAAAATGTTGTAAAATGTTTGAGCAAACCAAGATGATCTGAAAGTATCAGACAATGCAAAGCCTGTTGCTACGTCTCCGTCATGTTTGGATAACGTCCTGATTATTGTTGAGCCATCTTCACCGTACCCCGGCTCCTCTTGCTGAAGCTAGGACTAGAACCAAAGCCAAGTGGGTTCCTGAAGAACAACTGCATATATCAGAGTTAAGTTTGATCTTATTTTTGTTGATTCAGTTGGACAAGGAATCAGTGTCAGAATATCTCCGTATCAGAGCTAAAACTCCATATTTTTGGCTGTTACTCTAAATTTGCACTTGGCATAGAAGATATATAATCAGGGGCGAAGCCAACCGTGAAGCTCGCCGGGGTCGGCACTTGCACGTGACGGGGTCAGTGCACTGGCCAGCAGTAGATTTCTATAGGTTTTGCAGAGTTTCGTCAGGGTTGCGCAACCCCAACAATTGCATATAGCTTCGCCCCTGTCTACAATTATGTGTTGTATGTATATGCATATGTAAAACCTTGTCGACAGTATAGTGGTAGATCATACTTAATATAGCATCAACAAATGGAAACGTGCATATATGTATTTGCTAATTCACAAGCAGTCGGAGTTCATGTGCACAGGTTGCTTACACTACCTTTGCTTTGTATGTCACCAACAGTCAGCATTTATGTTGATGCTAGTTGGATAATGAATGTTGAACTCGTCAATTTTTTCTAAAAAAATAAGTTGCGAAGCATTTAGCTAGAACTAGTTAGATTATGTAATTCAGAACTACTATGAGTGCCGTGTACGACGATTGCAAGTTGCAATACCCACCGCAAGTCTACCAAACTTGCCCAGATGAGAACCACAAACAGATGAATAGTGCCCAGAAACAGAGTTCATCCAGCAAGCTACAATACTGCACATTATTGACTGCATACTGAAGGAGGAAAAAAAAAATGCGGTGGATCAAACTGAAAGAGGGAGCAGAGATAGTACGTACGTGCATGTGCATACAGTTTCAAACTGAATCGATTCAAGAGTTAACGAAGCCTACTTTGGCTATTCCTTCACCATCCGTGGCCTCCCCCTCCTGCTGCTTCTGAAGTTCTTCTTCTGTTGAAACATTGTCGTCTTCCTGCGCCTGGAAATTTTGGGGATTAAGAAAAATATAAATTAGAGCTAGCAATCCATATACGTCATGGTGGAAACCGAAATATTAACTGTCGGGGGTCACGAATCAATCAGCGTACGTACCTTTTCATTATGGACAGCTGAGATCATTTCGTGGTCATTCTCTCTCCACACTACAACGCTGGGGATGTTGGGATGAACCTCGGTGGCTTTCCTCAGCGCAGCCTCCGTTTCCTCCACCTCCGCAGCAGATGCACCCGAACAGTCAAGTGTCACTTTAACTATCTGAAGCGAACTGAGATACTGCAGGCCGATATTAGCACAGTCACCGTTGCCATCCTTTAAGGCCCGCACAAATATCCGAAAATTAAGCACCTCCAGGTTTGGCATCACGGCAGACGGTGGTACGCTGCAGTCATGTTTGGCAGAGCCAAAGGGCGTAGCATCGACTCCATTCCATATATGAAATGAAACGGCCGAGTCCTCTTCCTTGCACTGAAACTGGATCATTGACGAAGGCATCGCAAAGATTCTCAGCTTCTGAAAGCACCCATTACTTGCACTAATATGACTCACTGTTGCCGTGGACTTCGTCACCAGTTTAAGATAACAGAGCTCAGGCAACCTTGCGAGGAACTCCAGGCCCTTCTGCTCCATCGCATCCACAGTCAGGTCCAAGCAAGCGAGGTAGGGAAGAGATGCGGCACTAATGCATGACGGTAGCCAAGAGAAACAGAATTCTTCCAGATCCAGATCTCGGAGATGTTGTGGGAGGACAAAGCCTTCTTCTTCCCACATGTTTGTTCTGGCAACTACATCTTCAATGGGGTTAAAAAGATAGTCCTCAAGTTTGTGCAGCTTCCGGAGGGATAACACGAAATCTCTCTCCATGTCGTCATCCATCTGTATATGAATGCCGATCCACAACACCCTCAGTTTGGTCAGGCTACCGAGTGTCTTCAAAAAGCCACTAGCATTGCCATCAGAAGAATCCACACAAACATGCAGCTCCTCAAGGGACGATAGCTTTCCAATCCAAGACGGTGCCACTGTCCGATAAAGACCACCACGTAGGCACACTAGCTGAGTTAGTCGACTGATGCTGGGTGTCAACTGTGTAATTCTTGTTTCTTTAAAATTCAGTGTCTGTAAAAACTTAAGAGCTCCAATTTCATTTGGAAAGTCTTTGACATCTGTATTTTCTATCCCGAGGTACCTCAAGTGAAGTAAACTCCCTAGATGAACTAGATGAGAAGACCTCACATTACTGCAACCTTTCATATCTAAGACACGTAAATGTTTGAAGCTTGAAAGTGGTGCCAACTTATGACCATCACACTTGCTGATAATAAACGATCGCAATTGTGGCATGCCCACCATGCTAGCATCAGCAGTGTGCTCCAATGTAATATTATGTTGAGCTAACCTGCGTGTGCTGCTGGGTAGAGTTGACACCGAGCCTCTGTCATAATCAATTATAGTGACAAAATTTTCTTTGGATGACAAGGAACAGATAAGGTCAAGTACCATATCATGAACACGACAAGTGTATACAATGCCATTGAATTCAGACTCTATAGCTTGGATCATGCTTCTATTTACAAGATCACTGAAGTATCTCTCGCCGAGCTCAAATAAACTAATTCCTTGTGGCTCTTGAACAAAACCTTCAGCTATCCATTTCCATATCAAAGAATCTTTATCAATGATGCTGTCTTCTGGGAATACACTAAGATACAATAAGCAAGTCCTTAGATAAGAAAGCATGTCATAATAGCTAAAAGACAGTATCTTCATTGTATTCTTCATAGTATTCTCCACTTGTTCGTTCATTTTCTTGCCAAAACCAATAGATGTGAAAACATCATACCATTTCTCGCTTGGTTTTCCCACCAACAAACTAGCCATTGTGATTATAGCTAATGGTATACCACCACACTTTCCTAGAAATTTATTGCTTATCTCATCAGACTGGTCATTGAGGCATTTCTTTTCATCACCAAATATCCTTGCATAGAATAGTTTTTTGGAGTTATCATCTGAAAGTGGCTGCATCTTGTAAACCTCATCACCGATTTTTTCTGCAACTGTATAGTTCCGAGTAGTAATGATTATTCTACTTCCACTATTCTCAAGCAGAGCCAATTCAATTGCTTCTTCCCAAGATTCATTCTCCCACAGGTCATCAATGACAATGAAATACCTATCCCGTGAAAGTGACAAAGTCAGAAAAAAATGTATGAAACATCTATAAGAGTCATGCCAAAATTCCTTTTACATAATTTCTGATGTTTAAAAATTTTCGAACCAGCAAGCAAACAATCAAATTTTGTTTTACTTGATATCGATGACGGCCTGATATAACACCACAAAATAATGTTTAATATTATACACTAGATTCAATTTTGTTAAAAACTAAAGCTCAAAGTTGAATACATTTGTAGTAAAGCGCACATGGAAATGTATCTTTCTAACATTAAACTGAAAATAATTAGGAAACTATAATCTTATCCACTACTAAACCATCTCTTGACTCGATTCATTTACAAGTAACTGTGAAACGAGCTACCACAAGTAAAATGTCATCCATCAGTGTATATTATAGAGGGGAGATGCATACCTCTTGTTTACGAGGAATTCTCGAAGGTTGTCGATGAGCTGTCTTTTAGTTCTATTCTTGGTACGAATGTCGGCAAACTTGTTCTTGTCAAATTCATAGAGGATGTCCATGAGTAAATTTGCCAGGTTAGGATTTCTTCCTACAGGAACAAATGCCCCACAATCAAAATCTGCTTGAAGCTTGTCGTACACTGTTTTGGCAAGAGTGGTCTTGCCAAGCCCTCCGGTTCCCACAATAGAGACAATCTTCTTCCGGTCGGCCACATCATCCCCCCGAGCAGACAGCATGGATATGAGTTTCTTGCTTGGCTCTTCAATGCCAACCAAGCTTGCTACTTCTTTGTACATAGCTTTGAGATGGGGATCAAAAGTTGAAGTTGTTGCAGAAGATTTCACCACAAGGTCGTCGATCTTGTACCTAGCACGGCGGCCAGCCACCTCCAGTAGCTTCTCCATGATATCCTGAATGGCACTACCAACGTCATGGCGCGCCTTCCCCTTACTGAACACATTGGCCACCTTGTTTAGGGTGCGTTTCAGCCTGCTCCGGCCGGCTGGCTCATTACCCCCGACATGGATGAGGTAGCTGTCGAGGATATCCTCCATATCGTAGGATGCATCCCTTATTTCATTTGCCCACTCCTGGGCCTGCTTGTCGAGCTGGTCCCATGGCACATCAGACACCTCGCTTAGGAATGCATGGATGTGCTTCAGCTCCTTTGAGAGAGACTCAACACTCTTCTTCACGCCCTTCTGTAGCTTGTATTCGTCTCCCAGCAGACTGAGCAGCTTTGGGATTAGGCTGCCCACAGCCCCCGCCACCAGATTCATGGTGCCTCACTCCCTTAGCTTTGTTGCTATGGTTCAGACATGAGTGAAGGTGGAGCCATGGTGTTGCTTGCAAGCTAGCGTTGTGCACACTCTAGCAGCAGTGGTGATGGTGTTTAGCAGAATACAATGGACTCACTAGTACAATAAGGGCCTGCAGTGACGCAGGCCATAAAAGTTTAGTGGCGGACGCACGGCCCAGCGTCACTGCAGGCCATGGCTCGGGCACTGTAGCACCTACAGGTGGCGGACGGAGTGATGCAATCATCCAGGTGCCAGTTCGGTGGCGGTAGAAGTGACGTCACGGGCGACCGCCACCTCTCCCCGTGGCAAGAGTGGCGGATGGTGATGTCAGCTTCGTCCGCCACCCGGGATGACGTCACGTGCGTCCGCCACTTCTTATGAAGCAAAGGTGGCGGACAGAGGTGACATCATTTTGCCCGCCACCGAGTCGGCACAGTATATATTCGTGGTTCTTCCTCGCCCGAACAGTATCGGGCTGAACTCGAGGTTCATGTCCGTACGGCGGCCGGGAAAAATTAGAAAACAAGGGGGGAAGGTTTTGATCTCGTTTTTTTTTTAGGAGTTGTTCTAGAAGGTAAAACCTAGCAATCCATTGGATTATTTTTGTGTTTAGATGCCAATTTGAGGGTTAATTTTGTGGATAAAGTTTACCTAGGGTTTACAACTTTTTTGGCTTTATTTGAGGTGATTCCATTGGTTTTTTGGTGGGGATTTAGTAGATCCTATGTTGTTTATGAACCCTCTATGTCCTATGTGCTTTTCCTTTGGGTTTCCTATTCGAATTTTGTAGATCCAATTTTGGATTGCATATGTATGAGAGAGAAGGGAAGGGGGAAATTGATTTACTTTTTTTAATATTTTCTCTATATTTTTTTATTACATTGTTTAATTTCGTTTTTATTATTGCAGATGGTTGATAGATCTTGGATGTACGATGGAGGAGGAGGAGACCCGCTACTCTATTTTCAGGAAATCACCAACTTTGTGATAGCCGCGAGGACTCACGCTTCACGTCAGCAGACAAGGGCTATATATTGTCCTTGTACGAAATGCAAGAATAATATACTGTTTGAAGACCATGAAATCATTCGTGAGCACTTGTTGGACAATGGTTTCATGGACAACTACTCAATCTGGACAAGACATGGTGAAACATCAGATAGTGGAGAAGCCGGCAACGAGCAGGAGAGTGCTGAAGGCAGTGGTCACCGAGAAAGGGCACAACCCAACAATGATCGCTATAATGACGATCAGTGCAACACCGGGGATGATGAAACTCGCGAATCTGAAGGCATCGATGTAGAAGAATTGTTGCGCAACATGCAGCATGAGGATCTGCTCCATCACAAAGATAAAGGCTTTGATAACGTAGAAACGTTACATAAAGCATCGAGGGACCTTCTTTATGAGGAATCCAAAGGGTGTGATAAGGACTGTACGGTGTTGCACTCGGTTCTTGGACTCCTCACATTGAAGGCAAGCAACGGGTGGTCAGACGTTAGCTTCAACAGCTTGATGGAGATGTTAGGCAATATGTTGCCGAAACCAAATCATTTGCCCACTAGCACGTACCATGCAAAGAAATTGTTGTCTCCATTTACATTGGGCGTACAAAAAATACACGCCTGTCCGAACCATTGTGTCCTCTACCGTAAAGAACACACAGATAAGGAGACACCTAAGGTGACGACAGTTCAGGTGAAACGCAAAATGAAGCCTGGTGTCCCAGAAGGTTCTTGGGATTACGAACAAGACGATTTTCCCAAATATGTGCATGGCATGCCACTCGTTCCCCTTAGCTTCCTCGCTACAAAGTGTGACTGGGTAATGCAGAGATTTCATGACTGGTACATTCAAGCTTGTGCCCTAAACATTGAGAATATCCCGTGCAAGGTTCCTGGGAAAAAGATTTTCAACACTGAGGATTTCGATATGGATGTGCCATTTGAGGATATCCATCACATATATCGTCTCGAAGCAATCGACGCGACAATGATAATTCTTTGGTGCATGTAAGTGCTTTCAGTCTTTCCATTGTCCAAGAACATAAACTATTAAGCATTACTGATGCATTTTCTTGTCTAGGATTTGTTGCCACTATGACCAAAAAGAATATGGGATCCTACACCCGCATCTGATATCCCAAGGACACCTGACCCCGAAGATAGACGAGAAATCCCCTGTTTACGCAAATATGTCTAAAGCAGAGCGAAAAAGAACTGTTGACCTAATGATTCAGAATAGAAGAACGGCATGTTCGACCTATATAGGTAAATGCATGAAGGAGTGGGAAGACAGAGATGCCATCTTGGCCCCTTATAACTTGGAGTAAGTCTTTCTGGGCAAATATTTTTGTTGTCATTGTTGATTGCTAACCTATGACACTGACATACATAATTATTTATGTAGTAATCACTGGATTTGTTTCATAATAAACCACAAGCAAGGAAGGGTTTGGGTATTCGACTCCCTCGACTATGACCAAAAGAGATACGACATGTTCTGCAAAGTCATTGAGAAGTAATAAATGATGGGTATAGTTATCTATATACAGATTCTTTATGTTCATTATCTAAAAGTCGTTTACTTTTGCAACAGAGGGTACCAGCATTACGTTCAGAATCTTGGAGGGAAGCACAATCCGAAACGGCCACACAAAATGGGTTGGAATTGGAAATTTCCGGTAAAATCCATATAAATGCTTAAGCTCTCATCTTTACTATAATCTTTTGTTATATTGCGAACAAAACACTAACAACAGTTGCATTTGTTTTTTCAGTGCAGAAAACAACCTCCAGGGACTAACTATTGTGGTTATTACGTGATGGACTGGCTGTCCTTGGCCGTGCATAACAAGTTTACACATTTGCCCTGGGAAGATCCGACAAAACATGTAAGTACTAGTTGCATATAATTAAAATCTTTTGCATATAATTAAAATGTTTGTTTTCATTAACGCAAATTTGATGTGTGTTTTTGTCATGTGTGCAGGACACTACTAAGAAAGGGCTAGCTGGATTGAGCGACGCTTCACTATATGGCTTCACATCAAAGATATGTCGCTTCATCATGCATCACCTTATCTACCCTGACGGCGACTATTTTGATCCAAAGGGAAAGTTGGCAAAATTCCCAGACTTATGTTTGTGGACTGGGAAAGCAGCTATAAGTCATCAACAAACCACAATTGAGCAAAATTGGCAGGATGACATTGCCGCTCAAAGGAACAAGATAGACTATAGTTGGGTGTATGACAAGGATGTGAAGGATGTGCGGTTTGTGGCCCCATGAACAATTGTGTCGTTTTTGTATATATGGAGGGATGAACTTGTGTTATTATCTCAACTCTACTTGTTACATGATATTTGGTTATTATTATCGAACTTTACTTGTTTGATGTCTTTCTGTGATGATCTGTGATGATTTGTGATGAAATATTTGAAATGCGTGTCATTTTGAATTTGGTGGCCTGGTTAAATTGAAATTTCAGATTAATTTTGAATCTGTCATGAGCCAGCAGTGGCGGACAACCTGACATCGTCAAACGCCACTGCTCGAACGAGCCAAGTGGCGGACGAGGTGACGTCAGCAGTAGAGTGACGGACACGGTGACGTCACTTCTACCGCCTCTGTTGGGCGCCTGACAGGTGGCGGACACGGTGATGTCATCTTTGTCCGCCACCCCTGCCGTTGGTTCGATGGCGGACGCTGTGGCGTCAGCGTCCGCCACCGTCTTCGTCTCGAGGTGGCGGATGATCCGTTCGCCACCGAACCCGGGACCTAGCAGTGGCGTTAGCGCAATGGCGCTCGCCTTGTCCGTCACTGCTAGGCCAAAACGACCGCCACTAAAGGCCCTCATTGTACTAGTGACTACGCTCAGTTTGAGCGTGATGTGACCTTGGTAGTTGCGACGACCGTAACCTACGCTCCTACCACGTGCACTCACGCGATGCCGCCCACTGTCACTACCTCGATTGTATGCATGCCAGTACATTTTTTGGAAAGCCGTACGCCGCCCACTGTCACATTTTTGTTCTTTACAGTTCACCATGCATATACGTCCAGTTTTGTCTTCTGCTCTGCCTCGTGCAATCACGTGAGGCTGCGCGTGCCTATGTGATGCTCTAGAAGTGGCCCTCGATTGCATGCATGTCTCACCGGTCAGGATGCTGGTGGGTCGATCCATCGACTGATCCATGAGACCACCCAGCGTCATTGCTGTGGGTACGTAATGGGTCGGCTTGACCCACCCCAAACGCTGACCCATGCATGAAACCTTTTGCGTGACCCAAAATCCACATCGCTAGCGGAGCAGACGACCATGCAGACCAGGGCGTAAGAGGACCGCTGCTGGCGGCGGAACGGCGCGCGGCCTCCGCGTTGGGGGAGGAGGCGGTTCACGGAGATGACGTACGGCGTGCGGTGTGTACCGCTGCCTCGCCGCAACAAGAGCGAGGGGGAAGATGGCGTCAGCCAAGAAGAAGCGGAGCTGGAAGTCGTCCGAGTCGGTCACGGCAGAGGAGATGCCGATTTCCTTGGGCCCGCTGGGTTACCCATCGACCCATCCTGCGAATCCAGCTTGACCCATAGTTTTAGTGGGTCGCCCTACAAGGTAATTACACCACGATTCATTTTTTGGGTCATGGGTCATTGGGTCGAACCGCTTAAACCTGCATGACTCACTGGCCGACAAACTTTTTACTCTCGCTATTTCTTTACACCCTACCATATGTATTCCCTAAAAGGAAAAATACAATCCAAGTACATCACTTTTGTATATTATTTTTGCATCTGCCGCACCTCAAAAGCAGTGGAAAGCTGAGCTGCCTTTCGTACTAATCATTTCCTTGATCGACGATTAGCATAGTCTAGTGTAAGGTAGCCGAGGTACACATATCCTACTCACGCGAGCGCGTAAGTTTCCTACTCCGGAACGGTGATGCCGGCATCGGCATGCTAGCGGAGGCTGTAACTTTTCCCATTGCCTAACATGTGTTTATTTACCTTGAATAAAACATGAACATTATATATTTCATTTCAACCATATTAGTATTAGTTTATCCTTTTCTTCTCATAGGTTTAGTGAACATCGCAAAGCTAATGTTCAACTTTTAAGCAAAGCCACTTGAGGGGAGTGATTAACAAGTGCATCAAGGGGCACAAGTGAACAACCATTCTCCTTCTATGATGGAAACACACATTCTAAACAGTTTTATTGAATCTTATGCGGATATGTTGGAGTTAGAGCTGGACACCTCTGAACTACAAAAACTATTTTCGTATTTTACACATCTGAATTTCAACCCATAATTTTCATAGTTTTTATTGCTCAGGGAAAGGTCTCTTGACTTAGTTATCATAGGTCACATGAAACACACAATGGTGGATCTTCTACTTAAGTTTCCTGCTCTGGGTAGGACCCTGTTGGGCAGGGTTTTGGCTAATCTAGAAAAACTAATTTTTGATTCAGTTAAAGCTCCATCTTGAGAAGCGTTTGGCGAAACAAATGTTTTTATGGGAATGTGAGTATGTAATTTGAGGGCACTTATGCTTGTGGAGGGGAAGCCGGATAAGCCAGGTTTTGTGGAGTTTGCAGAAAACCAAATACTTCCATGGCCCATGGGCACTATCAATCAGTCTGCAAAGTAGTTTAACAAAAAGAGTACATATTTCAAAACTGGCCTAATTTTTTCTACATAATTTTTTGACCACGAGTTCTTGCAGGTATTAGTAGCCATATATGCGTAGTCCCTAGCACAGGGAATTTCATGTTTATTGTTCTTGGCCAAATGGTTACATATTTTAAGCATTACAGTTTTCTTCGCATTGTCAGCATTCCACCATGGCGCTTGAGAAAACTATGATGGCATATCCATCCATAGCCACACCACATTTGCCACCTCCGATCTACGCTTGGTTTGCCAAAACAAACATTTTCCCTGACGCTCATGAGTGCTCTGGTAGCGCCTTTGTTTGCATCTTCTCGTGTACCAACAATGGTCTTCCGTGAACTGAAACGTGCACTGCGTTGCGTTGCCATTGCGGCATCTCTCCTTTCTCGTGGACACCATGTCTCCTATCTCCAGTCTGGGCAATAAAAGAAGCTCTCAAGTTCACTAGACTAAATGAAAGCAGAGCAGCTCGACAATAGGATACCATGAATGGCGAACTCCCATTCTTCGGGCCGCTCAATTCGTGTTTCAAGTTCACCGCCCACCTCCGGCCATTGAATGATTGATGCGATGTGAAATTGAGCTGTTGACCTTGGGATCCTCATCTTACAAGCTAGGTTCCTTTTTCTAGCTTGCCCTTCCATCTAACCGCCCCTGTCAACCAACATTCTGAGCCAGGATCCTATGTAAGCAAATCGCCGAACAGCTGGCGGGCGACCACGCAGAGCAGGAGTAACGATGGCATTGGCCCGAGGCCGGCGGTGGGCGCAGGGCGGGGGGTCAACGCACCGCCAGAAATCGTACGGAAGGAGCCCAGACGCACGTCAGAGTAGTTTGCAGGAGTCGCCGGCGGCGGGTGGCTTGGTGGTGTTATTCCAGGTTGATGCTGGCTTGTTAGGAGCAGGGTACTGCTGCGCATGTCTGAATCTCTGAAACCTGAACCCAAGCTTCTGAAGCATATGCTTATTTGAAATTTGTTAACCACGGGCGTAAGTCACGTCATTTGGGCAGAAGAAGTGCCCCAAAGTCAAAATCACGTACCCTTCTGAAGAATGCTGTATGTATGTCTGGGTGTCACATAACGTGCATCACATTCATATCCATCTGAAACCCTTTGTCACCCCCTGTTCTCAATCGATCGCGGTCTTAAATCTTTTCGCGCTCTGACATACATGTGTTGTTCACTGAGTAAGCACCAGACGAGCAGAACCATGCCTGTACTAGCGCGCGTAGCACGAACGGAACACGCCGCCGGCCGCCGCCGCCATCGGTTCTGCTCCATGGCCCGCGTTGACCTGCCTGCCCCTTGCTCCAACTCAAAGGCCTCATATTTTCCAAGGATGGCCACCACCCGCGCCGCCATAAATCCCCCGTCTATGCGGCCCTCAGCCCGGCCGACGACTACCCGTCGCACCACGCGGCGGCAAGCAACTGGCGTCCATCCGCCCGCCGCAAGCATGAAGCTGGCCGAGGCGCAGCGACTGGACGGCGAAAGAATGAGCATGACGCGCCGCCTGAGACGAAGCGACACTGGATCAGAGAAAGCATGGAGACGTAGCTTAAAAGGCGTCCATGACGCGGCACAGCTCCGGTGAGGCAACGCTGAGCAGTGGAGGCGGCGGCGGCGCGGCGGACAGGGGCGGCTGGCATTCGGGACCCCGACCAGGGGCGGTCGCTATTTCGAATAGCGACCGCCCCCTGGGCTTTGCAATCCGTTGGATCTGTCCCGTGCGGCTCGGATCATACTAGTTGACGGGTCGTTGCTCCCACGCGATGGAGAGCTGCACGCCCAGAAAGCAGAGGCGCCTTCGCGCGGCGGAGGTCGACGGCGGCGGCGCGGTGGGCGTCGACGAGGACGCTGGTGGCGATCTCGCCGTAGGTTCCCCCATAAATGGCGGGCAGGCGAAGGAGATGGCCGTGACGGCGAGGATGGTTGCGTCGGCAACCACGATGCTGGCCTGCGGCTCTGTTTCTGGATCACGTGCTCTGCGGGCAGGCGAGGGAGTTGGCGCTCTGCCTCAACATCGTCCTCTGCGCTGAAGCGGTTGCCACGGCTTCGGGGCTCCGGCGCTGCGGCGTGGTGGACTGGATGAGAAGTCCATGGCGAAACTGCCGCGCACGGAGGAGGAGGAGCTGACCGTGCGTTCGTGGTGCAGGCATCATTTCCTCGTTGACCGCGCGAGAGCAGATGGGATGGAAGCGAACGGCGGCGGCGCATCCTGGCTGGCATAGCTCTCGATCGGGGGCTGTTCGCTCAAAGCTCTCGATCGGGGGCTGTTCGCTCGTTTCCTTCCTTCACACATCATCAGACTCGTTACCAAGCACTACAAGCACCTACACAGCGTCAAGGGCCCTGCTCTGCTGCTATTCACGATGGCAGGTCAGTGCCGTGGTAGAGGCCCTGCTTCGTTCGTGCCATGGCGTCTGTCTGAATCTCGGCAATCCAAAAGCCATACAAAAAGCCTCTGCTAGTACTGAACCCCGAATATGACCGTGCTAGTAGTGCATCCACCATCTGTCAACACAGAGCTTGCACGAATGGAAGCTCGAGGACAGATACACAACAAGGGCAAGAACACGATCGGATTCGTTGCCTGCAGCTTGCCCCTGCATTCGAAAGTGTGTGCCCGCAGGCACCATCTGGATCAACAATTAGCGAGGCTGCAATCAAATCACATTTTTTCAAAGAAGTTAGCAGATTGCCCCAGCTCTAGGCAACATGATTGTCTAAATAAGCAAATGGTTTTGGGTAGCAGAATCATACGAGTTTACGGGCTCTGTACCCGGAAATACACACAATCGTACCTTATTACAAAACAGAGTTGCACAGAGCTAATTAAAATGTTTGAAAAAACAACATTTTTTTAGAAAAGGTGAACAAACCAACATGACCTGAAACTATCAGAAAATGCAAAGCCTGTTACTATGTCTCAGACATGTTTGGATAACATCTCCATTATTGTTGAGCCATCTTCACCGTTTTCGGCTCCTCTTGCAGAAGCTGGGACTAGAATCAAAGTCAAGTGGATCCCTGAAAATCACATGCATATCAGAGTTAAATTTGATCTTATTTTTGTACCAGGGAATGGTGTCAGAATCTCTCTACATTGCAGTTCAAATTCAATATTATGTATGCACGTATACAGAAATGTGCTGTGGCAAAGCATGACATACTTAATAGCACAAAAGTGTGTGTGTGTGTGTGTGTGTGTGTGTGTGTGTGTGTGTGTGTGTGTGTGTGTTGATTCGTAAGCCGTCGGCGCTCATGTACACATGTTGGTTACACTGACACATACCCTGTGCTTGTATGTAACCAACGCTTGCAGTATTTTTGTCGATGGAAATTTGGATAACGAATTTTGACGTCAGGTTTTTTCTGCAAAAAATCGCCCAAGAAATAACTGTAACTCACATTACCAATTCTGATGGAGATTATATAATTCAGAACTAAGATGACTGGCATGCTCTACAACTGGCAAGTTGCCAAACGCTCGCCTACCAAACTTACGCGAACGAGAGCCAGAAACAGAGATGAATAGTGCCCACAAGCAGAGTTCATCCAGCTACCTACACTAATGAACATTATTAACTCCCTACTGACGAACAAAAGCTGAAAAATGCAATGAATCGAAATGGAAGAGGGAGCAGAGAAGGTACAAACGTACATGCATGCGGCTTCAAACTGAACTGACCTAAGTGTTAATATCGATGCTTGATTTGGTTACCCCTTCAGCAGCCATCTGGTCCCCATCCAGCTGCTTCTGACCATCTTTTTCTGAGGATTTGTCATCTTCTTCTGGCTAGAAATTGGGAGATTAAGAAAAACGTAATTGAGATCCGATGATTGTGTTCTTGGCCAATTGGCAATGATAAATTATAGCAGAAAAGGAATTGTACCACGGGAAGAATAAAGAGAAACATTAATTGGACAGGAACCACGAATCAATCATTACCTCGTTGGGTTGACCCAATTTTTCCACCTCAAGCGTGGGGCGGTTGGGATGGACCTCGGTGGCTTTCCTCAGCGCAGCCTCCGCTTCCTCCACCTCAGTAGCAGATGCACCCGAACAGTCGAGTCTCACTTTGACTTTCTGAAGCGAAGTGAGATACTGCAGGCCGACATTAGCACAATCACCGTTGCCATCCTTTAAGGCCCGCACGCGTATCTCACTCAGAAGCACCTCCAGGTTCGGCATCACCGCTGACGGCGGTATCCTGCAGTCATTTTTGTCAGAGTCAAAGGGCATAGCATCGATTCCATTCCATATATGAAATGAAACGCTCGAATCTTCCTCCTTGCACTGAAACTGGATCATTGACGAAGGCATCATACAGAATCTCAGCTTCTGGAAGTACCCATTACCAGCGCTAAAATTACACACTGTTGCCGTGGACATCGTCATCAGTTTAAGAAAACAGAGCTCAGGCAACCTTGCTAGGAACTCTAGGCCCTTCTGATCGATCACATCCACAGACAGGATCAAGTGGAAGAGGTAGGGAAGATATGCGGCACTAATGCACTCCGGCAGCCAAGAGAAACAGAAGTCTTCTAGATCCAGATGTCGGAGATGTTGCGGGAGGACAAAGTCTGCTTCTCCCCACATGTTTGTTCTGGCAACTGCATGACGACCATAAGTGGGGTTAAAAAGAAATTCCTGAAGTTTGTGCAGCTTCCGGAGGGATAACACGAAATCTCTCTCCATGTCGTCATCCATTACTATACGAAGGCCGATCCACAACACCCTCAGTTTGCTCAGGCTACCCAGTGCCTGAAGAAAGGCCCTAGCGTTGCCATCAGAAGAATCTACACAAACTCGCAGCTCCTCAAGGGACGCTAGCTTTCCAATCCAATGTGGTGCCGCTGTCATGAAATAAATACCACGTAGGCACACTAGCTGAGTTAGTCGGCTGATGCTGGGTGTCAACTGTTTTATTCCTGTACCATCAAAATTCAATGTTTGCAAAAGCTTAAGAGCTCCAATTTCATTAGGAAGTTCTTTGACTCTGGTATTTTGCAAACTGAGGTACCTCAAGTGAAGTAAACTCCCAAGATGAACTAGATGGGAAGACCTCACATTACTGCAACCTTCCATATCTAAGACACGTAAATGTTTGAAGCTTGAAAGTGGTGCCAACTTATCACCATCACCCTTGCTGATAATAAACGATCGCAATTGTGGCATGCCCACCATGCTAGCATCAGCAGTGTGCTCCAATGTAATATTATGTTGAGCTAACCTGCGTGTGCTGCTGGGTAGAGTTGACACCGAGCCTCTGTCATTATCAATTATAGTGACAAAATTTTCTTTGGATGACAAGGAACAGATAAGGTCAAGTACCATATCATGAACACGGCAAGCGTCTACAATGCCATACCATTCATTCTCTATAGCTTGGATCATGCTTCTATTTACAAGATCATTGAAATATCTCTCCCCGAGCTCAAATAAACTAATTCCTTGTGGCTCTTGAATAAAACCTTCAGCTATCCATTTCCATATCAAAGAATCTTTAAGAATGATGCTGTCTTCTGGGAATACACTAAGATACAATAAGCAAGTCCTTAGATAAGAAGGCATGTCATAATAGCTAAAAGACAGTATCTTCATTGTATTCTTCATAGTATTCTCCACTTGTTCGTTCATTTTCTTGCCAAAACCAATAGATGTGAAAACATCAGACCATTTCTCGCTTGGTTTTCCCACCAACAAACTAGCCATTGTGATTATAGCTAATGGTATACCACCACACTTTCTTAGAAATTTATTGCTTATCTCATCAGACTGGTCATTGAGGCATTTCTTTTCATCACCAAATATCCTTGCATAGAATAGCTTTTTGGAGTTATCATCTGAAAGTGGCTGAATCTTGTAAACCTCATCACCGAGTTTTTCTGCAACTGTAGAGTTCCGAGTAGTAATGATTATTCTACTTCCACTATTCTCAGGCAGAGCCAATTCAATTGCTTCTTCCCAAGATTCATTCTCCCATAGGTCATCAATGACAATGAAATACCTATCCCGTGAAAGTGACAAAGTCAGAAAAATTGAATGAAACATCTATAAGAGTCATGCCCAAATTCCTTTTACATAATTTCTGATGTTCAGAACTTTTCGAAGCAGCAATCAAACAATCAAAATTTGTTTTACTTGTATCCATGACGGCCTCATATAACACCACAAAATAATGTTTAATTATACACTAGATACAGTTTTGTTAAAAACTAAAGCTAAAAGTTGTATATGTTTGTAGTAAAGTGCACATGGAAATGTATCTTTCTAGCATTGAACTGAAAATAATTAGGAAACTATAATCTTATCCATTACCACAAGTAATTGTGAAACAAACTACCACAAGTAAAATGCCACTACCACAAGTAATTTCCAAAGTAATTATGAAACAAACTACCACAAGTAAAATGCCATCCATAAGTCTAAATTATTGAGGGGTGATGCATACCTCTTGTTCACAAGGAATTCTCGGATATCGTCGATGAGTTGTCTTTCATCTTTGTTCTTGGTATGAATGTTGGCATACTTGTTCTTGTCAAGTTCATAGAGAATATCCATGAGCACTTTTCTCAAGCTAGGATTCCGACCAACAGGAACAAATGCCCCGCATTCAAAATCTGCTTTCAGCTTGTCGTAAACTGCTTTCGCAAGAGTGGTTTTGCCAAGCCCTCCGGTTCCCACAATAGAGACAATCTTCTTTGGGCTGGCCACATCATCCCCACGAGCAGTCAGCATGGATACGAGTTTCTTGCTTGGCTCTTCAATTCCGACCAAGCTTGCAACTTGTTTGTACATAGCATTGAGGCGAGGATCGATACTCGGTGTTGTTGCGGAAGATTTCACCATAAGGTTGTCGATCTTGTACCTAGCACGACGGTCAGCCACCTCCTGGAGCTTCTTCATGATATCCTGGATGGCACTACCAACGTCATGGCGTGCCTTCCCCTTGCTGAAACTGAACACGTTGGCCATCTTGTTCATGGTGCGCTTCAGCTTGCTCCGGCCGGTGGGCTCGCGCCCCTCCACGCTCAGGAGGAAGGTGTCGATGATATCCTCCATGTCGTAGGATGCTTCCCTGATTTCGCTTGCCCACTCCTGGACCTGCTCGTCGAGCTGATCCCATGGCACATCGGACACCTTGCTGAGGAAGGCGTGGATGTGCTTCAGCTCCTTGGAGAGAGAGTCAACATTCTTCTTGACGCCTCTCTGTAGCTTGTATTCATCCCCGAGCAGCTGGAGCAGCTTGGGGACTAGGCTGCCCACGGCCCCCGCCACCAGATTCATGCCGCCTCACTCCCTTAACGTTGTTGCTTTGGTTCAGATATGAGTGAAGGTGGAGCCATGGAATTTCTTGCAAGTTAGCGTTGCGCACACTCTAGCAGCAGTGGTGGTGAGAGGTAGCACAGCGGAATACAATGACTATACTAAGTTTGGGCACTAGGCTGCCAACAGCCTCCGCCACCAGATTCATGCTGCTTCACTCCTTTAGCTTTGTTGCTTTGGTTCAGATATGAGTGAAGGTGGAGCCATGAAATTGCTTGCGAGCTAGCGTCGCGCACGCTCTAGCAGCTGCGGTGATGACATTTAGCAGAATACAGACTATGCTCAGTTTGAGCGTGATGCGACCTTGGTAGTTGCGACAACCTACGTTCCTAACTAAAGCCCCACAATCTACAACTGAATCGAAGGACCATACGCTGCGGCTTTGGCCTGAGTGGTTGAGGTCTTGCCCTACCCAATGATACGAAGGAAGATAAACTCTGGAACCGAAACAACTATTGGTTGAGGGCTGTGGTGATGGTGCCTGTTTCAACAACCACTCTACAGCGACCCGCGCAACAAGTCAAGTCTTTGGGTCTTAGCTACCTACTGACTGGCATCCTTTGTCCTACTTGATGCGCCTCTCGAAGGCAACTCCTCACCACACAGATGAATCTTCATGACGATCAATTATTGAGCCAGCTGCCTAGCCAAGACAGCGTAGCGACTCGGTCTAACTTGGTGTGTGATCGATATCGACACCATGCATCTGAATACCATTAGCAGTGGCATGCATCACACCAAGATTGTACGCATAGCCTGATGATTCCCTTTAGCATATATATGCGTCCAGCTAAAATCGCACCTTAAGATTGCTGCTCGGCATCACGATCCCTCTTACCAGTCTATCCGTGGCTACGTCATACCCTGCTTGTCTGCTAATGGCGGCTTGTGAGTTGTGTGGCAGAGCCTCAGCTTCAATATTGGCAGGAGCAGTGAGATGAACGAAGCGGGCAGATCAGAGTAGCACCTGTGGAGGTAACTCCATGTCAGTGACTGGACATGCTTGTGCCTGGACAAATTGTTTCCTTGCTTTGTTGGATCTCGCTTTCTTGGACAATACAACAGGGGCGAGAAACTTGTGACAGGCCCATTCCGGATTCAGAACCACGTTTGGCTATTTTGTAGATTGGAAAACTCAGAAGGCTACTTGGATTCATTTGATCCAGACCGGGCACGAACAATTTTCTGCTACTCTGTTTTCCCCTGCCACTGCTCTGTTTTCTGACGTCCTGGGCCGGACTGCAATGCGGCTCTGCTGGCCCAATAGTATCCAGCCCGATACAAAATTTTGCATTTTTCCCTTGACCAAAACAGGGACCCAAGTTCTTTCGTTAGAAAAAAACAAAAGACAATCCAATGCATTTTGTCAAGGAGATGGTACATATTCTGTGTGTGGCCAACTCTATTTGCTAGCCATTTCCTGAAGAGCTGTAGCTTGTAAGGCACAGATTGCACAGAGGCGAGCAGAGGGGTGCCTTAACTGGCACACACGAAAAAACAAATACTCTACAAGCTTCAGTACAGATGATTACACTGTGATGACTGTACGTAAATCCATCCATATTTGTGCAAAGGTGGCAGTCAGTAATGTATTTCAATATGCAATATTGAGGTATGAATGGAAGTATTTCATCGAACCGTCTTTGCACATTTCACAACCCCAATTGATTCCATGTTTCAGTAGTCTGTACAGTCGACCTGATCAACATTATTTCCATGATCGCCCTAAATTGTTTTGATGTATGAGCAAGGCAGAAAAGGCAAGATCACATGGATCGTCGTAAACTGTTTTTGGTGTTAAAGGTAATGGTGTGCTTGCAAAAAGGTTTGTGTAAAGAGGGTGTAAGAGTTCAGATCATTTCTTATTGGGTCAATCAATGCCGTGGCAGGGCCACTGCACGTGAGGGTACCGCTGAGGTTGTCTGAATGTCGTAAACCTGAACCCTTCTGAAGCATGATTGTTTGAAATTTGTTAACCGCGCGTAAGTCTCGACATTTGGGCAGAAGAGCAGCTCCAAACTCCAAAACCAGTGAGCATGTGCTGTATGTATATCGGCTGTCATGTGTCACAGAACGTGCATCACATTGATCAATCTGAAACACTTCACCCCTGTTCTTGTCAATCAATCGCGGTCTCAGAATCTTTTCGCGCTCTGATTAACTTGTGTTGCTCACACAGCAAGAACCAGACGAGCAGAACCATGGATGTACAAGCACACGTCTCTCTCGTTCTTGCACCTGACAAAGACAAATGTCAACGCCAACTTGGCGATATATATGCCAATCGTTACGGCTTTACGAGGCACCACTGCCCCTGCGGCCACGGCGCTTGCGAACAGATGGACACACCGCGATAGCTGTAAAACCATCCATGGCCACAAAGACGTCTGTGATCTGACTGTCCCATTCGAAGAGCAATTAGACGGAACAAGATTCCTGAAAGGGTCTGCCCGAGGCGAAGCAGAGGAGCCGCCAGAGCGCGAAATGCGTGTATGCCGGAATTCGTGTTGCCGAAGATCGACGAGTAAAGAGCTGGAGGCGCCCGCCGCGAGCATGACGAGTTGGCCGAGGCGCAGCGACTGTATCAGCGCGCGGCGCGGCGAGCATGATGCCCTGGCCATGGTGCCACGACTGCAGTACTGCACGGCGAAAGCATGGCCGGAGACGTAGCTGAAGAGGCGTCCTTGCCGCGCCACTGCGTCCATGACGCGGCACAGCTCCGGCGAGCCAACGGTGCGCAGCGGAGGCGGCGGCGGACAGTGGCGGCTGGCATTCCGGACCCCGACCAGGGGTGGTCGCTATTTCGAATAGCGACCGCCCCCGGGCCATGCTACCCGTTGGATCTGTCCCGTGCGGCTTGGATCAGACGAGTTGATGGGTCGACGAGGACGCGGGCTGGCGATCTCGCCGTCGCTTTCTCCGGGAACGGCGGGCGAAGAAGATGTCTGTCATGGTTGTGTTGGCGTCTACGATGCTGGCCAGCGGCGGTCAGGTTGGCGCGGCCGCGTGGCTCCAGCGTGGTACGAAAGGGAGGATCTGGCTGTGATGCCGTGGTCCAGGCATGGTTTCCACGTGGGCTTCTCGAGAGAGCATATGGCAGCTTCAAACCATCCCAAGGTGCGTGGTGCGACGACGAGCGCTAGACGAAGCCGCGGACGGGTTCCAGAGCAGATGGCAGGGAGCGGTGCTACTATATGCTATGCTACCATAAGAAGGTTAAATCGAACTTGAGTTCAGAGATGTAGTCGCAGAAAGCAGAGGCCCGAGTTCGCCATAACACAGCACTTTGCCAGCAGAAAAGAGCAAATGATCGAGGCACTGAGATTGAGAAGCGCCACTGCATCCAGCAAAACGGACTGCAAGACGCTGTATGTCCGTGGCTAATAACACGAATGGATGCGCTACAGATGACAGTATGTCAGAATGTGTGGAAGAGCCTATGCTTCTCCACTACAAATGCAGGAAACGAAGCATATGAAGACAGATCGAGTATCGAACACGAAGATGGCCGTGCTACTGCATCCAGCATCTGTCACCATAGAGCCTGCATGACATAAATGGAAGTTCATGGGCCGATCCACATCAAGGCCAAGAACACAATCATTCGATGCCAGCTTGCTCCTGCATTCGAAGCGTGTGGCCACAGACTCCACCAGTATAAACAATTAGCTAGGCTGCAATTAAATCACATTTTCCTTCTTTCCTGGGCGTCATATTCAACAGTCAAAGAAATAAGCAGATAGCCCTAGCTCCATGCAACATGATTGTCTAAATAAGCACAGTTTTAGGTAGCAGAATAATATGAGTTTACGGGCTCTGTACCTGGAAATACACACAATCATACCGTATTACAAAACAGGGTAGCACAAAGTTAATTAAAATGTTTTCATAAAACAACATCACTTAGAAACTATCGGACAACGCAAAGCCTGTTGCTATGTCTCCGTCATGTTTGGATAACATCTCCATTATTGTTGGAGGAGACATCTTCACCGTACCTTGCTCCTCTTGCTGAAGCTATGACTAGAATCAAATCGAAGTGGGTTCCTGGAGATCACATGCATATCAGAGTTAATTTGGCTATTACTCTTAAGCTTCGCATGGCATGGTTTATCTGTAGAGGAGTTTTACAGTCTAAAATAATGATCATTAGTTTTTCAAAACTAATGGCCATTAGTTTGAGGGTACATTAGTAATTTTACTATTAATTAAATAATTTATTTTTTGTTTAATAATAATGAACTAAATAATTCAACCCTAACCGGCTAACCCTGGGAGCTATAATAATGAAATAGATTGATGAACAACATGAATTGATCAAATTACGAATTTGTTTTTCTTTATTAAAAGATTACTATTACAAGTCTATAACACTTTCTTTTTTCCAATATTACCCTCGCTAATGGTCATTAGTAGTAGATTTTTTATATTACATCCAGAACGTCGAATCAAACTATGGTCATTTGTTTTGAGAAACTAATGGCTATTATTTTGGACCGTAAAACTGCTCTATCTATAACTATATGGACTCACATGCACGCACACTGCACACGCGTGCAGTGGCAAAGCTAGGAGTACTTAATCTAGCATTAGCAAATGCAAACGTGCATACAAGTATTTGCTTAATGCATTCGGCGTTCATGTACTCATGGTACTTAGACATAACCTTTGCTTGCATGCAACCAACACTTGGAAGGTGGGCAAAGGGGTGGTGGCATTGGCCCTGTAGCGGGTGGCTATTCAATCTGCTGACTCCTCAGGGCTTTTGTGAGGCTGCAAATCATTGGGAGCTGTTCTTTTGTCTCGTTCGCGGAGAGCAGTGGACCTGTAGTTGTTTCTTTGTTTATTGGCGGCTTGCCCGGCGACGATGGCCTGATTTCTCTACCATTCTCAAGGGGTTGAGTCATATTGGCGTCGACGAACGTTAATTTTCTGGCAGTGACAGAGATGAATGTTGGTGACGCTGGCAGTCAATTCTCCTCCTATAATCTGAGGGATTAGATCGTTCCAGTGAACATCGGCGCAGCAGACATAGGCGGACGGTGCTAGTGACTATTTCCCTTCTATACTTTTGGGTGATTGGATCACAATTGCGCCGCTCCTACGGTGGTTGGCATTCATTCTTCGAAATCGTCATGCACAGTACTGCTTGAGTCGCCTTTGGTGATATTTTATTTTTTTGAGATCAGTCGCCTTTGGTGATTGATTTCCCTAATTACTCTTGGGGAGAGTAGGTCACGGCGGCAGTGGCAGACATGAACATTGGTGGCACAATAGCGGAGTTGCCGTCCATGTGGATCAACAGATTGATGAATCTTCGGATGAGAATCTAAATTCGAGGATGGGCGTCGGTGTTGTCAACAACACATCCTCGTTGTAGGCGTCACCTTGGAGATTCCCCTCACATTGCTCTAAGGATCTTTTGGCCAAGTTCGTCGGGATGAAGTCTCCAACAATAAAGCTGCAGTGAGGAGTTTTGTTTTTTGATTGTTTTTTGTTTCATCAGTGCGGCAATTCTTGCAAGACTGATGAGGACCACTATTCTCGGTGATTGTATTTGGCTGTAACTCTCTTTTGAGAGCTAAAGCTGGATTTAATATAACCATCCCGTTATCTAAAAAAAAATGCAACCAACACTCGCTGTAGTCACATGTGTTGATGTAAGTTTGGATAACGGATTTTGAACTCTCAAGTTTACCTAAAAATAAATTGCTAAGCATGTAACGAGAGCCCAGATTCTCTATTAATTTATTGGACATTATGTAATTCAGAACTACTATCACTGGCATGTACTACGTCTTGCAAGTTGCAGCAACCTCGAGAACTCTACCAAACTTCCACCAACGAGACCAGAAACAGAGACGTATAGTGCCCAGAAACACAGCTCATCCAGATAGCTACGTTGCTGAGGAGTAGACTGTCTACCGAACAAGCTTACAAAAAAAGAAAAAAAAATGGAAGAGCGAGCGGAGAGAGTACCAAACGTACATGCATGCAGGCAGCTTCCAACTGACCCGATTCACGAGTTATTATCATCAGCCATCGGCTCCACTTTCTGCTGCTGAACCTCTTCTTCGGCAAATACGTCATCTTCTCCCGGCTGGAAATCGGGAGATTTGAGAGATGTAGCTTAGTGCAAGTAATTCATATAAGGCTTACGGGTAGTCATAAAATTCAGCAGAAAAGTTAATGTGATACGGGTGGAACCAAGAAATCAATCATTGTACCTTTGGATGCTGGACAGTTGAGATCATTTTCTCTGTATACATTCTCCATAAACTAAGCGTGGGGCGGTTGGGATGGACCTCGTTGGCTTTCCTCAGCGCAGCCTCCGCTTCCTCCACCTCCGCAGCAGACGCACCCTCACAGTCTAGGTCCACTTGGACTTGCTGAAGTGAAGTGAGACACTGCAGGCCGATATTAGCACAGTCACCGTTGCCATCCTTTAAGGCCCGCACGAATACCCGACTAGAAAGCACCTCCAGGTTCGGCATCACGGTAGACGGTGTTACGCTACAGTCATTCTTGCCAGAGCCAAAGGGCATAGCATCAAATCCATTCCATATACGAAATGAAACACTCGAATCTTCCTCCTCGCACTGAAACTGGATCATTGACACAGCTATCTCGCAGGTTCTCAACTTCTGGAAGTACCCATTACTAGCACTAATATGACTCATTGTTGTCGTGGAACTCATGTTCAGAGAGAGAAAATAGAGCTCAGGCAACCTAGCAACGAACTCCAGACCCTTCTCATCCATAGTAGTCACGCAAAGGGACAAGTGGGTGAGGTTGGGAACACACTCGACACTAATGCATGACGGAAGCCTATAAAATGTGTAATAAGTTAGATCCAGAATTTTGAGACGCTGCGGTAAGCTGAAGCCTGCTTTTTCCCATCTGGCAGTGTCAATATAGTTTATAGGGTAGCCGAGAACCCCCAAGTGCTGAAGCTTGTGCAGGTTGCGTAGCGATAGCAAAAAATCTCGCTCATCCCTCACATCAACGATCCCATCCACTATGATCCGGAACTCCCTCAGTTCCCTCAGACTACCCAGCGCCTTAAAAAACTTCCTGGCGTGTTTTTTCCTGCCGTCTTCACCAACATCTATGGCAATGTGCAGCACCTCCAGGGATGTTAGCTTTTCTATCCAATTTGGTGCCAAAGTGCTTCCCAAATCACCTTTTAGGCACACCAACTGAGTTAGTCGGCTGACACTGGGATTCAGTTGTTTTATTCGCGTGTTTTCCAAGTTTAGTATCTGTAAAAAATTCAGAGCTCCGATTTCATCTGGAAGGTCATCAACACCTGTATTTTCTAGTCCGAGATATCTCAAGTGAAGTAAACTCTCGAGATGGACAAGATGACAAGATCTCACATTCTTGCAATGTTGCATGTCTAGGACACGTAAAAGTTTGAAGCTTGAAAGTGGGATCCAATTACCAAAAGAACAACTAATGGCAATAAACGATCTCACCTGTGGCATGCCCACCATGTTGCCATGAGCAGTGTGCTTCATGGTATTCTTATGGAGAGCTAACCTGCGTGTACTGCTTGGTGGGGGTGACAATGTGCCTTCACCATTATCTAATATGTTGACAAAATTTTCTTTTGATGATATGAATCGGATGAGATCAAGTACCATATCATGAACACGGCAACTTTCCACCGTACTAGCACTGTCATCCTCTATGGCATGGACCATGCTTCTGTTTACAAGATCATTAAAATATTGCTCCCCAAGCTCAAATAACCACATTCCTTGTTTCCCTTGGATAAAACCTTCAGCTATCCACTTCCATATCAAAGATTCTTTTTTTATTTCGTAGTCTTCTGGAAATGCACTTAGATATAATAAGCAAGTCCTTAGATGAGCAGGCATATCATAATAGCTATAAGACAATATCTTCATAGTATTCTCCACTTGTTTGTCATCTGTATGGCCAAAACCAATAGAGGTGAACACATCAGACCACCTCTCCCTTGGCTTCCCCGCCAGCAAACTTGCCATTGTAATTATAGCTAATGGCACACCATCACATTTTCTTATAATTTTTTTCACTACCTCATCTGACTGATTACCAAGGCATCTCCCGTCACCACCCAAAATTCTTGTATAGAATAGCTTTCCTGAGTTGTCGTCCGAAAGTTTTTGCATCTTGTAAACCTCGTCACCAACTTTTGTGGCAACTTCAAATTTTCGTGTAGTTATGATTATTCTACTTCCACGATTATTCTCAAGCAGGGCCAATTCAATTCTTTCTTCCCAAGGTTCGTTTTCCCATATGTCATCAATGACAACAAAATACCTATCCAATTAATATGCAAAGTCATAAAAAAAAATGTATGAAGCATCTATCAAAGCAAGATTGGACCAACCGTTGGCGACATGCCCAATATGTTTTTTAATGGTATGGAATTTTCTGAGCAGTTAGCCATCAACCGAAATTAGTTTTGGCATCAATGATGGGTTCATTGCCACTGTGTTTTACTTTTGTTAAAAACTAACACTAAAAACTGTTAATATAGTGCTTACATTGTACATATATTTTGTAATAAAACCCCACATGGAGTGGTATCTGTCGAACATTGAACTGAAAATATGTGTAGGGTACTATACTCTTATGCTGGCTAATGAATGACCGAATTATATACAAAGTAATTTTAGAGTGAGGATCATGCATACCTCTTATCTAGGAGGAATTCGCGGAGGTTGTCAATGAGCTGCTTTTGATCTCTGTTCTTGCTATTAATGTCCGAATACTTGTTCTTGTCAAGTTCATAGAGAATATCTTTGAGTACTTTAGTCAGGCTAGGATTCCGACCAACAGGTACGAAAGCCCCACAATCAAACTTTGCTCTAAGCTTGTCATATACCGCTTTGGCAAGAGTGGTCTTTCCAAGCCCCCCAATCCCGACAATGGCGACAATCTTCTTCCTAAGGTCTATATCATCCCCCTGGACAGACAGCTTCGATATGAGGTCTTTGCTTGGCTCTTCAATTCCCACCAAGCTTGCAACTTCTTTGTACATAGCTTTAAGGCGAGGATCAACAGTCAACGTTGTTGCGGCAGGGTTCACCACAATATCATCGATCTTGTACCTGTCACGCCGGTCGGCGACCTCTTGAAGTTGATTTTTAATTTCCTCGATGGCGCAACTGACGTCGCGGCGTGCCTTGCCCTTGCTGAACAGGTTGGCCATCTTGTTCATGGAACGCTTGAGCATGCTCGGATTGGGGGGCTCCCTGACATTAAAACGCACAAAGAAAGTGTCGAGGAGGTCCTCCATGTCGTAGGACACCTCCCTTGCCTCATTTGACCAAACCTGGAGCTGCTTGTCGAGCTCATCCCATGGCACGGCACCCACCTTTTGGAGAAAGGCCTGGATGCTCTCCAGCTCTCGTGTGATGAACTTTACTTTCTTCTTCATCCCCTTCTGGAGCTTGTACTCATCCCCGAGCAGCTTGAGCAGCTTGGGAAGGAGGTTCCCCACCACCCCCGTCACCACATCCATGCTTGACGCCCTGAACTATGCTGCTTTGGTTAAGATCTGAGCGGGAGGAGGATCTACAGCTCACAAGATTTGTTCAGGCTCTCGTCTTTATCGATGGGGCAAAGCATTGGTAGTGTCGAAGCACCGTGTTGCTACAGGAGTGTCGAAGACGACAGGAAAAGCAAGCCAAAGTCTTTGGGGTGTCTCTATCTATAATCTATTGGCCATGCTGCTTCTCCTTGTCTGGACTCATTTGTTCATCGTTAGGTGGTAAACTCAAAAAATTGTCTTAGAAGCTTTGTTTTAACAATGGCCAACAAATCAGATTCTGGGAAGATAAGTGGATCGGTAATGCAACCTTAAGGGAATAATATCCGTCTTTGTTCAACATTATTACGAATAAGCATGCAACGGTTGCTAATGTGTTTAGTACTACACCTTTAAACATATCTTTTATACTAGCAATTTGCCCGTACGTTGTTACGGGAGTGGCAAGAAAATTATTCTAAGAAAAAATATACAACAAAGTCAAGAATTATTTTATGAGATATATAATAAAAGGGACAATTGCGCTGTTGCCCCTATTTTGAAGCCTAACTGCAGAAATGACCTTCTTTTTTTGACTTTGCACGTTTACCCCTACTTTTTGAAACTGAACCTGCCGTTTGCCCCCCGTTTTGGACGCTGTTGGGTCCTTCAATTTTGGTGATTTTAAAAAAAATCCGAAATTACATGGATAATGTGGGAGGGATACGAATAGACGAAACTGCCCTCGACTCCAACTCTTTCCCGTGCGAGCGCCTCCCTCCCTCTTCTCAATTCTTTTCTCCCTCTCTGTCCCGTGAGCCAGGAACCCTAGGCGGCGGCACAATCCGGCGAGGCGCCCCCTGGATAGCCGTGCCCTCGCGTTTGTGGGGTCCTCGCGCGTGCCTGCGGCTCCTAGCAGAGCACGTCGCGGGGCTGTGGAGGGGCGGTGCAGGCTGGGCGTGGCGCAGGGGCCGTGGTGGGGCGGCGCAAGTGCGGTGGTGGGGCGTCGCAGGGGCGGTGGAGGGGCGGGCATTTGAGGACGACATCGCGTCCTGGCAGGAGCTCGAGGACGCAATGGAGATGGTTCCTGCAGAGCCTGGGTATATTTCTGTTCCTTCCCTAATGCAATGTGTTGCGCGTGGTTGGATGGTAGTGACAGAGATGGTTGGGTGCAGATTTGACATTTAGATTTCGAATTCGTTTTGTAGGACAAATTTTCCTAAGCTTTTACCATTGTTGTGACTTGTAGGGCAACGCGCAGCAAGCTCAAACTTGTTGTTAAAGTTAGATCCTATTTCTCTTTGGTTGATGGGGAGCCAAAGCGATATTGCGGTAGAAAAACATTGCCTCCACTCGTTGTTGACAGCCGTAGTTTCTCTCTATTGCAATTGGTAAATCACATAGCTGAAACATTCTCATGGGGTTCAAAGCAATATATATCATTGTGGCGTGCATTGGAGGTCGATTGTGTTGAGATAAAAACTGATGAACAACTGTTAGAGTGGTTTGAAGTCAATGCACAGCAGGGTGTGGTGCACATCATTGCTCAAATTGATGATTTCGAAGGACCATTGCAATGTTCACCCACAAAGCGTCGGCTGCACCCTAAAGTGAGGAGTAGTTTGTGTGAGGCATCTCAAACTCCACCTGCAAATGTGAATCCTCCTACCGAAATATCACAGCCCACAATTGAGAGATGCAAAACAGCACATGAATGTCATGTTTGTTTTGGATCTTTTATGACATATTTGATTGCTGAAATGTCCTCCTTGTATTATTTTTGATGATATATTTTTCAAAATATTGTTGTATTGCTGTCCAGATTTGAAATTTATCAAAATACAGTCAAAATGCTGTTGAAATACAGTCGAAATTCTGTCAAAATTTTCAAATCATTGTCAAATTTATTTTCGAATTTTGTAAAGTATTGCTGTTAGAATTTTGTTCACAAATGGGGGCATCTATGCAAGTCTGTTTGAAAAATAGGGGCAATGGCGCAAAGGGCAAAATTGACCTTTTCTCATGTTCTTAACGGTGTTAAGTGCTCCAAACAGAGTAGGGGCAACTCCATGGTTCAATTTCAAAAAGTAGGGGCAAACGTGCAGAGTCGAAAGAAGAGGGGCAGTTCTGCAGTAAGGCTCCAAAGTAGGGGCAACGGCGCAATTGCCCCATAATAAAAAATGGTGAGTATAATTAATGTATTGTTACATATCTCTCCTCCCAAATACATACCTGAATATATTTTGTTAATTTTTATAAAGTGAAAGATCATGCTATCCAGCCATACCTTCATGGTTCATCGCTAAACAAAGAAAACTTGGCTTTGTTAATAATCCAAACTATGATGTATATTCAGTTCAGTTTCTTTTCAAAATTTAGTGTTTCTTTAGATTGTGTATATGTTGAAATAAGAAGATGCATGCATGCATCTACTTGCATGTTAACCTTCATGCATGGCTGCCCATAAAAAACAAAAGAATAAATAAAACCTTCATGCTTGTCCGTATGGGCCTGATCGAGATAAAAAACAGCCTAGCAGGCATGGCCTTCTTGCAAGTCAGTTTTAGTGGCCCATTAGCCCAATGACTACACAAACCAGGCTCGTACCTGTTCGTGGCCTTCTTCCTCCTCTTGACAGCGCTGCTCATCTTAGTGCCATGGGGCCATGGCAGACAGCTCAGCCGCTGAGCCGAGGTGCTGAAGTTATTGGGGAGGAGGGGCAGGGGGCGCTGAAGCTCTCGTTTATGTTGGGCGGCATTCTTCCTCCTCCGTCTCGCAGCCACCGAAGAGATAATATATCAGAAGCTCTCATGGCGCAAAATTGACAGGATGACATGGCTGAGCTGGAGATGTGAGAGGGAAGGGGAGAGGATTAGCAACAGAATTAGGTCCGCTTCTGTATCCATCCCGGGAACAAAAAGAACAAGGTTGGCAGGCTGATCGGACTCGGACAAGGGGACTACGAAGTGAAGTTGAACTCCAAACGAAAACAATGGCAGGTTTCAAAAAAATCTTGGCAGGACGAAACAACGAAAATCAAGTTGGACGATCTCTTTGTGACTTTTTAAGTAGTAGAGAAGAATGTTGTATGGTCAGAATTTAAACCATTGGCATAACCTTGTTTCCCGCATTACTCATGTTCGACTTTCAGATACTAAAGACTTGTTTCGGTGGAGTCGCACACCAACTGAAGTCTTTAATGTGCAATTCATTTATAAAGCAATGTTGAATAACGGAAATGTGATCTATAACAAAAAACTCTGAAAAATGAAAGGATCTCTAAAAATTAAAATTTTTATGTGGTACTTGCATAAACAAGTAGTCCTAACAAAAGACAATCTTGCTAGCCGTAATTGGCATGGTAGTAAGAAATGTTGTTTTTGTTGTAAGGACAAAAATATTCAACACTTATTTATTGATTGCCATTATGCTAAATTATTTTGGAGACTGGTTTACTTTTGTTTTGATTTAAAAACCACCCCATAATATAGGACATATGTTTGGCGGATGGATGAATGGTATAGGTGCAAAGTTAAAAAAGCAACTACTTGTTGGATCGCGGCTTAATGATGGGCTATCTAGTTAAGTAGGAATGATATTGTTTTTGACAAAGCATCTATGATGACATATATGCTAGTACTCTTTAGAGGGACTCACTGGCTGCGGTTCTGGTCACAACTGCAAAGGACTAGTGACGACAAAAACACGATGATAGATGCATGCCGGCGCCTGGAGGTGTTGAGGGAGAAATTTGCTATTTTGCCCACGGCTTCGGTGGGCTTCGTTACAATGCCCATCCGACATTGGGCTTCGTTAAAATGCCCGTCACTACGTTGTACCCACCGCTATAATGCCCATGGCACCAAATTGCCCTCGTCTTTCTTCTTCCCCATGCGAGCATCTCATTTTCCACCGATCCCGCCGTCATCCTCCATTGCCGGCCAAGCCGAGGAAGATGAAGAGCTTCTGCGCCGTCTGGGCTGCGGCGGGGCCGCGGGGGCGTCCCTGGCGGCCAGCTCCGCCTCCCGTTCCTTGCGCGCGGCGAGCCACATCGGGGAGAGGTCCTCCAGCACGCGGTCCAGTGCCAGCTCCGGCAGGTCGAGCAGCGGGAGCCCGCGCTCCTTCCGCCCCAAGGTGAATGCGCAATCCACGCATGCGGATTTGAGCCTCGCGAAATGACTGGTCACGCATTCAACAAAAATGCGTCGTATTGATCCATTCGTACTGAACACAAGAAATGAATAGGAAGGAACAGTATTGATTAATTGGGTTGGTTGAAATCCTCAGCAATTGCAAGTGGTCCCAAAAATCTCTTGGCGCGAGGGGTGCTTGGACTTGACCGAGGCTATCCACGACGCTTCCTCCTCGAGGCGGCCGGCATTGAGCGTCGCCAGCAACGGGTGGTTGAGGACCTTCCCGAAGACAAGGAAGTTGCGGATGGGCTCGGCTGCGGAGCACGCGGAGGGAGACGGCAATCTCGTCGGCGGTCTGCTGCGGCGTCGTGTTGGACGTCGTGCCGGTGCCACGGACGGGGAGGAGATGGAGCAGGTGGCACAGATGAAGAGGAAGGCGACGAGCTTGAATGGCCGGTAATGAAGTTGCCTGGTGAGGAAGAAGAAGAGGGCATTTTGGTCTAAAAAATTGTCCATGGGCATTATAGCTGTGGGTACAATGTAGTCACGGGCATTTTAGCGAAGCCCAATATTAGATGGGCATTATAATGAAGCCCACCGAAAGCGTGGGCAAAATAACAAATCTCTCGTGTCGAGGATGGAGTTTTATGCACACTATAGATGGAGATTTACAAAATAGACTTTGTTATTAATTCTTATCATCCAGGTTGTAATGTGTGTGTTACTTTTCACTCATATTTGGCTGATGGAAGTGCTACAACTCTGTAATAAAAGATAGCCGTAACCTCGTTGTGAGGACAAGGCTGGGATGATACCTATTATCTAAAAAATACGTCTTGTCAAACGGTCCAAATAAATCCATCGCAAAAGAAAAAAAAATGCTCCTAATAAGTAAGAAATGTATTTGCTAGTCTGGCAAGCCGAGGATTTATTGGATAATGTATTGGGAGCAAGCTTATTGTCTTCTACTCCCTCCCTTTCTAAATTAGTGTCGTCGTCGTCCTTTTTGATTTATGTTAACCGTTTGTTTTATTCAAAATATTTTAAAAATTATCATATTTTCAAAATATTTCAAATATGCAGCAATAATGTTTGTTGGGCTATTGTCTCTCCTCCGCACTTCCTTGGCTTCAGGTCCCATAAAAGGCAGTCCCTCTTTCATTATTAACTCAATAATGCTTCAGGTCCGAGTGAATTAAAATGACTCATGTCCGGCTGTGCATGCAATTATGCTGTGATTTGGCCTTGCCAAACACTAGGCCGAGAAAACTCGACATACCGGCGGGGAAGACTGCCCCGAAGGCATTTGCTTAAGGAGAAGAGCCTCTCACGCAGGCTGAGAAAACCCCTGAACCCCCTCCTCGATCCTACATAGGGACTCAGCTGGCCGTTGTGAGCTTCAGCGCGAGTCTTTACCATATGCTTTGACCCGGGTAAGGCGAGGGGATTTTTTGCGCTACAGTGCCGTGCGTCACCCAGGCTTTTGTAATACCCTACTTTTCAGAGGCAAAAGAAAAAGAAAAGAACAGAAATAAAATAATTAAATAAACTCGAAAAGAGACAAAAATCGCTCCAAATTTGAACTTTTTTTTCTAAAGTCCTTACCTTGACATGATTTCCAAAATAAAATTTCACTAAATAATTGAACCCAGTTTGAATTTGGAATTTTTGAAAAATAAAATATGTGCTCAAGTGCTTGCGTTCATTTAAAAGTTTACTAAAATTTGAAGCTTTTGAATTTACAACAAAAGAAATCAAAGTAGAATTAAATTCCAAGTAAATTTCAAACTTTTGATTTCAAATCTGCATCAAAATGTCATCATATGCATTTCTGTATTTTTATTTGATTTATTTTGAGTGCTTGTTTGAAATCTGCTTTGGTTTGAATTTGAAACCCATCCAAATTTGAATCCCAGAAAAGACTAAATGAATTCCGAAACCAAAACTCATATCGGGCCGAAACTCCTCTTCTGGCCCAGTCCGTTCTTCCTTCTCTCCTTCCGCGCTCGGCCTGCATCAGCCCAGTTCGTCGGCCCATCTTCCACGCCAGCCCAATCCGCCTCTCCCCTCCGTCACGCTGACGCGCGGGACCCGCGTGTCGGACCCGTCTTCCCCACGCGGCACCACCACCGCCCGTCGGCCCCTACCGTCGACCCGCCTCCGCCGCTCCCGGGTCCGGTCGCCGCCGTGCTCCGCGCCACCGCCCTACTGTGGCGAACCGACCTTCCGCGGTCAATTTAAGGACTGAGCCCCCTCATCCCCCGGCTCCTTTTTCCCCATTTCTCCTCTCTCTCTCTCTCTCGGTCGACCTCTCCCGGTCGATCTCCTCCCTCCGGCCTCCTCCAGCCCAACCGAGCCCGCGGAGAGCTTCCCCGAGCTCCCGCGTCCCTCCTCCTTCTTCTGCAACCTGCACCCGACCCTCTCCTTAGCTCGCCACCGAGCCAAGCTCGCCGCCGACGTTCCCCCGTCGTCAGCCACCTCTCCGACCGGGCCCGCCCGAGCCGAGGCGCGCGTCGTCCTCGCCACACCCACGCGCACCCGCACAGGCACTCGCTTGAACCCAAGACACTCCCGCACCGTTTTCTTCCCCCGCAAGCACAAGCCCCGTCGAGCTCCGGCGACGCCTCACCGTCGCTACGGCCTCTCCCCTCGTCGACACGTCGGCCCCACAGGTAGCCCTCACCGCGCACGTCCCCGGCGTCCACCTCCCGCCGCCCATCTCCCTTCCATCGCGTCGCCGGCGACGAATCCGACGAGCCGCCGCCGCGCGACCCGCTCCCCGGTCATCCCCCGGCCCGGTGCACCCGGTGCACCGTGGACCGCGGGCATATAACCACCCGGTCCACCACACAGTGGACCGAGTTCACATAATAGTGCACTG